>JAXCHO010000099.1:4112500-4380000 GCA_036630365.1 Acanthiza pusilla | reverse complement strand
GCTGCTCCACAAAGAAGAGCAGATGCCAAGCCCAGTGTTGTCACAGAGACAGTTTGGATCACCACAATAGTTTTCCAAAGCCTATCCTCTCCTCTTTTATTTTCTTTAATTTATGAAAGACTGTTCCAGCATTTGAGGGTCAAATTGGTGAACTCCAGAGATAAAAACAATGTTCTCCAGAGCGTGAGTTAAAAGCAGGAGCTTTCTGAGCTGGGGGGAAAAACTCAGTAAAGCAGCTCAGAAAGTGGTTGATCTGAGACAAGTGTATCATGGAATCACAGAATCACAGGATGGTTTGGATTGGAAAGGACCTTAAAAACCATCTCATTCCATCTCCCTGCCAAGCACAGGGACACTTTCCACTAGACCAGGCTGCTCCAAGACCCATCCAACCTGGCATTGAAACATCCAGGGATGGGGCAGCCACAAGTTCTCTGGGTAACATGTGCCATGGCCTTACTACCCTCTGAGTAAAGAATTTCTTCCTAAAATCGAACCTAACCCTGCCCTCTGGGAGTCTGAAGTCATTCCCCCCTTGTACTATCATAACATGCCCTTGTCAAAAGTTCCTCTCTCCAGCCTCTTGCAGTCCTTTGCTCATGGTCACCTGGGGAAGTCATTTCGGAGTGGTCATGATTGAAATCAGCCTGTGAGTTGTTATGGAGAAGGAGTTCCATTTTAACAGGTTGTTACACCGAGGTAGTTCAGCAAAATGGTTCTCAATACCTGAGTATCTGCTTATTTGGGGCTTGCAGTGAGTTTGCATTAAACGACTAATTCTTTCGGCAGTGGATAAATTTATCCAATGTGCAATTATTTCTTTCAATGTCATAAGTGTTGAAAAACAATTGTTTTGAAATCTTACACAAGAAAAAATGAGAATTATCTTATGATGGGAGACTTCATGGCCCACGATTGCACAGTCATTTGGAAAGTTTAGGTTCAAATATCTGTAGGTGAAAGATGACAAATAAGTCATCTTTTTTTTTTTCCTCCTCGAAAATACAATGGGTCATTCTTGTATTTCTTGCAAGTAAGTCAGTCTTACTCTGGGTACTAGAAGGAAGACTTTTGTATTCTCTTTTCAACAAAGCTCAAGATAAAGTTGGTTCTTGTTTTATAGAAGCCCTCTGATAGAAACACACAATATTGTATTATCAAGAAAAGAAACACTAATGTTTGGTGGCATTCCTTTGACAAGTTGTCATGTCTCAATCTAAATTAAAACCACATCTGACACACCAAAAACCTTGTCTTGATCTGTCTTGTTTGGATAGTGCCAGTCCATGATATGACCTGAAATCCATTCCTTGAGGTCATTTAGACAGACTCATTGAAACAATATATACTGGCTTCATATATTGGCTGCTGGTCAATGAAAACTCCGTCTAATGTGACACTGGAGACTCTATCCCTGCCCGAAAGGAGTAAATGGATTTGATTTGGGGAAGGAAGGGAAGGAAACAAAAAGTCTCTCAAAGGGAAAGTTCAGTAATATGGCCCTACCTCACATGAGCAGCCCCTGTGGATCACCTCCTTCTCTCACATGGATGAGCACGGATGAGAATAACTCCAAGTAAGAGAGCACCTGACTTGTGAGAAATAAAACTTGGGTTTCCTCCCTGGTTTTACTACCATTTCACCTTGGGAAAGGGCCTTGCAACAGTCATACTTTTCTTTTTTCAGGGGGAAAAAGTGGGAGATTTCCACTTCAGTGGATTCACAGATAAAAACTACAGCACAGTGACTATCTCCAGAGCTCTAGGGAAAACATTGATCAAAAGCAAAATCCCTATACCTTATTTTCAATCCTTTCTCTTTCCCTTAGTACTGTGAGGTCTACTACAAGTTAGCTCATACCAGTTTGTATCCCCTTGGATGACCACCATGGCTTAGGGAAATAGGAATGATGTCTATACCAGGAAATTAAACATGCTTGAACTGACTCTCCATTGCCAAGGCCAGCTGGCACAGGATGGCCCACATCCATGCTCTGGAATTCCCTTAGCTCCTCAGTCACAAGGAGGCTGCATCCATAGAGCCTACTGGCAGGGGCCCTTGGCTTTTCTCCATTTTCAAAGGGATTGGGTGAGGGCAAAGGGCATAGAGAAAAATAACTTCCTATTCCCACAGTTAAATGATATAGATTATAAAGTTTCAGTGTTTGGGAATATTTCCTGGAGCTGTTTAGTTTATGAAGATGGATCACCAGCATCCTCTCCTCTAAGGGTTTTGCCAAGGAGAGTACAAGGAAGCAGTCTCGGAAAGAAAGGAAGACTCTAATTCTTCGAATAAAGCCTGTGCCTGTGATCCTAAATGGTCATTTTTATCCTTTCCTCTGAATCCCATCTGCCTTAGCTCTGTCCTACCCATCTCACAAAGGTTGCTGAAGCCCACTTTCATACTTGGATCCCACTGTGATAAGAGTCAAGAATTCACGAGTCTTCATGGCATGAAGATGCACTGTCTAATCCACTCTCATTGCGTTAAGCCCCTTGGAAAGGCATTAACATTTCCCTCTGTTTTCAGTGCAGTGCCTTGATTAAAGCTCCTGATGAAGATTATCCATACCTGATCTGAAGGCACGGAATGTTGGAAACTCTGTGCCTTGCCCTGGCAGTGTGTTCCAGTTCCACATTGCTCTCACAATTTAAAATGTGTGTCTAATTCTTCACTCGAATTTCTCTGCTTTCAGCTTTCAGCCATTGGATTTTGTTATGCCTTTACCTGCCTGATTAAACAGCCTGTTAGTTCAGGGTAGTTTCTCCTTGAAAAAGTAGTGCTGCTGTGTCTTCATTTTCTTTTTGATAAGTCTGGGCTCTTCAAGTCTCTGATGATAAGATGTTTTCTCCCACCTATCTGGGAGCAATTTTCCAATGTATTTTACTGCTATTAAGGGCATGAGAACACCTGCATTGTAGACTCTTTTTCTCCTTCCTTACTATTTCCCTGTGGTGGCAGGCAATATCCAGTAGGTGTATTAACCTTTCCAGACCTGGAACTCCCTCAAAAATATCACTGACCTGGTTTTGTCTCCTGTTATTCTATTGAGATTTCAGTCCACTATAGCCTGGAATAGCAAAGTAAGTAGTGGCAGAGCATGGGCATGAGCTCTTGACCTCTTTCATGGAATCTTAGAACCATGGAATGGTTTGGGTTGGAAGGGATCTTAAGGATCATCCAGTTCTAACCCCACTGCTGTGGGCAGGGACACCTTCCACTAGCCAAGGTTGCTCCAAGCCCTCTCCAACCTGACCTTAGACACTTCCAGGGATCCAGAGGCAGCCACAGCTTCTCTGGGCAACCTGTGCTTCTAAATTATTAAAGGGTTCTTTGCAAAACTTTTGGCTTCCAACACAGCTCCTCAGGGGGCTCTGGAGTCAGCACAACTTTTCATGAAAAGCAGCTTACATGCAGACAACCATTTTGGAGACTCAGAAGGGTTTAATAGTATGGAGGTGGCCAAATTATGCCAGATCTCCTCCAGGTTGTAGAGCAGGACCTGGTGTTCACATAATTACATACATTGGCTAAAAGCTCAGGTTTCTTCTCAGAAATTCCTTGGATAGCTATTCTAGGTAGAAGTTGAACAGCTATGGATATTGCAAGCAAAACCAAATTTATTTTAAACTAACCAAACCTAATAGGGAGACAGGACAGTCAGACAGCTGTTGTACCTGTTCATCATATCAGACTCCTGCGAGGAGACGGAATGGAGTGGGTGTTCTCACAGACACCTCATGTCTTTCCCATGGAACACAAGCTGCTTTGAGGGGTTTGCACCTGACACCCAAGGCAGGTTGTTGTCTGGGGGAAATGGGAAAGCGATTTCAGTTCTTACATTTCCACCTTCAATGCTCCACACCTCTCCAGCATCTGTTTTCAAGGCTGTTTTCAATGAAGGGAGGGTGAACGTTGTCATGGTTAAGTCAAACTTTCTTATATCATGTTTTTGCCAGAGATTATTTCAAGTCTTTATGCCCTTCATTGTGAATAAGCCCCCCGAATTCCTGCAGTGCTTTCTGTCGTGATTTGGGTCACAACAAAGTTAACAAGAGACCTTTGCAGCGCTTCTTTCCTTGCATTCATTTTCTGCCGGCGCAGAAACTCTTGTTGCTGATTTGCTTCAACTTCAATGGCTGAGCCTTTCTCCCCAAAAGCAATCCAGATTTCCATCTATGAATTAGTTCCATAAGGTCAGGACACATTATTTTATGCCAAGGCTTTTCTGGAATCCCCCTGGAGCTCCTCTACAAGCCCCTTGTCTGGGGATAGCAACAGCAGTTTGGCTGAATCAAAAGGGGCTGCTTGAAGCATGTGAAAATTTCCGAAGGGGTAGAGCTGGGTTTCCAGGTGCAGCATCTCCTCCTCAGAACAAGGACAGGATATTAAAAAGGAATTCAGAATGGGATTTTGCAGTTAGGGGATCACCTAAGAGAAAAACTCTGTCAGCGAGTCCCTGACTTGCAGAAGATGCCAAGGTAGAAGTCATCCTTGTACATACATGAAGTAAGTATGAGATGTGATATTTAAGGTGAAAGAGGGCAGGTTTAAATTAGGTACTAGGAAAAAGTTCTTCCCTGAGCGGGTGGTGAGGCCCTGGCACAGGTTGCCCAGAGAAGCTGTGGTGGCTCCTGGACCCCTGGAAGTGTCCAAGGCCAGGCTGGATGGGGCTTGGATCAGCCTGGGAGGTGTCCCTGCCCATGGCAGGGGGTTGGAGATATTCTGTAACATTCTTTCCAACCCAAACCTATTTCCTATGCTGAGACAGATGGAATACCCTCTCAGTGTAGTCACTGAATCTGATCCAACTTTTGCAACCCTTTAGCCCCCTGAAGGCACCAGTTGGTTTGAAATGGTGTCACATGTCCTTAATAATTTCCAGTTCAGTGGATCAGTAAAGACCATGTCTTGTGTTTGGTTACTCCTGGTGCTGCATCAACCTGAACTATTCAGAAGCCAAGGCTGAATCGTCAATATTCTTACATCTTGCATTAGATCTTTGAAGCTTGAGACATCCTTCAGTTGTCTGTCCAGTAGCTATGAATAGCTGGGAAACACTGATTTTTATTCATTTACATGAAGAAAGAGAGAAGATTCAAGAGAGTAGTAACAGGGTCTCCAAAGACAGAGCCTACTGTGTATTTCTTAAATATTATACCTGTATATAATATTTAATAATATAATGTATTGCTTAAAAATACACATTTTAGATGGTTTGTGTAGTCAATTGGTTTGCATGTGTATCTCTGAAATACAGTTGGATAAAACTTAGGATATTCTACGATTTTATGAAATTGCTATGAACTTTGCACTTATTTGAAGACAGTTTAATGAACCAAACCATTTCATTATCACCTTCATTTAGCCAGTCACAAATCCCAGTTTCCGTGTTGTGTGCAAAAGCTGCAGGTTCTGTGAGCAATGCAACTGTAAACAGCACTAAAAGTAAGCATGAATGATTAGCTGCAGAGTGGCAAATTTAATTTGAACAGTTTTGACAGGTTGTGTTGCTTGGGTTGAACTTGAAATAACATCTTGACATATCAGTGGTTCTTGTGCTTTTCCAGGCTGGGTCGTTCCTTAAGGTGTTGAGTCATATAACTTGATGATGGAGTGTCAAACATAATGTGTTAAACCTGAAGAAAGGAAATAACACGTACCATGATGATCAGCACATGTTAAAATATGTTTTACTCTTTCTAATTAAAAAGAGTAGATTTTCAGTTATTTCAGTTCAGTCTATAGCAGCAGCTTTGAAATATCCCTGCCGTGCAAAACAAAAGGTACAGACTGTTTTAAATGGAGGGGGGAAAAACCAGATTAAGATATTTCCATTTAAATTAAACAATAGTTTACCATTTTGGGATAAATAGTTTAATGCGTTTCTGTGAGGCTGAGAATACCCTTAAATGAATTTCAAGCCAAAATATCAACACCAAAAATGCCGAGCAGAATAAAGCCCAGTAAAAAGCATCCACTGAGCAGTATGTGATGTCAAGTGGCTTAGTGGTATTTGCATGCAAGGAGATGGCAGCCGTATAAGTGAGAGATAACAGAAGAGTTGAGACGGAGAGTAAAATTTATCATAACATGTCTAGTGATGATTAAAAGCCTGTGCTTATTAGATGCATAAAATGTATTACTAAATCATTTTTGGAACATATAATTTTCCAATTATTTATGCATCACAGTAATTAATGATAGGAGGGACAGAGTCAATGATTCACTGTGTAATACATATGGTAGTTACCTGGGGAGGAAAAAATTACAGTGCTACCAATTATTTGCTTTAATGTTTTTGTAATTATGCCCTACACCCAAGTTGAAAATTTCTTTAATTCTTTTTTAAACCCTTCATTCCCAACAATGAAAATGCTTTCTTTTTAGCCTCCAATTAAGTCTAATTTTTAAGCTGCCATCCAAGAAATATACAATTCTATAAATGCCTCGTTTGCTTTTATATTTTGCTGGCAACGGTCTGCAAGTATGAAATCTTGCCCTTCAAGCTTCTTATTGACGAACTAATTCAACCACTCTGAAGGATGATCTTTTGTTTAATACACGTGGCTTGGATTTGCGTGATCTCAGGTTTTTTTCTACTTTAGTCTTAACTTCTTAACTGCAGGAAAATGAACCAAAGCTCTTGCTGTTTCTCACCAGGTAGGACTTTATTCCTGTAAGCAGGAAGGGAAAAAGAATTCTGCTTTCAGTAGAGTCATAGAAACATAGATTCACAGATTGGTCTGGGTTTGAAGGGACACTAAAGATCATCTCATTCCAATTCCCTGCCATGGGCAGGGGCACCTTCCACTAGACCAGATTGCTCAGTGCCCTGTCCAGCCTGGCCTTGGACACTTCCAGGGATGGGGAATCAAATGACAAGTCAAATCCCTCCAATTTTGTCGATCCTGCCTTATGGAAATTCTGGCACTGGAACAAAATTGCACACCTTCATAAATGTTTGGGTGGCTTGATGTGGGCTTTTTTCACATGAAACAAAGGCAGCCTTTGACATATCTGTCAGATGCTGCTCATGACCTAGCACTAGGGATTATTCCTATCTAGTTCTGGAAAAATAAACAAAAAAATTATAGAGGTGAAAATTCATTTGTGACAATTTTCCCCAGGAATAGAGCAATCCCATGATTTGGGTGGACACTTTGAGCTTAGCTGCCACCAGAAAAACACACATGATTTGGGCAAAAAGAACACAAGTCCTGCAGCTTCCCATACTTTATCCCACTTCCACCGTTCTTCACACTGAGACCACCTCAAGGCTCCATGCTGCTACATCTGCAGGGATCTTTCCTCTTCCTGTTCCCACTCAAAACAGAAGTCAGAGCAATTTTTTCAAAAGATCAGGCCGCATTTTCCATATGTTTGTCAGCATTTGTTGATTACATGATTTCCAGGGACTCTACTGAAATTTAGTGACCTGATATGAACTTCTCCCTTGCTAGGAACTCTGTTCTAACAACCTCAGTTTGCTGACAGCTATGACAGACAGAAGTCATCTCTTTTCCATGGGCTGGGCATGATGCTCCCAACAATTCATGCAACTCCCACAGGACAAGAGAATACATTTCCTTTGAGCCACAACCGAAAGCTTTTTCCAGAGTAGGCTTAGTAGTGTTTAAAGGATTTATTTAATTCTTTTCCCCTGAAAAAATGAGCTTGGAGGGCTAGACTTTCCTGTGAGGAAGATTTTAAAAGATAAATAAATAAATAAATAAATTTAAAGTGTAGTGCATTTTGGCAGATTACGTGGGTGGTATAAGAATCAATAAAGCTTCCAGCTATGCAAAGCCTTTGGGTGCATTGTGATGTTTGTTTGTTTTTTATTTATTCCAAACAGAACTAAATATGAATAGTTTGGTGGTTTTTTATATCTGCCAAGAAATGAGAACATAACCCTCCCCCTACCCATCCCTCCTCCCTGCTGTGTTGTAAGTGTACCCATATCTAGAATTTATTTATTGCAAACATCCACAAGGAAAAATTGCTGATGATAATGATGGGAAAATATATTCTTGAGAAGTTTCCCTAAATGTCTGCTCAGGCATGGATGTGGGATATGTCCTGCAGATTAGATATCTGTGTCCTTAGCTGAGTCTTCTGTTGGATTAAGGACAGTTTGGTGCAGGCAATGACAAAATCAGTAGAAGCCTTAACTGATCCCAAGTGATCCAACACCTTCTGGGATGCTGGTGCAATCCTGATTTTGGATAAAATGAGCTTGTCTGTGCTGTAAATTGTCTGTGGCATGAATAAACTAAGGGTGGATTTTTCTCTTAGTTTTTATGTTTTCAGTGTGCTTATTTTGGCCAGAGCTGACTGCTGGCTCTGGCCTACCTGGAGCTCTCCCAGTGCTTCTGCCTTGAGGTTTTAAGTTCATGAAACGTACCAAGAAGTGTCTGTGCTGGCCAAAATCTGTCATGGGGGAAAAAACATGTGTTAGTAATTCTCACAGATTTTCCAGGTCTACTGTAGTCCATATTTGAAAACAAAAGCTCCAAGTTAGAATAGAATAGAATAGAATAGAATAGAATAGAATAGAATAGAATAGAATAGAATAGAACTATTTCAGTTGGAAGGGATCTACAATGACCATCTGGTCCAAGTGCCTGACCAATCCAAGGCTGACCAAGTTGTTGTTAAGCAGTTGTTCAAATGTCTCTTAAATGCTGATAGGCCTTGGGCATCAACCACCTCTCTAGAAAGCCTATTCCAGTGTTTGAGCAGCCTCTTGGTGATGAAACATTACCCAGCATTCAGCCTAAACCTCCCCTGGCACAGCTTTGAACCATTCCCATGTGTCCTATCACTGCACACGAGGCAGCCGTCTCCATTTCCTCTTTTCAGGGAGCTGTGGAGAGAAACGAGGGCAGCCCTTGCTCCCACCCAAGCTCCCATATTTCATAAGAATATCACAGATTAGAAGAAAAAAGACAGAATAGCCACTGCTTTCCAAGAACTTTGCAAGGAACACTTCATTCTGCAAGGATACATCCATAGAAAAGAAAGCTGATAGAATCCATGCATAACTGAATGGTGAATATCTCACCTAGAAAGGAGTTCAAGGCTCATGTTGGTATCAGTGAGGAGCGCTTGCATTTCAACAGCCTTCTCAAAAAAACTCGCAATGTCATCCTTGCAACATCAAGATTCTTTAAGGATCCCATCTTCCAGCCAGAAACTGGCCATTTTACAACATTTTACATTTTTTTCTGCTCTGGGAATGCAGGATGTCTGGAGAGGGAATAATGGACCATTTAGATTCAGAACACAACGCAGACCTGTGTAGTCGCTGATGTTCAGTTTGGACAGCAGCCACTACTAAATTGACACTGCCCAAACTGAAAGGGAAGTTAATGGGACTCAAAACTGGACCAAATGGATGACATTTACTTTCTTTGCAATGACAGAAATTAGACTAATCATCATAATGGTCCCCTTTGATGTAAAATATCTAAGAGCTGCCTATAATTGGGAGATAATTGGAACTGGCTGATAGAAATTAATCAATTTTATATGTAGAGGTCAATGATGAGAACAAAGATTTGGAAATAAGACAATCCTTACGTGTGACAAAGCAGCAAAGTCCTGGATGGTTGAATGTCAAAGTGAGAATCATCAGAGTGAGACTGAAAGTCCATGATGCAGCTGTTGGTATCCAGGGTGACTTTCTGAATTCCCATCAAGTCAAAGGAGAGAAATTGGCTGAGGGTGCAATTTGTGTCTACAAAACAGCTAAAATTGATCACATGAGTAGCGTTTTAATAGTTTCACTACCTTCACTGACAGCCAAAGCTGAATAAGGAAGATGATAGGGCAACGAGGTCCTGAATGTGGTGGAAGGTGAACCTCATTCCGTGGTTCTCGTTTTCTACTTGGATTTTTGAAGAATGTTACAGAAGCCTCCAACTTCTGGCTGTGTGGTTACAGTAAATTGCCAGAAGGCTGAATGACTTAGTGGAAAAGAAATCTGGGATGCAGCCAGAAATTATGGATATTTGTTAGATGACTTTTTTTTCCATTTTACTAGCATTAAGGGCTTTCTTGAAAAAAGTGTACAACTGGAGATAATATCAGAGAGGGCATTTGGTGGGGAACCAGCCTACAGTTTACAAGGTCAGATTTTGAAGGTTATATGTAGCTGTCTAGATTTGAGTTTAATGCTTAGTTTTCAGAAGGGTTTAAGAGGGTGGACACAGTTAGACTGTGCCAGCTGGCCTAGAATCATAGAATCATGAAGTGGTTTGGGTTGGAGGGGACCTTACAGACCATCCTGTTCCAGCGTCCTGCCATGGGCCTTCCACCATCCTTCCACCTTCCACCATCCCAGGTTGCTCCAATCCCTGTCCAACCTAACCTTGGACACTTCCAGGGATGGAGCAACCACAGCTTCTCTGGGCACCCTGTGCCAGGGCCTCATCCACCCTCACAGGGAGGAATTTCTTCCTAATAGCCAATTTAAATCTCCCTCTTACAACTTGAGGACCTTCCCTCCTTGTCCTATTACTATATATATGTCCTCGTTAAAAGTCCTTCTCCGGCTCTCTTAGAACACTTCTAGGCTGGAAGTCCTTGGAAGGATGCTAAGGAAGCCATGAAGTCAAGAAATTGTAGCAGGATTCAATGGGTCAACAAAGACACAGCATTTGTATTTTTTATGGTGCGCATTTTTACTTCCCATTAAAACTGGGACAGAATCCTGTCTTGCTTAGGAACTTCTGGAAACTCAACTTTTAATTTCTCTGTCCTTGAGACTCACAGGTAATTTTACACAAATTTGCTCCTAAGTGTTTTGACAAACATCAAAAAATGATAGAAATCGGACTTGCCGTTGCACCTGCTATTAAGTACTATTACTTTTCTACCCAAGGTTATTGCATAACTGCTTCTATCCTATATTCCCTCATTTTTATGCCTTTTGTTTCCACCTCTCCTCCTTCTCTCTCCTCTCCAGCAGCCCTCACAATACCTTCTCCTGCTTTTGTCAGCACAGAGCAGTGCCCTGTTATTAATGTCTCCTCTCATTCCCAGCCCTTTCTGCATCTCTTTCCTGTTGTTGCCCGCAGTGACATGCAATGATGATAATGGGATGCAGTGCCACTGGCATGCTACCCCAAAGCCCTGCAAGGACTAGTTCAGAGGTACAGAATTGCTTAAAAAGCCAGGAGCTTCTCTACCCAAGGGGAAGAAAAAGCGATTGCTTGCTGCGTCAGGAGCTGAATGCTCCTTGCCACTTCCTAGCAGAGCAGTTTAGAATCAAGCTCCACTGGATGATAATTGTTTTAACTACCATTGTGGTTCTCTCTTTTATCCAGGGGCATGGCTGGGGAGGATGGGTGAAGTTGTGCAACTGATGTCTGCCTAATTTGCAGAGTATTCCTAATTGGTTGGGATAGATCACCCTGCCCTCCCTTCTCTCCCCTCCCCCCACAGAGATGCAGTTTGATCCTTCACTTTACAGCTTTTCCAAACAAGTTCATGCTTTCTTTACACACAGTCTGCATAAAAACAAAGCAGGCCAATGCAAACATCATCTGAACACAGCCAAGATTAGACACTACTTCATTTTGTAACCAGGAAGGACATAAAAAAATCAATAAAGCACAATGATGTACATTTTTGATAATACTGAACATTGCAACAAATGCAGCCCAGCTGACAAAGTCTTTGTAGAGGGAGGATTAATGATAAGAATGGACATTCAGCTTCTTTGAGTACAAATGTTTTGTAATAATCAGATTTCCTACTTTAGATATTTACAAGGGCTGTTCAGGTAGTCTATAAACACTAACTGAATTAAGGAAAGGATGTGTTGTCTCTGAAGAACAAACCTCAGCCCCTAAATGATTATATGATTTTCTGCATTGACTCTACTGGGATGATAGAAACTTCAGTGATCACAGAATGACAGAATGGTTTGGGTTGGATGGGACCTTAAATCTCATCTGGTCCCAAACCCCTGCCATGGACAGGGACACCTTCCACTAGACCAGGTTCCTCCAAGCCCTGTCCAAGCGGCCTTCAACATTTCCAAGGATGGGAACATTTTGCCCTACTTGAGCTGGGGACCACCTAGACCTGGCTGAGGGCCAGCATGAGGGAAAAGAGCATCTCTAAGTGGGACATTGCTGTTGAGCTGGGAGCCTCAGACATACACAGCTGGGAAGATGATCTGATATGATACCCAAACCATGAATCTACACCTTTTCCCTTCTAGTCTCTGCCTTAAATTAAAACCAGACTTCCTTAGCACAGGGAATGGAAGGGTGGGACTCCTTCATTCCTCTGTTTGTGATATTCTTTGCCTCTGGAAGTCATCAATAAACTGTTTCAACTGAGTTACTGGGCATTAATGAGCACAATAAATTTCCACACATTAGGTCACTAAGTATATCAATAGATGTACTATACCAATGAGACCAACAATTTTCACCCCTTCACCAACTTTAGTTTATTTCCAATTTATTTATTTTTATGCAGAATTCACAGTTGTTCATTGAGACATACTCAGACACGAGTTCTGAAAACCTCTAACAGCATTTAAAGACAGTGTTTCAGTATCGCTTTGGCTGTGTACCACTGCTGTACCAGTGAGAAGTCCTCTTGGACTGAATCTATTCATCGTGTCCTGCAGCATCAATTCCTGCTTCTCTTAAGAGTTCATCTAATCTAGTAGTGCTGTTGTCAATTAATGATGTTGAAAATTGTCTGTTGGTGCTTACAGATTCATTCAGATTATGGAGCTTGTTTCATATCTTTCATATTTTCCAAAACGTAAGTATTATTCTTTTTTTTTCCCAATAAAAACGTATACAACTCCTTATGCTGTGCTTGCAAAATTGTGGCTTAGATCTGAAATGAGAGAGGCAACAGAGTTCACTTTTCCTGTAGACTTCAGATTTTTCATCAAGTCAATGATATAAAAAGACAGGTTGCTAGAGGAAGTCAGGAGTTTCCTCATTATATGTAGACAAATTTTTATTTTGTCAAAATTAATTTTGTCAGGTAATGTATTCACCTGTTCTTACAGAAGCTGCAGAAGCAGTTTCTTGCATCAGGAAAAGAGTTGCTGATCACCCACTTTGAAAGATCTTTTGGCTGCTGCTTGGGGCACTCATCTGTGATGTGAAAAAGTGCAGTAAAAATCCCTAGTCTGCATGAAAGACAGCACTAACCTGAATCTTAATCTCTCCCACCACCGCTATCCAGGACTCACACTGCTCATACTCATTATTAGTTAGCAAAAAGATGATTTTTTTTTTTTCTACAGGGTTAATGACAACTATTCCAACAGCCTGAGGGATTTTTATTTATTTTCCTCCAGGATCCTATCACAGTGTGATTTCTTCTCCAAGTTTTGGCAGGTAGGCAGGCAGCCAGAATAACCATGAGTGATTCAGATGATAAAATAAATATACCCTCATTTAGCCTGAGAGTGTTAACTCTCTTTTTGTGCTGTCTGAGTCCAAATCTTGGTTTGTGCCTTCTGGTTTGTGATGGTGTGGAGTAATCACACTACAGTTCTGACGGAATTCTGCTCCTGAGAGCTTAGCTGGAGGAATGAGCTACTGGTTGTCGATGCAGGCTGGAGTTTTGAGACATCTTTAGCTACTCTGTCTGTCTTTTGTTGCCTGTTTAAAGCAGCTCAGCCCCCTGTAAACATCACTGAGCTCACCTTGCTGGGCAAGTTAATCTTCGCTTAATGATTTAAGGACACCAAATCCTGCATGAAGAAAAGAAGATATACTGCAACTACAAATTAATAATGGAGAAGTTTTGGGAGGGTTGTATACATGCAAAACTTAAAGGCCATCCATGAGTCCTTGGTCAAGAAAATGCCACTGTGAGATTTGTGTGATCTGGGGCTGCCAATGTAACGTCCTCACATAATTCATCAGAGGAGCCATTCTTTGGTAGTAAACTCTGATCCAACTTAGTGGGAGTGTCTCATCCATCTGGACATTTCTTTATGACTTAAAAAAAAAAAAAAGAACAAATGCATTTGGAGAAGAGTGAGGGCTTGTGAGGGATCAGTTTAAAAGAAGGGATTAAAAACACTTCATACAGCCCTGAGGGGAAGCAACAGTCCACAGACATTGGAAGATTGCAGGCTTTAAAGACTGAAAACAAACATGTGAGGTACTAGGAGAGGGTTTAGTTGGATCCCCTTTTCCCATGTGAAATTGTGGGTGAATTTCTAGATAAACTTGTTTCAAGGGTGAGCTATTTGCTTAGAATAGTATTGTGAGCAGCAGTGTGTGGGAATTCAAAAAATGCTAGGATGGTGCCTAGAAAAATAAGTGTGAATTGACTGTAGGATGTAACTCTATCCAGGCTTGGAGATAGTTTAGCATAATCAGCTTTTTCCATCCATAACTCAGAGGATATTGTGCATTATTAAAAGCAGAAACTTCTGGCCACTTGACTATTGGTGTCTTACAGCTGTAAGGATATGAATGGTAGGTGTTAAAGTCAGCCACAGGAGGGCTCTTGCATTATTTCCCTGCAAGCCTTTAAACATATTGAGGATAATAAAGGAAGAAGCCTGTTCAAGCTAGGATAGACAGAGGCTAAAAAGATCAAGTCAATCTGTGCTCAAATTCCTGCCTGCATGGACAGGAAAGGAACACTCTGATTCATGAATTGTACACTGTTCACTCCTTGTTGAAGCAGGAGTGATTTCCCCTTCTGTGATTTTAGCTGGATGTCATGTTCCTCCAGTAACTGGCTCAGTGTGTACAACAGAGATCTGGATATGAGGACTGAGATAATGGTGGAGTTTCCACAGCAGTGCTAAGCATCAGCACCAGATTTTCCAGACATCTAAATTTGGTGCTGTTCTACTCATTTCTTAAGCACTTTTTCTCATTTTTACTTCTATTGCCTTCACTGTGGCTTGAGGACCATCAGCCACTGCTGCAACAATTTCATAAAATTATGCAATGGTTTGAGTTGGAAGGAACTTTAAAGTTCATCTCGTTCCACCCCCCCTGCCATGGGCAGAGACACTTTCCACTATCCCAGGTTGCTCCAAGCCCGATCCCACCTGGCCTCGGACACTTCCAGGGATCCAGGGGCAGCCACAGCTTCTCTGGGCAGCCTCACCACCCTCACAGGGAAGAAGTTCTCAATATTGTCAGACCAGTTGTGAAACAGGGCCTTTTCTGAAGGAACAAACATCCTCAGTAGAGCTGACTCAACCCATATCTGCTTTCTCCTTCCCCTCTGGATATTCCCTCTTATCCTGTGTTAGATTTACTGGTGCTAGGAGGACCTTCCTACCAGTCCTGATCTCAGGCTTCCTTTTTGCCCCAGGGATACCCAGCCAATCTTTCTAAGTGTACAGACATGAGGCAAATTTATCTTCTTTTCTCTGAGGACAACCCTAATAGAATTTAGTGCTCTTCCAGAAAGTCTGTTTCTTGCAGGGCCCTCAAAATCATTCATATCCAAGTGCAGGGATCAAAACAATCCCTTCATACTCAAGGAGTCTTTCTTGTCTTTCTTGCTTTATTTTGCTCATGCTTTCCAGAGGAAGCATTTGGGGATAGAGTGGGTGTGCAGAGAATTGGTTTCGTCTTGTCCTGATCTGTAGGAAAGGTTTGATACCCCTTTTTTTGACACCTTCACAGTAGTGTTGGAAAATTATTTTCCAACTACAGCTCTGAATGAAACAGTGTTGAGAACTTACATCTGGTCTATTCTCCCTCATCTGAAGCATTAACTTTTTTCCATTGCATGGAAAGGGACATCTCACATAAGAATTGTTGCACCGGGAGTCAACATCCATCCACACTCCTAAAATATACTCTCTTAATGGGCATCCCAATTAAATATTGAAGAAATAGAGTAATAAATAAACAGATCAATAAATTCACAGTTTTTAGTTGGGTCCCTCAATCTGTCCATGAAATGATCAAAACACCAAGATATTTCTTTGTAGTTTGAGACAAAGGAGGACAATACCTTATTTACACCTGAAATAGCATTTTTTCCAGACGTTCTGCCCTTGCCTATCTTGGCAAACATCTTCCATTGCAAAGCCTACTTTTGATAACATTTTTCCAAGGAAGAAGCATTTCATCAGATAATACACCATCAGCTTTTTAGGATGTAGTTTCTCTGACTGAATCCTTTGTGGCGTACTAAATGTCATTTTTTTTCCTGGATTTTTAGAAGCATTCACCCCTTTGGGAGTTACGATTCAAAGGGAAAATCCATCCACAGGTGCCAGCATCAGGGTTGTGAATCGTGGGAGATGCTGTTCTGTTTGTACATCTGCACTTGGCCTGTTTTGAAAACCATCCCCACCACTGCTGCCTCTGGCATTTATCCCTTTCCAGGCCCATGATGGTTTTTTACAACCCCCCGAGGCCCAACATATCTGGCCATCAGGACAGCAGTCACCAAGCAGCAACGAACAGCAACCATGTGCAGAGAATTCCTTCAGAGGCTCTACCTCCCCCCTTCCCCGATTTCTCTGCTCCTGAATGTTTGCTCTTTCATACATCATTGGAGAATTGTGTTATCTCCATGAGATGTGGCCAGGCTCAGTGTGGGAATGTCTGCGGCGGAACGTCGTCCTCCTCCTGCGGATGCCACACCGGGGCAATGGGTAGGAATGGAGGCTCTTCTTGGCTACAAGAAGTGGAAATAAATAAATAAATAGAATAAATAAGTAGAATAAATAAATAGAAGAAGAAGAAGTGGGGAAAGGAGAGTGGGAGAGAGAGAGGGGGGAAAAAAGACAGAGCAACCTTTTTTCCCCCCATTTCTTCTCCGAAGGAAGCAGCAGTGTCTCCTTGCAGAACGACAACCCTCAGGATACAGCAGTTGTCTTCAAATCTGTGACCATAAAAAATCATTATCTCTGTGAAATACAGCAATTTGGGAGATAATCAAACAGTGACCAGGGGGCAGAGCTGCCAATCTGAAGGATTATGCTCTGTGCATGCTTGATTCTGTCTGACCTTCCTCCGAGCCAGCTGTCAGCTTGGCGAAAACGCACACGGATCGACTCAGGGCACATTCATTAGACTGTCTTCGGTGAAGAAGTCATTTGCATAAAACCCCAGCTTTCTTAATTAGTACTTCATTTTTCCCTTGACTTATTTTGTGGCTAAGTTCACTTGCCTTTTTTTTTTTTTTTTAACTTGCCGAAAAATAAAATGGGGGAGGAGATTTCTTTTTTTCTTTTTTTTTTCTTTTTTTTTTTTTTTTAATGTGGGGGCAGGAGGGAATATGACTTGCAAATTAACTCAGTGATAATTAGCCTATTAACATTTTCAGAGATGTAGGAGGTTTCCAAATGTTAAAAAAAAAAAAAAAAAAATTGAGAAGGGGGGAAAAAGTGTGCAGGGGAATACTGGAGTTGAAATTTATTATCTAAATTTCTGGACTGGCTATATTGAAATGTTGGAAAAGAACAACAGTCCATGTTGAGAAATTTTTCTCTTTCTTTTACAATAATGCATGCTCTACTTAGGAAATTGATTCTTTATCATTCCCATGGACAAGCAATGGAATTTTTCTATGTTGTTAGAAAAATAAAAATTTTTTTTCTTCGGCTACATGGAATGAACTGTTTGGATTAAGTTAACCACATACTGCAGTTTTACCTGGACTTTTACTGTATGTACCAATAATTTTCACATGCCCTAAAAGCTTCAAAAAAATAATTGTGTCAAAAAAAATGGCAAATTATTGTATGAGTTTAAAGTATTCAGTGAAGATGCACCACACTTTTCAGATTTAATATTGTTTTGTGATTGTTGGGAAAAAACAACCCACAGGAATGATTTCCTTGTGTTGAAAGGAGTGTTTGGAGGAAAGAGAGATGCCAAATTAGTGCAGACATTATCAAATTTGCTCTTCAGTTCAAAGTGGATTCTAATGATGCTTGTTCTGTGTTTGATACTCTGCTCCTGCATGATGTAGGACGTTTTTTCTGAATGCTCCCAAGTTTAATCACAAACTAGTCCAACTTACATCTCAGTACTGTAATCACAGCATAATTACTGCACAAGGGGAGGGAAATCCTGAAGTCCAAGCTACACCCTTGTCACAGATAAATCAGAAAATAGCAGAGATAGTAGGCATACACGTCCTAGAATGCTGTTTTTGTGACAGAATTCTGTTTGAAATGGTGAAAAAGCACTAAAATTTGCTGCCAGGTTTGTAATTTCCTTACCATCATGTGAGAGAGCAAAACTGTAACTGGGAATATCTTTGTTTTAGACATATATTGCAGCTCTCCTCTGGTTTTACAGTTGTTTTCTAATATAGGTCTTGCAAAGAATTTCAATACAGGAAAGATGGCTGCAGTCAGGTTATTGAACACCCCTAAATTTAAAGAATCAGGACCAGCCTTTGGAAGGCAAAAAATTTCACATGATTATTAGTGAAATGAGTAGTGCCAGGACCTGTTCTCTGCTGCCTAGGGCAAGAGGTTCAGACTGGTGTGTGTATAATAGTGAATTGCCTCAGCCTCCCAAACAGCATGAATGCATCCAAACTCCCTAAAAGGAATTGTCCTTGGCCCACACCAAGCTCCAGATATTCACTGAAATCATCTGGGACAACACTAGTTGGTCTGGAACGAAACCACACTGAAAACTGCTCTGGATACAGAACAGGACGAACGGCTACAGTTTAGTGCCTTTGTCCACTTCCAGCAGTGCTTCATTTACTCAGGCAGATGTACCCTCAGCTATTTCCATTTGGGAATTAAAACTAGTTTTGAGGTCCATTTCAGATTTTATTCACTGGGGTGTTGCAAGCAATATACTTAAGCAATTACGTTTAAAATCCATATATGTGCATTTTAACATTATTAAACAGGCAGGTTAATGAAATATCCTGAAGACTGTGTGTGTAGACTTTTAATGGAATGAACACAGCAGCATGTCAAGCTCTTGGTTTTGTGAGTTATATATTGGTATAAATTAACTAACAAAACTGAACTGCTTCTCAATTTAAACTGTCATGATTCTGCTCCAAAGGACATCCACATAGCTGAACACACATTTTGTCTCCTGTCTGATTTCTAAAACAGTTTTTCGAGTGCCCCAAGAGCAGTTGTAGTTATGGAAGTCAAATGCAAAGAGCACAAAAGTCAATAGAAAGTTTACTCCAGCCATTTTTGCACTTTCAACAAATTAAATCTGGAAGTTTATGGGAACCTGTCCGAAAAAGTCTAATCTTCAGAGATTTTTACTGTTTATGTGTAGACTAAAGATAAGCAACTGAGTACTAGTAGCTGCTCAGAAAAGCTGGATCAAAACAGGAAAAATCAAAAAATAAAAGTCTACACAGATTCATTCTTATAGAAGTAAAGTCTTGTGGGGAAAAACTGGATTTTAGAGCTGACCAATATGTCATCCCACTTATCCTCAGTAAGTCTGGGATATATCCAATACACTCTCAGCCTCACAGCATTTAAAATCTCTTGTCTGTAGGTTTTGGTGGACTCCAGTAACCTTCTGTTACTCTGGGAAAATTTACTAGATTGTAAAGGATAAAAACTGATTTCGTTATTAGACCAAAAGATTCAGCAGTAATTCCCAATTTAGTTACTAGGGACAAACTGAAGTCTAGTTCTAACCTTTCCACACTATTTTTATGCCCTCTCAGTGCCACTGCACTCAACAGATATTTTCATTCAGCTCTCAGGCACCAAGCCCCAATTCCAAGATTCTCAGCACAGAATTATAGGTACTTCACTCATGGTATTCAGAGTTCTCTCCTTATTCTATTTCCCTCTGAATTAAAGCTGCAATTCAGAAAGGTCAAGTTCTCAGATGTAAATAAAATATTGTTCCTATAACACGTTCATATAAGTCCAAGAGGAGTCATCAATCACTGCTGGTTGGTTCAGTACAGTTATAGCTATTTTAGGTCCTTATAAAAGAATTCATTTTGTATTTCCAGTCTAGGCAAAGGTCATCATATTTAACTTTTCCAATACCAAAATTAAGCATTTAGTCTGAACTAGTCAGCTATGGTCCTGCTACAGTTGAAAGGAGACAGATATGAAATCTCAAGAAATAAATAAAATCTAACTAAAGGAGACACCAGTTCTGTGATGGGATGAATTGCACTCCCTGGGGTCTAGTCCCTCCTTGTTGCCAACCAGGACATGTCTTGACAGATAACTTTGTGAAGGAAAATTATTTCTAGAAAAGAGAACAGTTCAATGAGATGGGTCAAGGGTTTAATTGCTTGATTACATGGTACTGAAAGTCTTGAAAGCTTTCTTATCATTGTAGAAATTTCAATGTAAGATGATGATGATGATGATAATGATGATGATATTATCATTATTATTATTATTATTATTATTATTATTATTATTATTATCATCATCATCTTAGAATTGTTCAAGTTGAAAGGGACCTTTAAAGTAATTTAATCCAGCCCCTTTTCAATGAGCAGAGACGTCTTCAACTAGACCCGGTTGCTCAGAGCTCCATCCAACCTGACCTTGAATGTTCCCAGTGATGGGGTATCCAGCACCTCTTTGGAAAACCTAATATGATGAACCTGTTTCCAAACCCATTTTCTATCTCCTTGATTTTATAATGAATGGAGATTAGGTGATGTTTCTCAAGTCCATGGATTCTAGGTTCCTGTAATACACTAAATACAATGCTCTACAGCTTCCACTACTGCTTCTGTGTATGGCACCTGATTACATTTCCATGCATTATCCCAAGGCTCTAAAATCTTTGGGACAAAAGGCATCTGAATTCCAGAGAGAGACTCAAAGAACCGCTGTTCAAAATTTACCATGACTGATTCCAGGCAGAAAATATCTTCTAACACGACATGGAGGCCCCTGTGGGGAGCAGAATAGCTGAATCAGAATGCTCCTGTTTCAGGAGGCAAATTTTGTGTCCAAAATGAGCACATCATTGGTCAGTTCAAAGTGAAGCTTCCACTTTTCATGTAGAAAAGGAATCATAAAATCTATAGCAAAATCCCTAAGGCTAAATGGTAAATTCTAACATTATAACGATATACCAAGAGCTCCTGGGAAAGGGATGGAGATACATTCCCAAATTGTACCCCCATCTTGAATATTTGTCTCCCTTCAATTCCCAGTTTCATAACTAAATACCAAAATAGGATTTGTATCTTGAGCTTTACAGAAATAATAAGAAAATTTGCAGGATCATGGAATTATTTAGGTTGGAAAAGACCTCTAAGGTCATTGAGTCCAAGCATTAACCCAGCACTGCCAAGGCCACCACTGAACCGTGTCCCCAAGTGCCACATCCACACGGCTTTTGATCACTTCCAGGGATGGTGACTCCACCACTTCCCTGAGCAGCCTGTTCCAGAGCCTGACAAGCCTTTCAATGAAAAAATTGTTCTTAATATTTAATCTAAATCCCTCCTTGTACAACTTGAGGCCATTTCCTCTCTTCCTATTGCTTTTTCCCTGGGAGTAGAGCTCAACCCCCACCTGGCTGCACCCTCCTGTCAGGAGTTGTGCAGAGACAGAAGGTTCCCCCTGAGCCTCCTTTTCTCCAGGATGAACTTCCCCAATTCCCTTGCCTGGTCCTCATCAGACTTGTGCTCCAGTCCTTTCAGCACTTTCATTGCCCTTCTTTGGATATTCATGTGTCCAAATAACATGTAAATAAAAAATGTGTAAATGAAGGAAAAATTCTCTATTGTCTTCAGCAGACCTAAGGAATACTTTATCCAAGCAAGATACCTCCTTGGTAAGGTTTGTCATTTATCATCCTTCAGCATTTCAAAATATGTCTTCTCATTGCTACTTATTTTGTTCCTTGAATAGATGCATTTTTTTCTTTTCTTTTCCATTTCTTCTTTTCTTTCTTTTTTTTACCTGCTAAAATTTAACCTAAATTTCCCTGCCACAGCTTAAATCCATTACATCTTGCTCTGTCCTAGTTGACTAATGAGAATAATTATCAAACTATTTTTCAATGTGAGTTATTTACTCAGGCTAAAATAAACCCACCAATCTCATTTTCAGTGAAAATCCTGAGCCTGGCCAACAATTGAAATCCCTGAAGTGAAATAACAGGGTTTTATTTACTAAGGTCTTCAGTGTATTCAGTGTTTTTTATTGGCATTGAAATAACATTTGGGCAAGATTATATTGCATATCTCTTTTTTTTTTTTTTTTTAAAGTATGGATGTTTAAAAGCCCCTAATTAAAAAGTCTCTGTTAATACTCTGATATTGCCACCAGGATCGAAAAGAGATTAGTGCCAGCATTCTGGGCTACTAAAGCATGTGCATAGTATTGAACACACACTCACTGGAATGCTCATTCCCAGAAAAACAAGAGGCATAGAAACAGGATTCTTTCCAAGATGCTCCAAGCATCAGCCAAAGGACTGGATCTTTGTGCTGCCTTGGCACAGAGAATCTCTCAGCTGGTGTAAAACTGGTGTACCTGGCTGCTATGTCAGTCTTTCCCTTAATATAGCTTAAAAATCAGCTGCTCTGATGATCATCTGATATGATTCCTGGAACCGTGGGCAGCCTTGTGAAACGCAGCACTTTCCCACTGCTCTGGGTTACAATTTACAAGGGCTGGCAAAGGTAGGGTTTGATGTGTGCAGAGATGTATTGTGTTAGGATGTAACATTTTACTGTGATGGAGAATAAATATGTACAATCTAAAAAGATGTATAAAATGCTGTCACATCACCATACACATCCTCCACAGTAGATCAAATGTTCCTGGAGAGGAGAGAGCAACAGGCCCAAATACCACTAGGGATGAAAAATGGGGAGAAAACAGCTGGGTTTGCAAAATGGAGAATGATTCCCTTAGAACTGCCTGGGTTCCGTTGGCCCAAACACCTCAAGCTTGCACGGCGAGGGGTGAGCACAGAAAACAGGCTGGAGTCAAATCCATTGTCTGGCAGCAAGAAGGGTCTGGAGTCACACTGGAGATGCTGAAGAACAAGGAGGGTCCTTCTTGCCAGTGCCACAGGAATTCCATTGCATTTCCTCATTACCTGAGTGTGCCGCAGGTTTCCGGACAACATTTGCTGAGTCTGACCGTTTGTTTGCACCATCTCTCTCTTGAACGGCTCCAGAGCTCAGCTGGAACCTTGGGATGACAAACCACTGGAAAATACCACAGAGGAGCTGTGGCTGCCCCATCCCTGGAAGTGTTCAAGGCCGGATTGGATGGGGCTTGGAGCAAGCTGGAATGGTGGAAAGTGTCCCTGCCCACGGCAGGAGGATGGAATGGGATGAGTTTTAGGGTCCTTTCCAACCCAAACCTATCTAGGATTCTAGGGATCTCTGACTAGGTTTTTTCCAACATCCTGATTTTATTCATTTTTTAAATTTATTTCTTTTAGCAAAATAAACTGAAATGAAAATGTCAGTTCTGAGTAATTTAAAACCTATAATTTGACTGATCTTTATTATGAAGTGTCTTGTCTGACTTTCTCTGAATTTTACACAGAAAAGACAGTTCAATTCCTGCACCTTAATATTATCAAAATAAATTTGACATTTTTGATATTTTAATTAAGCTTTTGAGAAATACAACCTCATTCATGTGAAGAAGACATAATTTCAAAACTGTAAAATTAAAGGAGAGCTACAGCGTGTATCTTTCCCAGTTCTGCTGCTGCATTTACAAAAGGCATTGTTACAGAAATGGGAAAAGCTTTGAGCATAGCATAGCAGGAGACTTCACAGAGATTTCTTAATGTTCAGGACCTGGATAATCACAAGTTTAAACACATTTAGTGTCCAAACTGAAATACTTGTTAAAAGAACAGAAAAATGCACCGAAAAAGAGATGCAGCTCTCAAAAAGAGTTTTCATTTACACAGTGATTCTGAATTCATTGGATTGTTTGATGGAGAAGGACATCTTCAGTGACAGTATAAAACTGCTTTTCCATGGATTAAAAAAGACACCAAATATAATCTAAAAGTAACAGACATGCTTTAATTTCAGTTCCAAGATAAAAATAAAAGCAATTAATGCAAGTTTTTGTCACCTCAATGTAAATGAGAAAGACCCCCGAGAGCTCAACAGAATTATTTCAGATTTTCACTGATATAAATCAAACCAGGACTTCACTCATCTTACTTAAACAGAATTAAAATGCAACTCCAAATTACTTAGTTGTTCAGACATATTTATCAACTCTGGGTGTCATCCCATCCACAGGGCTCAATAACAAAAGGTTTGTATCAAGTTCAGAACTTCCCTGAATGAAGGGCTCTTCCTACGATTAAAAAAAAGGCCAGATCCTGCTCTATTTGCAGTGTGAATAAATGAGCCAGATAAAAATCAGGGATAAGGAAATGATATTGTCCCCTTTTTTTAAAGATCACGGAATGAAGCACACAGCAATTAAGTGTTGCAGCCAAGGTCACATTGTGATTTGCAATCCATAGCACGTTGAGGTTTTGAACCCACGTTTCAAGCTTCACATCCAAAGCAATGTGTTTTTATTATTATTATTATTTTTACAGCACAAAACATTTGTGTTGGAGGTTTTTTATGGCTAGCGTATGATGTGGCAAATGCAATTTTAAAAATTATACAGCTCAACAATTTCCTGTTTCTTAATGTATCCTGGTTTTTTTCATTCAGAGTGACCAGGCTTTATTTTTCTTTCTTTCTTCTTCCTTTTGGGGGAGGGCTTTTTTGCTTAGGTAACAAATTGCAATCTTACATAAGTCCAAATAAAATAAAATAAAATAAAATAAAATAAAATAAAATAAAATAAAATAAAATAAAATAAAATAAAATAAAGTAAAATAAAATAAAATAGCTACCTAAATACCATTACCTGAAATTTTGAAACATTAAGACTTCAAAAGGGTTAATTAATTACATTAGCTGTGTCATTATCCTGGCAACATTCTGCCTGAGGGCGTATAGATCTATTCAGCTGCTGAGTTTGAAAGAGCTGTGTCCTTCTCTCACAGAAGAAAATTCATCAGACATTAAAAACATAGTCATTAGCAGAACATATTGTTTTCTCTCCACCAGATTGAGGAACATCAGATGGAATAATCAAAACAAATATTAAATAAATATTTCTCTTCTAACAAAAATATGGAACCCAGAATTCATCACAAGTCAGAATAGATTTTTTCCATAAGCTGAAACTGCTTAATATTTATTGATTGTGGAGAACCAAACTCACCACAATCTCACATATTTGTAGTCAAAAATGGGTGTAAAATGCTGCTGTATTCACATGACAAAGTGATGTTATCACTTTTAACAGGTGTAAATAACTGTATAAGGTACCTCTCTTATAAAAATAGAAAAATTGTTAAAATAAGGAAAAGACAACAAAGATGCTTAAAGGCATAAAATGGGTTCAATGTAAAGGGAGATGAACTGAAATAAATCTTTACAGCCTGGAGAGACTAATTGTTTCAGGATGGGACAGAAGTCTATGAAATCATGACAATCATGGAGGAGGCAAAGAAAGAAAATTATTTGCTGTTCCTTGTAATACAAAATCTAGTAGGTATCAAATAAAGTTATCTGAAGGTGGGCTCAAAATGATTAAAGGAAAGTACTTTTTCAAGCAGCACAAAATTAAACTATGAAGCTCATTGCCACGGGATGTTGGGATGTTGTGAATGTCATAAGTTTTCACGGGTTCAAAAAGCAATTAGATACAAACATGGAAGGAAAACCCTTCACAGACTAAGAGAGACAAAGAAATAACCCTCAGGTCAGGAAATTGCATAGCCACAGATTGCAGGAGGTTGGAAAGCTCAAATGTGGGAACATCAATGCATATTTTCCTTTTTGTTCTCCTTCCTAACAAGCAGTCAGAACTGGCCATTGCTGGAGACCAAAAAAGCTGTCTCTACAGTCTGTGGTCTTACTGAATATATCTTCTTTTACAAACCAGTTGAGAATTAGTCTAAAAATATTAGCCCTAGAGTAAGAGGAAATAGTTTTTAATTACAAACATATCCTACGGTTTCATGTGGTGCTGCAGTTCCAGCACAGACCCCTGTGGGTTCATCCTTTCTGCAGCACTGTACGGAGCCACATGATGAGGAGCACATCACATGCTCATGACAATTTGGAAAGATCTTCCCTGTCAGAACTTGAAACTGCAGCCACCAGTGTTGATTCTGTTGGAAAGTCTTTCATCTGTGTTATGTCACAGAATCCCAGGATGGGTCAGGCTGGAAGGGATCACAGTGGATCCTCTGGCCCCACCTCCCTGCTCCAGCAGGGCCATCCCAGGGCACAGGGCATGGGATTGTGTCCACACAGTTCTCGAATATCTCCAGGCAGGGAGACTCCACAGCCTCTCTGGACAATCTGTTCAGTGCTTGGTCATTGCACAGGAAAGCTCTTCCTCATGCTCAGGTGGAACTTCCTGGGCATCAGTTCCTGCCCATTCCTCTGGTGCCATTGCCAGGCCCCAGGGAGCAGAGCCTGATCCACGCTCTGAGCTCTCCCTGCACACAGGGACACACGGAGCAGTGTCTCCTCTTAAGGCTGAACAGCCCCAGCCCCCTCAGCCTTTCCTCACCAGGGAGATGCTCCAGTCCCTTCATCAACTTTGTCACCTTCTGCTGGACCCACCCCTGGAGCTCCATGTCTCTCTTGTCCAGAGGAGCCCAGAACTGGACTCAGCACTCCAGATGTGCCTCACCAGGGCTGAACAGAGGGGTAGGATCCCCTTCCCTGACCTGCTGGCAATGTTCTTCCTGATATAACACACAAAAACCAAAATGAAGGTTTTATATCCACTGTGATGTGAACCATCACGACGCACTTCTTATAATTCCTTCTTAAACTGAAGAAAAATATTGAGTGCCATTTATAAGATGGAACCTAAACAAATCCACTGTTTAAAAAAATAATTAAAGTTATCTTTGTTTAGATTTGAACTGAACAAAAACTGCCCAATTATAAGCAGTTGCACCCTGATGCCATTGCTGGCTTCTTGAATTCTGTCAGGAAATAAATCTCTCAATAATATATAAATCAATCAAATCTACGTAACATTTATGATATTGGCAAAATACACTGTCTTGACTGCAGGGCCATTCCCTGGCAAAGTTCACAGATCTGTAAACTGCCACAGAATGTGCTCCTAATTTTAATAAGAATATCAAACCAGATGCATTTTCCCAAATATTATGCAGAATCAACTTTAAATGTGGGAATGGTTCCCTTGAAATTGGCAGAAATTATACTATAAAAACTGAACATATGTACCAGATTTTTTGTTTTTCCTTTTTGCAGTTGTTCAGAGATCAAAATAGAAACTCTGTTGTTCCAGTGGTGTAAACACTAGACAGAAATCTGGAAATCATAAGATTTCTGTAGGAAGAAAGGTTTGAAGATAAAAAGATTAAACCCAACAACAAATCTACTCTAAAAATCTATTAAAAAGGGAAAATAAATTATTGGTCTCATAAACAGTGAATTTTGGATTGGTAGTTGATAAAAAAGGAATTGGGAAGGACCCACCACCAGCACATGGGAAATGGTGTATAGTAAATAAGCATGAAGGCTTGTTAAGCAAACCTGCAGTATAAAATACACCAAGAGTTTATATACCTCTGCTCTCATACAGACAATCTCCACATGATCCCAGCCATGAGATTTGAAAAATCTGTGCATATTTTCTAGTTTTGTTGTCTCCTGATTCATCCTAAAAAATCTTTTTGTTGGAAAGCTTTCTCTTTAATTTATCACTGAAAATCAAAGTCATGACATGAGTCAAAACCTCTGAATCCACCTTATAATGTCAATGAGGGAATTCACTACTCCAGCCCATCCCTTCATACTTGAATTTTGCAGCCTGGGTTGATTTACAAAGGTCTTTTGGTCACTGACAAGCGCTGGAGGCTTGGTTCAGGTGTCTCATGGATACACCAAGTGTAATTTGAGATGCCAAAGGTATCCTGAACATCTGCAGGGGCCAGCGAGATCTAACTCGGGACTTCTGGGGGATGTTACCACCTCTGGAGCATTGCTTGTGAGTCTCTGCATATCAAATGACATTGTAATCTGAACCGAGTGCTTTGAGAGATTTACAGACAAATTCCTAATTCTCCTTCACAGTCAAAAAGGTATAAGGAGCCCAGATGACCTGCTTTATTTATTATTTATTTATTTGATTGTTTGTTTGTTTATTTATCCTTATTTTTCTGATTTTAATACAGTGCTGGTACATCCTCAGTGAATGTTTTTGCCGCTGAAGTCAAACACATCTGGCAGAGTTTAAGAAGCACTTGGACAACATTCTCAGGCACAGGGTGGGATTCTTGGGGTGTCCTGTGCAGGGCCAGGAGCTGGACTCAATGATCCTCATGTGTCCCTTCCAGCTCAGGATGTTCTGTGATTCTATGTGAAATAAAGCTACCTCAAGGTCTCTAGTTGGTTATCTTCAACATCATCCCCCTACCTTCCCAAAATGGAAGTGCAGCATATTCCGTCCCACTCTAGGGACTGATCTGTCCAGTTAATTTTATGAATGTCTTCATCTAAGACTTCCTGAAAGGAGGTTGCAGCCCTGTGGGGATCAATCCCTTCTCCCAAGTAACAAGTGATAGGATGGCAGGAAAACGCCTCAAGTTGCACCAGAAGAGGTTTAGGTTGGGTATTAGGCAAAATTCCTTCACTGAAGGGACAGGCATTGGAACAGGCTGCCCAGGAAAGTGGCGACATCATCATCCCTGGAAGGATTTACAGGATGCATAGATGTGGAACAGCTTCACAGATGAAAGAACACTTCTATGCTAATAACTAACTCATAACATGCATTTTCTTTCTTATATTTTTAAGGACATCCAAATAGTTGTATAGTATTTTTACCAGATCTTATAGAATCCTTAAATGACAGAATGGTTTGGGTTGGAAGGCACCTTGAAGTTCATCTTATTCCAATTCACTGCCGTGGGCAGGGACATCTTCCACTAGATCAGATTGTTCCATGCCCTGTCTGACCTGGCCTGGATGGAGCTCCACAAAGGATGACTGGTACTGCTGGCAGCTTAAAGGTCTGACAACAGAAAATTATTGGTTATTTCCTATAGTAAACAATGTGTGAAATTAACTTCTATGTGTGGAAAATTAATAACTTTGCTCCACAGTACTTTGTGGGGAATGAGAAGATACTCATGACTGTGATTCTCTTTTCTTTCCTCCTCTTACTGCTTTTCCTCTGGTAATATATTGAGAAAAAAAAAATGAAATATTAAGTAGAAATATTCTAGAACGGCTTTCTGTTTCACCAGGGGATGACAGATGAAGTGGAGAAGATACTTGCTGGATTTACGGAGCCGATCCATCAGCCCCCTGCTTGACCCACAGCTGTCATCTCCCTACCAATTAATATTTACCACTTGTAAATGCCTTCAGCCGGGGAGGGATGAGAGGAGAGATGAGGTAAGGCAGGGAAAAACCTAAAAGGGAGGTTTTGTGAGGAATTGCAGGGAACACTGTACATCATGAGGTAATTACAGCTCGGCCTGTCCAAGTGTTACTCTGCAATGGTGAATTATAGGCATGAGGCTGCAGCACTTCACTTTCTTACTCGTAACTAAATCAGAATCCTTTTAAGTTTTAATTAATCTACTTAGCTTTAGTTGTGAGGGAGCAGGGGAGTGGGGAAGGAAGGCAGATTAACCCTTCAATTGACAAGGACTTTCACAGTGTCTCCTCTTGGGCTATTTTTCCCTTAAGCACCTGAGGGAGACAGCATTATCAGTCTTATGTGGGGACCTATTAGGCTGTGATTTTTAAATTTTTTTTTAATTTACTAGTGTCTGGTTAGTTCTCTCTATTTCATTATCAAAAACCAATTAATTTTCTGTAAAAGCATCAAATTAATTACAAAATACTATGGAAATATAAAGAATGGAGGAATTTCCCTCTTTTCTCCTCCTACCCTTGCCTCATTATGGGAAATATGTTGGGCCCCTTGGCAGCAAAGCCCTATTAAAGAGCTACAGACTGTCTAGCTCCTCATTTAAAATTCTGTTGGCAGTGTCAGGAGGCCTGTGTGATGGGGGTAAGTCCATTTCCACCCACAGAGATCATTTTCTAATTCCCCAGCACAGAAGAATACAGTCATAAAATCATTAGAAGTGGGGCTGGAAGAGACCTCAGGAGGAAACCTCATCCATGTCCTCTACCTGTTCACAAAGCTTCCAGGCATGGACACACTACAGCCTTTCCAGGTGCTCTCTTTTTGTAGTGATCCATTTCATTAGATCAGTCCCTACTGAAGTTTTTGTTCAGAATTATTTCTCCCACATTCGTTGAATATAGTGAATCCATTTATTTTTCTTCTTTATATCTGATTTTGAGGTATTTGGATACTGTTATTATGTCTTCATCAGTCCTTTCTCCAGACAATTTTGTCCCTTTTCTTTCTGCCTTTTTTTTGTAAGTAACATTCACTGGGGCTCTTCTCTGGGTGGTTAAAGTGACAATGGGAAGAGAGGAAATTATCTATGGCTTGACTACCCATAAATGCAGACCTATGATTCAGATGCTTAACCACTGTTCAGTGCTGTTGGGATATTCTACCTGTTTTCCAGCTGCCAGTCATCCTTAGGCCTGGTTTCATGGCCATTATCCCCGTCCAAAATGGCAGTAGGTGCCAAAGTTTAGACAAGAGGGTTGTGTCCCTCACAGATGTCTACAAGCTTTCACAATACTCAGTGGAAATCTCACCAGTGCTGTGTTTTGGGTCCAGAAGCAGGGATTCATTTGTCCAAACTGAAGAGTTTGTTGAAGAGTAATCTGAACCACTTTCTGGTCATCTTTGGTTTAAACATTAATGAGATCTCCGGGACTATCAAGGAAGCTTAGACAGCTGGTATTTGTATAAGGAACTGCAGAGAAACACAGAATTCTGTGTGTCCCTGTCCATGGCAGGGGGCTGGAACTAGATGAACTTTAAGGTCCCTTCCAACCCAATCCATTTTATGGTTTTATGATTCTGTGGATCGGTGTCTAGATCTGACTCCTAATACACTCAGGTTACTCTCTATACATACATGGTAGGTCACAGACACTGAGATGTGAGGAAAACAACGCCATGTTTGAGAGTTTTTAACAAAATGGAGATTCCTGAGACTGTAATTCTGAAAATTTCAGAACCTTTGTGTTTGCAATTCTACTTAGAGAATATTAACATCGAATGCCTCTGAGTTCTCATTGAGGATTTTTACTAAGGATGGGCGGATGGAGCTATCTTCACAGGGATTGTTAAAACGTGAGCATAATCTTCCCATTACACCCTCCTGATGCTGTATCTGCTGCAGAAATGAGTTCAAGTCATGCCAGAGTAGATACAATTCTGCTTATAATTTGAATCCATCTCATGTAACTTTGTCTGTCTGCTAGGCTAACATACACATCTGGATCTAGATCTAGATGTGCTTTGCTGGATCTCATCACCTCTGACAAGAACCATTCAGAAACAGTACAATCCTTGTAGTTAGGTGGACAGGGGAACTGAGATGTCTGGGAGGGATGAAATACGTGTTTGTAGAAAAATAAGCAGATTTGCTGTTTTGATTATCCCTAAATGTTATAATCATGATCACCATAACTACTACTAAATGTTCAGTGTACTTTGGTTAAACCTAGATATTGACCAAATTATGTTGACCTTGTTCCTAAACTCCTGTGATTTTGTGTCTCTCATGCAGCAAAGGTACGAAGTGCTGACGGAAGAATGCTCATTGCCAAACAAAAAACAGTGCTCTGACCCCAGAGCTCACTATCTCAAGGCAATCTCTACTTTCCAGTAATGTAGAAGCCCTAATTTTATTCTTGCTCTGACTGCTCCTCATAGGCCACAATTTTAGCGACAGAATACGTGGAGCCCTAAAGCCCTAAAGCCAAACCAGCTCCATTTGGTAGCTGATACATTCCCCTTAAGGCTGTCAGAGCACAAGTAGCTCAAACACTCAGAGGACTGCAGGAAAAACTGAATGTTGCCTCTCTAAGACTTGGGTTTTTCCAGCAGCACAGGAAGGGTGAAGAATAAATGCCCTGGAGATCTGCATTTTCTGATTCTGCTTCTACTCAGATGGAGGGAATTACTAAAAAAGGTCACTCCCATGAGCAGCATTTTTTTATCCAGTGTGTCTCTCCCCATTATAATGGGGAATTACACAATTATAATAGCCAATCAGGACATGAAGGCAAGGCAAAACAGGGAATCCTGGCCGTTTTCTGGCCATTGCCAGACTGCTGTATTCCTGTCAATGAGGATATAATTATGGGATAATGGAATGACACTGTCCTAGCCCAGTCCACAACCCACTCACTTGACCACTGCCCCTACAGATTCTTATGTTATAGCAGAGCTCAGGAAATCCTCACTGGTATTCAAGGTACCTGATACACTGGTATTCAAGGTACCAGTGGAGAAAATTATAATTTTGATTAAATGGAGGAAAACACAACTTTGGAAGAAGGCAAGCAAATAGAAGGAGGTGAAAGCTGCAGCAATTGCATAGTCAGTTTGAGAAAGAAATTTACTACCATGGAGAAGAGTTTTGCATCAGTTGTCTCTCTGTTCTTGTGAACTGTGGAGTTTTCTTTAAGCTGCACCATTTTGTGCAAAGGTCCTATGTAAACGTGACTGCACTTTACTGTCAAGTTTGTTCGATGGCAAAAGATTCATCTGACCTTTATTAAGGGAAAATAAAATTGACAATAATAAATAAATTACTTATATTCTCTTATTAATAATCATCAGGCAGAAACATGCACTTCTAAAGCTCGGATTCTCTGAGATACTTTAGATGTTTGCCAGAAGAAAGGTGAGTTAAATCTCTGAAGCATCTTTTCAGCACCACTGATCCTAAAAGGAGCCCAGGTTATGTAGCTCAAATCTGGATGTCAGTCTAACACCCAGAGTTATATGAGACAAATCCATGTCTAAAAATCCAATTATGTCTATTCAAACACTACCCAAATTCACCTCTATAGCAGATACAGAAATAAAAGGATAATAATTTTTATTTGTTCCCGTTCAAAAAATGCTTCAGAAATTATCATCCAATGAGAATTAAATAACTAGAATTTAAGATATCAATAAATACAAACTCTACTCATTTATGACCTAGGGAAATCTTGAAAATAAGACCCAGTCTTCAGTTTCTGCAGCTCCACTCATTCCATTGAGCTGGTCAGATTTATACTAGCTAAAGATTAGGATCAAAATATAAGCCTAACATCTTTAAACGTTTTAATTATTTATCCAAGGCTGTTTTGACTTGCCCTCTGCAGTTGGCTGTGAGTCAGAGGAAGCTTTAAGTAGTATATTAGCAATTATTAGCTAGCTTAAGCTTTCACTGCATATTAGAAATCAAATCAGACATTTTTATTCTTTTAATTATTATTTTCTAGAGAATGGAAAAAATGTCTAATTTGTCTGTGTGAAATAAAAGGCTAAAGTAGTGCTTTGGGTAAAAATGTCCCATTAAAGTGCCTGCCAGAATCTGGGGAGGAAAAAAAAAAAAGAAAAAGAAAAAGCACGGAGAATCTTTTTCCAGCTTCAAGGGACTGCATAAACATCAGCTGATGGTTCCTTCACCACTCCTTGCTCATATTTGATGAAGTCATATTCTCTAGGGTGCAAAGTGCCAAAAGCAGCTTCATCTAGACATCAGCTAAACTTTTACCTTACATTTTCATTGAATCACAGAATGGTTTGAGTTGGAAGGGACCTTAAGGATAATTTGGTTCCAACCCTCCTGCCATTCGGGGTTCTCCTGAGCTGCTGGGAAATCTACTGCAGTATAACAATTTTGTTTATTGTCTGCAGAGATTAATGAACTTCAACAATGGCAAACATTAAAATGTTCGCCACTAACCCACGTCCCCAAGGGCAACATCAGCACATCTTTTAAATTCCTACAGGGATGGTGACTCCACTACTTCCCTGAGCAGCCTGTGCCAGGATTTGACAACCCTTTGAGTGAAGAAATTTTTCCTAATATCCAATCTAAACCTCCCCTGGTGCAACCAGAGGCCATTTCCTCTCGTCCTATCACTTGTTACATGGAAGAAGTGTCACAGCAACCCTGTCCACACTGGCTAAGGAGACTCGAGTGGTGTTTGGAGCTTTTGTTAAATTATCAACTCTGAAATGTAATGGATGAGACCAGCATGTTCAGACACAAAGGTTCAGGCACAATGGGGACTTTAAGTGAACCTACTCTGTGGGATGTTCTGCAGTGAGATTGGAAACAGCTGCATTTCAAATCAGAAATAAAAGCAAATGTTCTACCTCCACAGAACTCTCTAAAGAGATTGACTCAAATCCCTGAGATTGGTTTCTTTAGGTACCTGTACACAAGTAGGTGAGATCATGAGCATCTTAGATCATCTTGATCTGTATTTTCCATAGACTTGTTTTCAAAACAATGGATTTTTATTTAATTAAACCAACTGATACACAGCCAAGAAAAGCAGCATATTTGTATTTTAGAAAGAAAATACAAAGTCTGATGGATCGATGTTTTGAGGTTTACAAGTAGCACTGATAAGATACAACAGGATGACTAACAGCAGGAAAACTAAAAGTAGGAACATTTTCATCTTGATGTGACCTACAAGGGCATAATAATATTGGAAAAATAAATGCCAATATCTCGAGGTTTCCAAAAGCTGAATTCAAAATGGGACCAGCAGAGGCCAGAAAACAGCACATAAATGTGGAACTAGGTGATCATTGTAGGTCCTTTCCAACCGGACTACTCTATCCCATCCCATCCCATCCCATCCCATCCCATCCCATCCCATCCCATCCCATCCCATCCCATCCCATCCCATCCCATCCCATCCCATCCCATCCCATCCCATCCCATCCCATTCCATTCCTACAGAAAATGAACAAACATTTTAGCCCCTGGGTCTTTATTTTCATATATGAATGTGGCCTATAACACAGGCTATTCCATAGTTTCTGTCTTCGATTTACTGCAGTTTATTTCAGGGATGCTCTTGTACCCTTGTGTGGAAAATAGTTCAAGGAACCTTTAAACTGAAATCAGCAGGAGAATTCGATAAACACAAATGTCTAAAGATACACCTTTACTTCTGATTCAGTCTTAAAAGGTGAAATTGAGCCTCAACCAAGAATAACAAGGAAGTAATCTCTCTTGGCACCAATAATTACAATCTGGGATGGCCCCAAAAGTCCTCTCTTTGTTTTGAACCAGTCTGACAAATGGTGCAAGTAACAGAACTGGAAAAGACACAGCACATGGCAAAAGGCTGTGAAATGGCAAAATCATTGAAAGTGTGTTATAAAACATGCAAGGAGGAAATACTCCCCCAAGCAGGACATGTCAGTTGCATGGGCATGGCTGAGAAAAACAGTTGCTTAAAGACTGTGACTTATGAACCTCTGCGATGGAAGCAGAAGAAGTGCCATAGGGGGGTAGAGTTGATGAGAAATGGATTAAGCCTGAGTGTGGAGGAGAAAAACTGGAAAAGTCAGGCAAAGTTTCTGAGGTGGAAGACAACATGCCCTAGGAAGACATGGAAAGTTGGGATGAAAAGAAATTCTCCCTAAAGGCACAGACCTTGTCTATTATGTTCTGCAGTATTTCAGGAATTAGGTTAGAGGACAATGATTTTGTACTTTGCAAAACATGCTTTTTTTTTAATAAGAAAAGACTGCATATATACCTACATCTATATTTATACTTAGATTTCCTAGCAAACTGATATTTTACCATTATATACCTATACCAGTGTATACATGGAAGTAAATTATTACTTTTGTATTCTACTGTTAATTTTCTTCAAAGGGATTTAAATCTTTATGAAAAAGAGAGAATCTTATTAGGACATGAAGAAGGGTATGCTGTTGTTAGTCTTAAATTATGGTTTGGGACACAGTTATTATAGTCTTTGGCTTTCTTCTTAAGTTATTTTTTACTGCAGGATGGAAATTGGTTATATATATATACATTAAAAAGACAATTCTATTATCATCAAAAATTAAGACTTTTTTCAAACTGTCAATTTCATTGATTTCTTTTTTCCCTAATCTCAGAATGGAATATTTCCATCTCCTTATTTGAGATTACTTTCTAGAAAGCAAGCAATGTTATGGGGAAGGATATTAAATTTAGGAAAGACAAAATAAAAGAATTTTTCTGTGATAGCTTTTTTTTGATGCCCTCATAACATTATTTTTTACAGTTTCACTTAATAGAAAAACCATTTTGGAAGAACCAAAAAGAACTAACTGTGTAAAGCAGAATATCCAGTTCTTGCCCAGGGCTGCTTATGACGTCAGTATACTAATAAATCATGATAAAAACAATGTTTCATATTCATAGACCTGATATGGTCTGAATTTATGAAAATAAGTAAAATAGAAGGGTACAAATAATAGTTGTCACCCGTTTGCATCTGTGGGTACCCAGGAGGAGTACAGAGACGCTGTCAGAGCATCCAGGGATCAGGCTTAGGAATTCACATGGAAATTGATTCTCACTAAAGATATAAAGGTCAAGAGGAAGGGCTTCTGTGGGAAGGAACATCAGGAAAAATGTGGGTTTGGTGCTGAATGGAGCAGGGGGCCTGGCGACAGATGACACAAAAAAAGCTGGGAAACACTTGCCATATATGCCTTGATTTTTCCTGACAAGATTTGTCTTCAGCAGTCAGAGGTCTCAGACACCAAAAGGAAAATCTGGAGTAAGGAAGACTGACCATCAGTGGAGGAGGACCAGGTTAGAGGACTTTTACACAAAGTAGATGTATTCAAGTCCGGAAGACTTGACGAAATCCTGAGGCAGCTGGATTGTCATTCTCAACTACCTTTGAAAGGTCATGGCAGTTGAGAGAGGTCCCTGGAAACTGGCAAAGTGCAAATTTCACTCTTAATCTCCCAGTAAGGGCCAGAATGAGGATGTAGGAAAGTACAGGTTCATCAGGCTGTTCTGAATCCCTGCAAACTCATCCTGGAAACCTCTTGCAAACATATGAAGGACAAGAAGGTAATAAGGTATAATGAACACAGACTCATGGAGGAAAAAACATTCCTCCTCAGCTGGTTAGCTGTCTGCACTGAAATTAATAGGACAAGGGAGCAGTGGGTATTGTTCATCTTAACTTTGAGAAAGCTTTTCATGGTGTCTGACATAACCACCATAGACAAGTAGATCAAGAATAAAATAGACAAGTGGGTGGTGAGGTAGATTGAAAGTGAGCTGGTCTTTCAGCCCTCAAGGGGGTTATGACTGGCAGCACAAAGTCCAGAAGGAGGTCTGTCACAGAACCCAAGGGGTCACTGCCGGGCCAGTGTTGTTAATCATCTTTAATGGCCAAGATGATGAAGACACTGCAAGTCTGAAAACTGTACCAAACTGCAAGGAGTAGTTGACATGCAAAGTGGTCATGTTGCCATTCAGAGGGACTTAAATGAGCCGAAGAAATAAGCCAGCAGGGATCTCCTGGAGGTCAGGTAAGCAAAATGCCAAGTAATTCATACAGAAAGGAATAACTCCATGCACCAATGCAGACAGGGGAATGCTGCGAAAGCAGCTTGGTGGGAAAAGACATGGTGGTCCTGGTGATTCTATCAGGCTTGTAGGCAGTGATTCTTTAATTTTGACCAAAATCTAAACAGAAATTTGAACAGAAATTTGTTGTTGCTCTATGCATTATGAGTCACAGAGAAGCTGCTAAAATCATTTATAGGACCTATCCACAATGGATAGGACAGATTAGCCATCCACCCTCTAGGAACAAAAATCATCAACGTGGGTATCATGAAGATGACTGAAAAGTGGCTGATGCTGCGTGAGTTGATACTGTTTCTAACAGCAGTGGAGATGTCGCTTTCAACACCCTCTGCTCAATTCATTCCTACTGTCCACCCAAAGCCGTCTCAGTGCACTAAAATATTTTTAGAGCCTTCCCCTTCTGCCTCCCTGTCAGCTTCTGTCTCTGTATTCCATCCTATTAATTTGTATCTATGCACATGATGAGACAGCGTGGAATTTTATTAGCATGACTTGGGCTGACCACAACATGCACGTGCAAGACATGCCAGGCTCCCTCGTTTTTATCCCCCTGCATGTTGTCAGGGATAATGCAAACTGGAATAGTCACAATACATTTACCCTGGGGAAGTAAACATATAAAAGTAAGAAATACACATATTAAATACTTTGGGAAATTATTGGTTATTCCTTGTACCCTGTCCAAATTCTATAACACTTTTTTTTTATATTGAATAAACTCTTGCCTCCTCAGTAATCCCATGAAAGAGGCTTTCTGCAAGAGTAGAAGTGTACTTGTCTGTGCATATTCACAGTCCACTTAGTCATTAAAATTAAATGATCTTTTGTGCAGTTACCTGTGGCTTTCCATTGATAGAGAAAAAAGTCCAGACATGTAATCTGAACATAGGGAATAGCACCTGCCTTGACCAATGGACATGGTGAACTTACCCTGGGCAAATTAAACTGATAAGATCTGGCCCTAAAGTGTCATAGCAAACCATAAGGATTTTTAATATGACTTTCCTGATGTCAAAGAGAAAAAACGTGGGAAAAAGGAAGAGGTGTGACTTGGAGAACATTAAATCATCCCCTTCCTTTCGTTGTAAGGACATGTAAACCGTAAACAAAGGAAATTACTTTGGTAAGATTTGAAATGGAGATAGTCCTGGAACAACTGAGGCTTTTGAAACTTGTTAGAATGTGCAAATAGATTCAGATGAGCTCTCAAAAATATTTCATAACTAACGATTATGGACCAAAGAATGTTTTCGATCTCTAATAACTGGCACTGGTGAAGACTCAATTTATCATCATTAGCATAGGACCTTGACCAGTAAACAAAGGCAATATTGGTTTCAGTAGGTGAGAAATAAGCTATAAAGGAGGAGGACTAAAAGAGGAAGAAAGGAAGAGATAATATATGGGTTCCTTAAATAAAGGTTGAAAATATATATAGAAGTTGCCTTGTGGATCCAGAAGGGAAGGATCTTCCTTTTCCTTTGAAGAAAAGGACTATTATCACATGGTGGGATTCTTGAAGTTGTCCTGTGCAGGGCAAGAGGTGGACTTGATCACAAGTGGGTCCCTTCCAGCTCAGGATATTCCTTGGTGCTGTGATTCTACTTAGGTTGCCTCCAGACCATAAATGCATGGCAGCTTTAATACAATCTGCTTGGACAAACTTGACCCTAAGAGCTGGTCTTAGGTAGATTTTCAATTGTCATTGAAAGTGAGCACAGATTACACACTGTAATTCAGAAAGACCATGAGATCCAGTACCTGTACCAGAATCTTAAAATTCCTGGAAGAATACACTAAAACAAATTTTCCAAGAGCAAGCTATCCCAAAGATTTTCCCCATAAAGAAATAAATATTAACAGGTAGTTTATTCTCTCAGTTATAGTGGCGCATTCTGCACTAATATGGGACATACAGACAGGAGAAATTTTTCCTTATTCCTGGTTCTAAACAATTCATTCTGTGTTCTGGAATGGTGTTTCTACTTCTATTCTGTTTGGGTAGTGGCGCTGTCATCCAAAGTCCTTTACAAAGCCACAAGAGATCATTGGGTGAAAACCATTCTAAACATATTAAACACTTTTCTTCTTTCATTATTATTGTACCAATAATCTTTGCTGCCCTTTGTATTAAATTTTCTACTGACAGCACCTGCAGTACTAAGATTACAAGGAATTTTATTGCAATAACACATAATTTTTTTTGTGCCAGTGCTTTGACACCATTCCCACAGGGGGAACTTTTTGACATCACTAGGATCAACAGGACACTTACTGTAAAAGATAAATCGCTCCCTGTGATACCTAAGTAAATATTTAAAACCTTAAATTTATTACATATTCTTGAAAATCTCAGTTGAAACTTTTGCAAAATCCCTGTAACATATTTCTTATTTATGGATCATTAATTTATTGAGAGCTCCTTGTGGGTCATTTTTTTACAGAGTATTGAGAAACAAGGTGCTGCTCACTAGAACTGGTAAATATTACAAAGTATCTGTGAACATGCATTTTGAATACAAATCAGAAAATTTCCATTACATATGCAATCTCCTTTTTTTCATTTCCCATTATATACTCAGCAATATTATTGAAGAAACAGAGTTTTATAAAAGCTCATACAAATGCTCATTTCCTCAGTCTACGATCCAACACAAGGAAATACTGATAAGGTTATCTGCTTCTTTTATTGGACTTATTAATTTTGCTGAATATATTCCAAGACATGATGTATCTTTCAGAGTAGTCAATGCAAAACTCAACATTAGAGGAGGAAGGAAAACATGCTTATTGTGCAGTGCTATGATAGGTCCGCTTTTGAACTTCAGAACTGCTGGTGTTCACAGTTTCTGAGTGGCAATTATTCAGTATCTCAAAAAAGTAGCTTAATGTACACTGAGACAGCTCAAGTGTCATAGTTTCTTGCCTATGTCCTATAAAGCATTTCAACTCAATAAAGGAAAAGTAAATTTCTTAGCATAAGGTCACTAGGACAATAAAAACTAACCCATATCATTTTACTGCCAGAGAAGCTGGGACCTGATTCAGGTTGTTTTATTCCTACTTGTTCAAAATATTGATAGAAGAGTTTGTTCTATAGGGATTTACACTGCCTTATCCTAGAAAGTTATAAATACGTAAAATGTTTCAAAAGTATTTACATCATTTATGTACAGAATTAAATGTGTCTACATATAAAAATTATATGCATAAATACAAGTCCATTAAATTGTTTTTCTACATTAAAAAAAAAAAAAAATTACAAAGATTTCAAGAAGAGTCAGACCCTCTCCAGAACTCTCTGTGCAGAAATAAATGCACGCATGCAATCTATGGGTCAAAAGCTTTCAGGGGATGACAGACTGAGTGAGTAGGAACAGCTGAAACCTTCAGCACATGCCATTGTCCCATTGTGCATGGTCACATCCAAGACATCCGCCCAAGACCTGTAGACATCATTTGCAACAAAAGCCTCTATTGAAAGAAGTTTGAATTTACAGTAGCTCAGTGAAAAAGTCAGAATTTGCCTCACTAATATGCCAGAACACTGAACAATCCTTCTTCTGTAAAACCTTTTTCTGGCCAAACATTTTACTTTGGAATTAGTGTTCAGTCAAAGGGAATTCCCTCTGGTTTTTTTGGCAGAAACAGGTTGATATTGGGAAGTGTGAGGAATAAAACCTTTCTATTCCTATGAAATGCCTTAGTATAGCTCTTTTTCTTTTCATTTTATGTATATTTTATGAATATATGTATACACATGTGTATCTAATTAATATGTATAAATAAATATTAGTTATCAGATTCTATACACATATAAATGTGTGGAGCATATCCATGTTGGATGTCCCAGACTGGATCTTTGTTGGTAGGCATCAGTGTAGATTGGTCTCATTGGAACTGCTAAGGGCCAAAAGGGCTTCAGGTTTAAATAATTCTCTTGCCCTTCCAGGTGGTTCATCACTCCAGCTCAAGTTCAAGATGTATTGATCAGGTAGCTTAAGGGAAGGTCACAGAGATCCAGCCTACCTTCCCTGGGATTTCCACGAAAAAAGGATATTTTGTGGCTAGCTGGAATCTCACGCCGGTTATCAGACAAGACTAAGACTACTGAACAAAACAAACCTCATTTAAAATCAAAATTAGATTTCCAGTGGCCAGAGCTAGATGTTTTCCATTTGTGCAAAGTGCTTTGAAGTAACAATTTGGCCTTCTGAGATTTGTAGTATTTTTCGGTAGGTGTTATAACTCTTTCTGATGTGGTCTTTGCATGGCAAGCTGGATCTCTTTGTTTAAACAAACAGCTTCGGTTGGTTACCTGTGCTCCCACTGAATGATCCCCTTCAACAGAGATTTTCTCTTTTCCTCTCTGCTCAGCACTTAGAGCATCTTAGCCAAAACACTTGGAGATTTTCTGATTCTGTGCTTTGCTTCTGTGATGGGGATCATCCAGTGTAACTGAGACTTCTGAGGAGCTGTGGGGTTTTTGTGAGACTAGAAGGCTGGAAAAATGTTAAAAAAGGACCTGCAGGATGCCTCTCCTGATGAACCCTTGAGGAGAGAGAGCTGGAAATGATCATCTATTTTTAAAAAAGATACAATGTTCTTTCACATGTAAATTACCAGAGATCCAACTCACATAGTTCATATCCCAATAGGAGGAAATACAGCAGAGCTGACAGATGTCATCAGTTGACTTAAATGACTGCATAAAAATTCAAAACGTAAGTCTTTTATCTACAAACCCTGCATGTTTAAAAAAAAAAAACTGTGCCAGTGGTTATAGGCTGCTACTTTGTTAAGCCTTTGTCACCTGCAATTCCATGGGTAAACAGTTCTAAATTATGGGACTTACTCAACAATATCAATAATTGTAATGCGAAATGGTAAAGGCATGGATTTTTTTAAAACAAAACCAGGAAACAACCAAAAATTACTCTTGTGCATGCGTGTTTCTTTATGATCCAACCTGAACACTTTTATAGGCTGTATGTCTGAAAGAACATGCGTATAATGATGTTTAATGTGTAGTTGAGAGCAAAATTATTGCAGTTTTATATATATAGTGAAGGCATATAACAAAAGAGCAGTAGCTAGTGTTTGCCCTTATATGAGATGCAGTCATATAATAGAGAGCCTTAAAGCTAGGGTTTACTGTACTTTGGGAATTAATCACATAAACTATAAATTGGGTTCAACAGGCTGGCTGGGTAAATAGGCGCAGCTAATGAGGACACTATGAGATCTTATAAGAGCGCTGACTGCCCCAGGACAAAAGTGCCGAGCTGCACCTGATGGAAAACTAGAAGACATCAAAGCATAAAGGATTAGTGCTCTCACAGTGTTGAGAAATGGCCAGGGGGAGATTCACCAACTTATTACCCACATCCAAGCTAATCCTGTTATCTGCAAAATATGACTGTGTTCAGGAACTGCCACCACCTAAACTTGCAGGAGACTAATTCTGTGTTTACATGGACAAAAGTGCGGGGAATTTTCATCTGGGCAAAGAATATGAGAGATGAGAATTTTTAAGGGTTTCCTTTGTATTGAATGCTTGAAGAGGGGAAAATATAAAATTAGTTCTTTAATGGCCATTCCGCATCCTATATAGATATCCTATAGGATAGAATCCCTTTTCTGAGAATCCAGGGCAAAAGTCACATAAAATTTGTTCTCTCTTGTTTAGTTGCACTTTTCTAAAAGAAAATCAAAATGCATTGAAAGTACCTTTGAAGATGAGAGGGATTAACAGTCCCCCAATATCCCTGCCCAGGAAATCTTTTGTGCAGCAAATGTCTGCCTGATATTTTTTTCAGTGCAATAAAAGAAGGTGAAAAATATCCCAAGGTCCTTGCCAGCACACCACAAAATATAATTCATTATCCAGCCTAAGGTAAGTATGTGAGTTGGCTCAAATTTTTTTGGAGAAGATTTATAATTAACAATGCTAGAAATTTAATTTTTTATTCTTTTTTTTTTTTTTACCAAAGGTCCATTTGGTATAACAGCACCTATGGTGGATAACACAGCTTATTTTGCCATTTGAATAAAACAGGAATAGACCCAAACAGTACCTCTTGGAGTGGATAAATCCTGGGAAAAGGTCTGCAAGTTATATTTAATCTAAACATGCAATATGCTCCTTCCAGTGGCTCATCAGTGCCAGGGATGGTTGCTCCAGGGCAGAGTTTAGGCGTGATTACCCAGGCAAGCCCATGGCTAAGCATTTATATGGCATTAAGGAACACCCCCGGCACACAGATCTTGCAGGCAAGGATTTATCTAGCTATCTAAGGGAAACGATTAATTTTGTAGGTTTTAATTTTTAGGGATGTAAGAATGCCAGCATGCCTGGTGATGGGAGAGGCTCATTGTGAGAATGGCATTGCCTGCAGGTTCCCCTTGGCTTTTTTAGAGGTGTTTTTTGACAGCACCATGCCAAAGTTGTGAGAATATTGCAATTAGTGGCCTCCATTAGCAATGAAAAATAAGCACCCTGGTGAGTCGGAGCTTGTGATTACCTGATGTGAGTGAATTAAAGTACCAGGGGAAGATTGGTGTGGCAACCCCAGGGTACCTGCGGAAAAAAAATTATACCCTTGATTTGCACATCAGCCCCTTCTCATTTGGCTCTTTTCTAACCCTGGACACCTCTGGATTTCTTCTTTTCCTTCTCCCTTAGCATCACCCAATGTAGTAACGAGAGTGTCCCACAACAAACCTCTTGATTATTTACTACTTTTCAACCCGGACTGCAATGGCTCCTCCTCTGTCTATATACATAGATTTCTTGATGTCAAAGGAAGTCCTTTTCAAAGGTTGGACTTCGTGATCATGGAGATCTTGTCCAACCTTAATGATTCAGTGATTCTACGAAATTACCAGGTGACAGATCAAGGAATGTCCATTTGATAATTCTGCAGTTTCCTTCATTAGGTAAGGTGAGGTTCTTTCACTCGTAAAACTTACATAAGCTGGAAAATCAATACTGAGATCTCTCAAAATTCTCTTGATTTTACTGAGTTCTTTCTTTTGGAGAGTGAAAAATATCTAACCATCTTTTTTAAAGATACGTGAAAGCTCCACTTGTACATTTAGGAAGAAATTTGTCTCTGTGAGCATGGAGACATCCTGGCACAGGTTGCCCAGAGAAGCTTTGGAGGCTCCATTCCTGGAAGTGTTCAGGGCCAGGTTGGACGGGGCTTGGAGAAATTTGGGGTAGTGGAAGCTGTCCCTGCCCATGGCAGGAGACCTGGATGATCTTTATGGGTTCCTTCCAAGCCAAACCATTCTGTGATTCTATTATTCTACAATACTTTTTTTCCCTAATAGAAGTCTCTCCTCCTTGAGTTTAATTGAGATAGCATTTTAAATTTTATTTTATTTCTCTAGAAAATGTGGAAAAAATATTTAAAATGTGTCAATTGTTGCATTCAAAGACAAATAATTTAATTTTGTCAGAGTAAAATGCCTTTGAATTTAATTTAATATATATCCATATGAATTTTTAATTTATTAAATAATGTTTTGCAGTTTTTTAACTTCCTAGGAAATTTGAAGATCTGTTACAGCCGCTTCCCTTGCTAAGAGTTTCAGACATGAGAGTGCTATCAGTGAGGTGAAGAATAGCTCCAGCTAAGACACAACTCATTAGAAAAAGAAAAAAAAAATGGAAAACAGCAATTAAAAAATTAAGTAATTTTATGGAGTATTGATAATCACATAAATTCCTGCATGTTTGTCTGATTATGGACTGAAAAATATTTCTTAGTTTTTAATCTTATTTAAACCAAAACAAATGGAGGAAGACTAAATATTGTGGATTCAAAATAAGAAGGAAAGAAAACTTGATCCCTGTCTGGAACCTGTAGGGACTGACATGATAGTCCTTCTCTTTTTACACCTTTCTTGATCAAATGGGAAGCAGGAATGAAATATAGTAATATCCACTAATAATTTTGCTTTTGTAATTGATTTGACGTATTCAAGCACAGTTTTGGATGACAGAACCAAAGTCTCAGAATAGATACTAATAGCTAAAGAAAAACACTAATTTTGAAATTATGATTTATACAAATGTTATATCAAACTTTAAATTGGGGGGTATTGATGAAGGAGAAAAGTTTTATGAAAGATTTTCTGACTTCAAGGGTTTGATATGTTGGGTTCCAGTCGTGCCTGCTATTATCTTCTGACCCCTTCCCTTATTTTTTTTCTTCCTCTCTTGCCTCTCTTCCTCAGCAAATTCATGGACAATAATCTTGATATGATTTACTATTTAATTTTTCAGGAATATAGATCACTTCTTGGTAAACAAAGCTACCCTCAGAATTCAAAAATTTGCAGTCTGAAATTCATGTTGGACAACATATGGATCCCGGAACTGACCAATGTTCACCCAAAATGTGTAGAATCCATAGAATCAGGAAATACCCTGAGTTGGAAGGAACAAGCCTGCATCATTGAATCCAATAATCAAATGCAACAAGGCAACAAGTCCCTGATGATTCCAGAATTAATTCACACAATTTTCCTTGGCCCTGGGCAGAAATCCACTCCATTTGGTGATTTTTACCTTATTCACCTAGTATGTACATTTACAGATTTATGTAAACTTGTTTTGCAGCTGAAGAAAAGGTAAGACTACATAGATCAATAACTCCTCCCCTTTCACCTCCTCCCCTCTTCACACGGCACATCAGAAAACACTAAGAATGATTAATTTATGTTCCTTAGATTTAAAGGAATTTTTTTTCTTTGTAGTCCAGTCTGGATCACAAAAAGTGACAATAGTGGAGGCCTTCTCTTGCCCCTAAGTCCTTCTGGAAGTAAGTCTACAAAGTATTTTGTTTCTGTTAACTAAATATTTTGCTTTTATTTCCCAAAGCTATGGGAAAAGTCAATATAACAAATTTCAAACTACCAAAGAATGTTTCTCTTTGTAGCTGCAGAGCTATGATGCCTTTATTTTTTCCGTATTGATGTTTTATGTTTCTGAGAAGTTCAGAGAAGGAAAAAACAAGTTTCTCTTCGGTGAGTTCTGAGCTCCCCAGAATACAAGAGAGACATGGAGCTCCTGGAGCACGGTCAGCAGAGGTCACAAAGATGCTGAAGGGACTGGGTCATCTCCCTGATGAGGAAAGGCTGAGGCTGTTCAGCCTCGAGAGGAGACACAGCTGAGAGGGGCCCTCATCCCTGTCTGTCCCTGTGTGCAGGGAGGGCTCAGAGCATGGATCAGGCTCTGCTCCCTGGGGCCCGGCAATGGCACCAGAGGAATTTGCAGGAGCTGATGCCGAGGAGGTTCCACCTGAACATGAGAAAGAACTTCTTTCCTGTGCAAGGACCAAGCACTGAACAGATTGTCCAGAGAGGCTGTGGAGTCTCCCTGCCTGGAGATATTCCAGAACTGTGTGGACACAATCCCATGCCCTGTGCTCTGGGATGACCATGCTTGAGCAGGGAGGTGGGACCAGAGGAGCCACTGTGATCCCTCCAACCCTTCTGTGATTCTGTGTGCGTTTAAGGAACATGTGACAAGTCATTTACTTCACCTTTTAGAACCAGCTCAAAGTTAGTTCTCAACAATGTATTCAATGGGTAAAGAGGGGATCTACCCCAAAGACCTGCATGTGTTTGCAGCACAGATAGCGACTTATGGTCAATCTGTGTAGTCTATTGGAACCCTTGGTGTGCTACCCACCATCATAAACAGATATCTGAAAGGGTGAATTGCATAGATAGATTAGGTGAATTCCACCTTTCCAACCATTTCTTCATTTTCTTTTCCACATCGTGAATGTCCACATTTCATCTATTGTTTTTTCTATTTCATAATAATCTTTTCATACCTAGAACAAAAATGTTTTCAGGGAACGGCTGGTGTGCACCTTTGAGATTTTCATAGAATCACTGAATAGTTTGGCTTGGAGGGGACCTTAAAGGTCACCTGGTTCCAACCCCCTGCCATGGGCAGGGACAGCTTCCATTAAACCAGTTTATAAATGCTACCAAATATTTTGGATTGCTCTCATGCCAGGACTCCTGATGCTCTGTTTGCTCACCTTGGTACAGGACAATTCATACACAAACAAAGAGATTAAGTCTGGACGTGTTAAGTTCACTTGCAGCATCATGAAGTTAAACAGTGGCAAACTCACAAAACTAAGTCGCATTTTGCAAGGTACATTCAAAATTTTCGGATAGACTGAGGAGCAGGAAAGGCCTGAGGTGAGCAGTGTCTTTTAAAGAGTTGTCAAAGTACTCTGGGCCTGCTTATGGCCATGTTTGGCTGGAAAGCACTAATTAGATTAGATATACTTGGCTAGAAGGCAGAAAGCTTAAAACATTAACTTTTTAAACATGTGCATACATTTGGACTATAACATATTCTGCTTTTTGGGGGTATACTCTGAGTAAATATCTTGCCAGCATGATGTTATCCCTTAATTTCTTAAATAGAAATATGCTGTTTCAGAGTGCACACATGCTATTCTTTTATGCAGTGTTGAGAGAAGAGCATGGATACAAAAATAACACTAATATCTTCTCTTTTTAAAATAAGAAATACATAAAAATGCTATACATTTGTTGACATGATGAAAATATTGGAGTGATTTTTATATTTTTTTAGTACATTTGTTTGCTTGCGATTATTGAGGAGAGGGCTATATAAGCAATTTTTTCTTCAATAGGGATTACTCAAAGCTTCCAAATATTGTGGAAAACCTTTAATTTTGTTGTCAACATAAAATGATGGACAAAGACACGATCCCATGGCAATCTGCCTTCCATGGTTTCCCTCTTCCCTACTTGCCTCTTTGCTGAGGCACACAAGAGCCCTGCCTAAACATGTAGGGTTAGGAAAAACAATATGGTCAAAATATCTACACTTGAGGAATTGCATAACATTGGAAAAATGCTATTCTCACTAAAAATTCCCACTGGGAAGGACTGAGAGCAATATTGGGTCAAACAAGAGTACGAAGTGATAATTTGTGCACCGGGGAGTAGAAATGGATTATAATAGTGAGATCCCTTTTTGTACATCCACAAAGTGACCAGGCAGGACTTTTTTGTTTACCTTTTAATTTGAAGCATTTTCATGGATAGAGTGAGAAAGAGAAGGCATGTCCAGCAGGTTTGGTTCACCTTTATGTTCCGTGCCCATCCAAATTGACTCCTGGGTTGGTTTGTATTGCTTTTGTTTGTGTCTGCTTCTTAAGGCAAGGTCTTATAAACACATGGGAACGTGAGAGATTTTTTTTAATTGAGGAATATGGTCCACAAATAATTATTCTGGGATTTAGGAAGTCTTACAAGTTCCTTTTCTGAGACAGGTTCAAGACCTTAATCTTCTGGACATATTTAAGAAGACTTTGAGAGCCCTACATTTAGAAGATTCAGCACCATATTCTACATATTTTGCATTCAAAGTTTAGAATTATATCATTAGTCTTTTGTTCTGGACAGTCCTGAAAATACAATTCACCTATAAACACAGATTTTGTGCTGTCACTGGTGGTTTGTGATCTTGGGTTTCAATCTTCTTAGGAGGTGGCTGTCTAAATCTCATCTGCAGACTGACATATCTTTCAGGAATTTTCTGTTTCATGGGATTTGCACCTCTCAGACTATCTCCTTAGTGCAAAATTTAGAATTTTTCTTTTTTTTTAGCCTGTTTCACTTCATAGACATTGGGTGTGATCCTTTTGTGCTCTTTCAGGAATTTTCTGTAGTATGAAATGAATGAAGATTATCTTCAGCAGAACACTCTAACAACCACCCTGAGTTAGCCTTCCTCTAATCTTTTTGTGATAAAACTCCGTGGATTTTGTGTTCTCTCCTGCACAAGTACCCAAGAGAAGATATTGAATAGCCTGACAACTAAAATACTCAGAGGCTGAAAGATACGAGCTTCACCCACGTCAGGCTGCTTAGCAGCTTGAATTTAAATCTCCCACTTCATCTTTACAGAAATAGGAAGTAATAATATTTGCATCCTTTAAATAGGATGAGTTGCATCCCAAAACATCCAGTGTTCCATACTGATTACTTGTACTCTTGACAGAAGAAAGTCAAGTTAGACTGCCCTGTAAATGTGCCCGGTCAATAATAGGAAAGCATCACGATTAGGCAGACCAAAATTTTTAGAAGTAGGACAGAGAATTTAAGGGGTTATTTAGGACATGCTGAACCATCACTGTCCAAGTGTTGAAAATGTCAGGATCCAAGTTTGAACCTAAACCTGGTGACAGGATCGCACCTTTTGAATGTTTAAAGGCTTACATTTCATCAAAACAACAACCAGAGGAGTTGTAGTGAAGTCTGCTCCAGCCCTTAACTAATCTATTCCCCAGTTCCCATTTTTAAAATGTGAGTATTGATGCAGGGACTGTGAGATTGTATCTGTTGAGAATAATGAAGTGTCCATATGCTGTGGTGATGGTTATCATCGAAAGACTCAGGGAAGGAGTGGCCTCAGCAAATTGCTGAACAAACTTACTCCTGACAGGGTTGTGAGATCAAGCCCTTAAGCCAAGATATCACAGAAGTCTTGGCAAAAAAATCAGATATGTTGTGTCTCAGAAATGAGGCAGTTCTGCAATGGATAGGGCTTCTTCTCCTTGCAGCACTGGAAAGCTTCTGTGATTGGAATAGTGACATCTTGGGGTTTCCTAAATCCTTTCCACAACAATACAATCTCACAGCCCCTGCGTCAATGCTTACATTTTAAAAATGAGAACTGGGGAATAGATTAACTAAGGGCTGGAGCAGACTTCTCTACAACTCCTCTGGTTGTTGCTTTGCAGAAATTTAAGACTTTATATGTCAAAAGGTGCAATCCTGACACCTGGTTTGGGTCCAAACTTTGATGTTGATGTTTTCAGCACTTGAAGAGTGATGGTTCAGCATGTTCTAAATAACCACCTAAATCATACCAGAGACACAAGGGAAGCGAGAGGTGCCCTTTTCTCTGTCCCAGCTCTGGGCTGTTCTTTCTTTACTGCTGCTTGTACATTAAATTTACCAAAGCGATATGCATCAAGCTATGTGTGTCTAGAGACCAAGACACAATTCAGGCTCATAAAAAAGAGATTTAAACAAAAAACAACCAAAAAAAAATTTAAAAATTAAAAAATTTTAAAAATAAAAAAAAATAGGCTCGGAAATGTTCCCAAGGAAAGGTTGCTCCCTTACTCAGGGTACGCAACCCTGAACTGCCACAGTTTGCATAGTGCTGTGTACAGCCTTTTAATGAGTACTGAAGCCAGAAGGCTTTCCTATCATATTTGCCTAGCTGGCATTACCTTTCCATGGTTCTAGGTGAAGCAGTGGTACAATACCCACAATTCCTTCAGCTCCCCGACCCGCTGCAGCTCCAGCTATAGTAGCTGACAATGTAATACTCATTCAGCAGCTGATTATAATTAAAAATATCAGAATAATTAAAGTCCTCAGCTTGACAAGCAGAGCCATAACTTTGCCTTCAGACATTCCTCTCTAATTAGTTAATTAATCCTAATGCAAATTATAAGCAATAATTAGTCAGCCAAGCTTGACATAAAAGTCTGCTGACTTACAGCTAAAAGGCTTTTCTGGTTTTTGGGTTGTAGCTTCTTAAGGTGTCTTTTGTCCACTCATAGTTTCTGTGTCTCAGGTCCTGTTAAGTTGCTGCTGATATATGGTTATGAAATTAGTTTGCAGAGTGAGAAAACACAGCTATAAAAATTTGCACTACCATAGGCACTATTTTATTTGCTTAATAAACTGGATAGTCAAAATGTGTATAGAATATAAATAAAACATCACATATGCATTCTAATGTAATATAAGCATGTCTTTATACAATTGCATACATTTAAGGACTTTCACATTCCCAGATTTAGCAGAATATATCTGCCTGCAGATGGTCGGAGATGTTCTGGTCAATGACATAGTGCAAATTTCAATGCGATTGTAAGATTAAGCAAGATTCTGATCTCCCGTATCACAAATGAAATCAAATTCTTTTGTACCAGGACAACTGGTATTTGATTCACGTTTTTGCATAGGTTTTTAACAGATCAGGACACTGTTAAAGTGAGATAATTTGAATTATCGTCAGATAAATCAGAAGTGTGAATATTGCTTTTTCACATGGCAATGCAGCTGATATCAGTGAGCTGCATTCCACAAAGCCCCGTGCTGTCATATCTCAGAAATACTCATGACTGACTTGGAACACTCATGGATATTTATATATTTATTCTTTTAGAGCATTTTGTCTGAATGTGTTCCATTTACATTTTTTAAAAAATTACACTGTTCAAAGAGTGGAAGGCAAAAATGGAAAAATTATTCAGAATGCATAAATACTTGATAGTGAGAATACTTTTTCTAACAGAGACATCATTAGTACATATTTTTATTCTCTACTAACTTGCTTTCAGTCTAATTTCTCACGTTTTCTAAGGTAAGTGGGGTCACAGGACTGCAAGCTGCCTACTATTATTATACTCCTCTGAGCAACCTGGTCTAGTAGAAAGTGTCCCTGCCCCTAGCAGGGGGTTGGAAAAAGGTGGTTTGTGATGTATATTCCAACCCAAACCATTCTATCATTCTGGGTGTCTCCTCACATATTTTTTGGTGCTGGTTAAATCATGTTAAATGTTATTGTCATAAAGAATGAAACGCTGCAGCCTGTGTTTAACCTGCACTTTTCCGAGCCAACACAGTTACATTTCCCGTGCTAATAATAGAGTATTGAGAAGAGGAATAAAGAAAGCTGGTGTCAGGATAAAACCAGATTAACTTATCTGAATTCCCTTGAATTTGTAACATTTTGACTCAGTGTAAACTCTAAAGCGTCTTAACGTAACTTAAGCAAAGCTATAGTCAAGACCCATTTTTATTTGTTAATCCTCCTCCTGTTCATCTCACCTTGCCTTAACTGTCTGAGCTCTGGAGAATAAGATCCAAATAGACATTTTCTAGAGTTAAGGAAGCAAAGAGATTCCTACTGTAATCTGGCCAAAATTACCCCTGAGGACATCGATCTTTTTCCATGCCTACAAAGGAAAGATTAGGTGATGATAGCCCTGAATTAAGCCTTTCAGTTAAATGCCTAAAGATGGGTGAGAGAAATCTAAATCTTGTTAAACAGTTTGGGTGATCCAAAATGTGGGATGACATTATCTATTTAGAGTGTTACCCTACTGTCTCTTCACTCGATGAAAAGAATAAAATAGAACCAGGGCTATTATTCGGTAAATGACACAATGGATTTCAAAAAAGCTCTTTCGGGCATTTTTCATTTTTGAATTGGCAGGCTGCACAGAGAGACCCAAATGATTCAAGAAAGAGCAGATAAATTGCCATGGACTTCTTGAGCATTTCTTGAGGCCATCAAGGAATGAAGATTGAAGAATCCAAAATACAGATGGGAACTCTTTTTTCTACTTTCCCATTGGCAGGATGAGGATACTACAGTGTGGAACTTTGAACAATAGAATCACACAATTAATTGGGTTGGAAGGGACCTGAAAGATCACCTAGTTCCATTCCCCCTGCCATGGGCAGGGACACCTTCCACTATCCCAGGGTGCTCCAAGCCCTGTCCAGCCTGGCCTTGGGCACTTCCAGGGATCCAGGGGCAGCCACACCTTCTCTGGGCACCTGTGCCAGGGCCTCCCCATGTCCTGAGTAGGGTACAGAGTAATCCCAATTAGCTAAGTGCCTAGAAGAAGACGAGAAGAATCATCAACTGATAATTACTGCTCCAGACCCTTCCCTGCTCTTCCTTCACTCTTTTCTGCAGGTGTCAGAAACGTCCAGGAATTAGTGCTGGGAATTTCTGACCCTCAAGGAAACTGAAGAGTAGTCATATACATTTAACTATTGCATGTGCTCTGAGTCTCAGCAAAGTTTCTTTCCCCACCACCACCCCTGAACTTGGATTTCATTATGCAGCATTTTTACATGTGTGAATTTTCCCACTAATGAGAAGTGCAGGGATTTGGGGTGCTAATGGAAAGTAGTAGGAAATTAATGAGAGATGGGAAGCAGGTTAGATTTTTTTTTTCAGTATACTTGTGTATGAATGGGAGTTAGTCTGTTGTATCAAGGGGAGAATAGATTAAGCATTTTGGAATACACAGCCCAAGAGGGATAGTTAATCCTGTTTTTGACAATCGCAAATGTAATACGTACAAATGAGGGGAAGCATTATGCATGATTTTCCTCATTTTACATACAGCACAATATGTTATTTTCCACCTCTTAATTCATGTCTTCATTAAGTAGAACTGCTCTAAGTCTAACTGGAGCATAGTGTAGATTCGGGAAAGAATTAAGATCTCAACAATGATACGTTCAGTTTTCTTTTCTTTTTAAAATGTTTTAGGATATGATCTTTTCATTAGCAGATGATAGTATCTGATAAAGAAATGTGTTAATCAGGCTTAGTTTGCTTGGCTACTATTGACTGTCCAGGCCACCAGCTGCAGCTGTTAATGCCATGACCAGGCAGTGTAGGCATCTGCTCTTTTTCAGGAAATTAGGGGTTGAAGAAAATCTTCATGCTTCTAATATATATATCAGGGCTGAAATCCTAGTGCTGCAAGGTTTATCTCACTCATCTTCCCATCCTTCATGCCTCTGCTGGCATCCCACATAACCCAGATTTCTTTTCTGAGAAGACTGGACTCTACCCATGGTTGTGGTCAGCAGCTCCGTTGTATGATGTCCCTCAGGAACAATGCCAGCACTTCTTGGAGCCTTTGATTTGCAGTCAAATGAAACACCTCCATGTGATTTATACTTCTTGCTGCTTCAGAGAGGCTCTAAATCTTTGTGGGAGATCAGTTTGTGTCCCAGCCAAACCCAGCATGTTGTAACCTCACCCGCCAGTGCTGACTCCACATCAGGGAAGATGCCCTTAGGCTCCAAAGACAGGGGGAAAAATAGAGTTTCTTCATTTCTTCATTTAAGAGTGTCATGATTTTAACTGTTTATCCTTTATTCAACAGGCAAATTAAAATTGTCAAAGTAAACATGTTTCTATACTGAAAACAACTGCAGTTGTTTTAGGTTAATTATTGTCAAGATTGGTACAAGATAAAGGAAGGTAGTTATTAAACATTAGCTGGAGTGATGTTTAACAGTGGGGTTCTCCAATAAAAAAAAGAAATACTGCTTTCTTTTTTAAAATTATTAAATACAAAATGCATCCTTATAAGCCACTGGCTAAACAATCACACCATTTTGTTATTTTTACTGAACACTGGAATACAATGAAGAGCAAATTGTGTTTCTTCTCAGGAGTTAACATGGGACAAATTTTTTGCAGTATGTAGCTGTAATAACCAGCAAAATTTGACCTGATTTAAATTAGATATTGCTATTGCAATTCATTATGCTTATATTTAGTTTTCTGATAATTAACATCTGGCCTAAGTCAGTTCTCAAGATCTCCTCTGCAGAGAGTTTTGGGGATGAGTTACTTTTTAAGATGCCAGTCTTACACTGTTAAGGAACATGGAAGCTTAATTCCGTATGATTTCCAATATTACTGTACTGACTATCCTACACCAGGCAAGAAAAAAACCAAAATCAAGGAATTGCTTTCAAAGGCTTTAGCAAAGCCGCATAAGAACATGTCCTCTAGATAAAACAGCTCAAAAGTGAACAGAAATCTCCTTTTCCAAAGGTTGGAATCAATGGGCTGCCCTTGTGGTCAGTAAATTATAAGGTCTTTGAGCTGAGAAATGCCTGTTTCCCTGCACTTGGAGATCCTTTGCTTGTCACTAATGTATAGAACTCAGTTGCAAAACCCATAATTCTAGTAAGAATTGGAACAGATTTCTGGATCTATTCAGGGTAGCTGCAATGCAAGTGAACTATTTTATGTTCAGTATTTACACTAAAATCACAGTCAGCTGTGACTTACGTAACGGTTGTCTTCAGGACATGAGACTTAGACTTGGGAAGTATGAGTTAAACCAAAAACCAACTTCGAAATTTTTTACATTCTTATTTAGCAGTTCCAGTGAGAGATGAGATTAATGACTCAAACTTGCATTAATGTTCCAGATACCCCATATGTTGTATTGAAATGACATTCCATTCCCAAATAAACACACACTGCTAAAATCAAGCAGAGATTTAGATTAAACATAAGATAGACCTTTTTTTTTTTTTACAATAAGGTTGATGAGGCCCTGACACAGTTTGCCCAGAGAAGTTGTGGATGTCTTATCCCTGAAAGTGTTCCCAGTCAGGTTAGATGAAGAGGAGCCTGATCGACTGGAGATGTCCCTGCATATTGCACAGGGGTTGGACTTTAGGATGATCTTTAAGGTCACTTCCAACCCAAACCATTCTATGATTCAAATTGAGAAACTTCAGGTTTTTACAAAGTAAGCTCAGTTTTCCTAAAGTTTAAATTATTAGCATAACTTTGGAAAGTCTTTAAACATCACACTTCCTACAGCTTGGATAGAATTACAAGATTCCATGCTGTTCCATGGAAGTCTCTGAATCCAGCCAACAGGAAAACTGGTACATCACTCTTATTTGATCTCATCTTATCCCATCAGCTCTTTGAGGGCAGCAGTCAGATTTCTGTTTGATAAACAGCCTTTCTACCAAAAAGAAAAAAAAGGAGGGACCAAGTGTGTTTGAATGAATGATAAATTCCTGATAGCAAGTGAACTGCCCGACTGCAGTGTCTGCCTAAGAACCGTTGGGTTTCTTGAGCAGAAATTCACCTTTCTGGAATGCACAGCAAGCCTAGCTTTCACCCTCCTTGCTAAAGAAAGTGGTTGAGCACTAGTTCAGTGTTGGACTAAGTAAGTACCTGTTGCAAAACCTAGCCTGGAGATCTGCATTCCTCCAAGAACAAACCTGAAAATATTGCAAAAGAACAGTTTCATAACCCCAGTGACGGTTGAGGTAATGGGGAGATATTACATCTCCTCATTATTTCTTTTCCTGTGAAGTACAGAAGCTTAAAGCCCAAATACCTCGACCATGTGATCATCAGAGCCCACCTGTAGAGAAAAAAAATGCCATTTCTTGAGATTGCATAATTGTAAAACACCGTTGGCTCATATTGGACCTGGCTGTCCAAGTTTTCTTCATGATGAATAAGGGAAAATGGAAATATTTAGAACAAATTCATACCAGCCCAATGAATTCTACCTCAGAATGCCCACTCATCCCTTTCAACAATTTCTGTCTCCGTACCTACCGAAAAGGAAACTGGCTCAGATATGAACATTTGCATTGTCAGCCTGGTTAAACATCTTAAGTTAAGTGAGATTAAACCGTCTTGGAGACACTACTGGGACTAACTTAACCCAAATTTGGTTCATTGTGGTGGCTGAAACGTAGCTATTCACCAGGTGCCCACCAAGATGTTTATCACTTACCCTCCTTAGAAGAAAAGGGAGAAAAAATTAGATGGAAAAGCTCATGGGTTAGGTTAAGAGGAGGGAGATCACTCATCAGTTGATGTGCAAATCAGACTCATCCTGGGGAAGATTAATTTAATTTATTGCCAATTTATAACAGAGCGGGATACTGAGAAATAAAAGAAAAACTGGGGGGAAAAAAAAGGCTTTCTCCCACATCCCCACATCTTCCTGGGCTCATCTTCTCTCCTGGCTTCTCTGCCTTGTCTCCCCTGAGCAGCACAGAGGGGATGGGGAATGGGGACTGGGGGATTGGGGTCAGTTCATAACACTTCTGCCTCTGCCATGCCTTCCTTCTCAGGCTGTTCCCTTGACCAGCATCAGGTCCCTCCCAAGGGATACAGCCTTTCCCAAATGTCTCCAATGTGTGCCCTTTCCATAATCTGCAGGTTTTTAGGGGTTACTCCAGGATAGGTCCTTTCCCATGCAATTCAGCCCTTCAGGATCAGACAGTTTTTCAGGATCAGCCATCCCTGCTTGGTTCCCCCACAGGTCACAGTTCCTGACAGAAAGCTTTCTCCTCCATGGATTCCTCTCCATGGGCTGCAGCTTCCCTCAATCTGTGTGGTTTATCTCCCTCATCTTCCCATCCTTCATGCCTGCTGCAATTTGGGGCTTTCTGCTGACATCATATTGACACTGTGGTGGTCAACTTACCCTGAAAAGGCACAATTATCAATTATTTGTGTTAATATTATTAGTTTCTCTTGGCGAAACCAAAGCCGCAGGTTCTGTGTTATGACTGAGATTTTCATAACTGTGTAAGGAACCTTGGAACCAAGCCAGTTTCAGTATTTGCTTTCTGCATGTTGCTGTAAAGAGGTTTCTATTTTTAAACTGAAATTGGAACCTACAAGCAGCCAGGTTCCTATGCTACATTAGTATACTCAGATGCTCTTGTTTCTCCTACTAGAAAACTTGCAGCCATTAAGGTGGGTGTTCAGACTTCAGAAGGAAATAAATTTTACATTTTCTTCAAATATGATTTACAAAAAAAAAGGAATAAAAAGTGAACAGTCTTTATGACAGGAAAATGGACTCATATAGAGGAAAACTGTTTTTTTTAGTAACCCTGAAGGGCTGTAGTTAAACTTAGAACAAACTTCTATTTAACTACAGTTTTTAAAAATAGAAAATCAGAGTATCTCAAAAAAGCTTGAAATTGAGTATTTTGAGTTTACCAGGACATTCCATTCTTTACTTGTATGTTTTGGATAGACTAGAATGAATTGAAATCAGAATATTTTCACCACACATTCTATGCTCAATTGCTCAGCATTTTCAGCTGGAAAAAATGTTTGCACTGGAAATTTTCCAGGCAGCTTTCCTTTGATTTTTCCAAGCTGATTCTCTCATTCCTTCGGCTTCTGGACAGAAATTCTCAGCATGGTGTCACGATCCAAACTGCTCATGAACCACCCTCCAATTCCAAACTGTAATTTCAGAGAATTTCCTGACCTAGCATTAAATCTGTGCTTGTGTGTTGTGTACCTGTGGGTTTCTTTCAATGAGCTTGTCTGTTCCCGCTAAGCTGGAAAAGCCCTGGAGCAGTTTGGGAACCTGCAAGCATTGAAATGTATCTGCTTCCTCAGCCCTGTCTGCTGCCCTGAGTCCAGAGCATGGGTGGGAGTGGGAGACTAAGGAGTGTTGGATGCTGTGGGATCCAGAATTAAACACCTGTGTGAAACAGCTCTTTGCCAAGCCACTGTGAAAACTTGTGGAGTGCTCGACAGTCCTGAACATTTTCCATCTCTCATTTGGGCAGGTGGTCTAAGGTTTGAGCTCTGCTGTTCAAATAACACCAAGGGTAGAGATGCGATGTCAAGATCTGTTCAAGGCCTTTGTTTTGGTTTTGTTGCTACCGTTGTTTTTGATGTTAAATGGTAATCCTGAATCTCCATACTTAACAGAACTGAAATATCCATATTCTGTGTATCTACAGTCATGTGTACAGTTGGCAAAATGATACACAGGATTACTTGCTTAGAATTCTAGAACAGCTACATACCACAAAAAAGTTCATGTTAACAAAGGGAAATTACTTAAATGCATCTGTTAGAAAAAGAGTCTAACCATAGATTTTCCTGTAGTTTTAGACTCTGTCTCTAGAGTATTTTTGTAAACATGGAGCTCTTCAAGACCTCATGGCTCTCTACTGGGAACAAAGGCTGTGTCTATAGCCACAAATAAATCAAAGCCAGAGCATGTTCTCAGTCTCCATCTCCCGTTATTCAGAATATTAAATAGTTCACATGCTTCCTGTATGATTTTGGCTTGCACTGGCTAACATTCTCCTAGAGTTTGCCTGGGCATGGTCCAGGGGATTTGCACATGCTATGGACTGCTCCAGGCAGGAAGTTTGGACACTGTCTGGAGGGAAAGAGAAGTCAGACTTCTCTATAAGTCAGGCTCCTCATTTGCAGGATCGACTGACCTCTAACTGATCCATGGCTTGTTTTGTTTAATTACAGAATCGCAGAACCACAGAATCACCAATCTTGGAAGAGAACTTCAAAATCATCTGGTGCCACTATCAACCCAGCACCACCATAATCACCCCTAAACCACATCCCCAAGTAACCACATCCAGATTCACCTTAAACTCTTTCCAGAGCTGGTGATTCCATCACCTCCCTGGACAACTTATTCTAATTCTCCAATACCTAACCAGACATTTTACCTTCAGTGAAATTTTTTTTTCTAATGTCTAATTTGAATTTCCCTTGGTGCAACCTAAGGCTACTTCCTCTCATCTTTTCACTTGAGAGATGGCAGAAGAGACTGACCTCCACCTCTCCATAACATCATTTCAGGTGGTTGTAGAGAGCAATGAGGTCCACCCTGAGCCTCGTCTTCTCCAGAAAATCATATACACAAACCCAAAAGTTCAAAACCAAACCTCTTGCTAAAATAGGACTCATGGGTTTGGGCTAGACCCGTTCTATTAAGATGTGCCTCATACAACGAAGTGACCCTAAACTGATTTGTGAGGGCTTAAAGCAGAGGGCAGCATTGCCAACTTCTTCCTTCTTGCAGTCATAAGGACCATAAAAAGGACAAAATAGGTGAAACCTTTAATATCACCAGCTCTTAAAATTCATTTAACTATCCCCTCACAGTGTTTAAAGAAATCAACATCCATGTTTTGTTTCATCGTAAATGTTTTTCCAGAGAGGTCTTCAGACCTCTTCTAAAAAGACCAACCCAGGGAAATTTTTGCTTGAAAGCAGTGTGGATTCAAAGTGTATGTGAGGTATCTTATTAGCTTTGAGTTTATTCTCAATTCAGTCACAGGAAATATCCATTTTCCTGAAGAAGCAGCAGTTGTCATATTTTGCTGCTGTAGTGTGTGTAATATCAATCTCATGTTTATTTATGCATGTAAAGATTTTATTATTTACATTTAAATATTTATAACATTTCTGCATAAGCAGCCAAAAAAGTTCATCTCTGCCCTTTAGGAACTAAGCAATTTCATTTTACTAGGTAGACTTTCTTCTATATAAATAATTGACACATTGATTTCTCCTTCTGTCTTGATGCTATTTATATTATTTCTTAAATGCAAGAGGGTTATAGAACTAACAGACTGACTGGTCTGTTTTTATTGCCTATCAAATCCAAACAGACTAATATATCACATGAAGGATCTGGAATAGGGAGTGGTGATAAAACACTAAAAAATAGGAAAGAATTCATTAGAATTCAGATATGGAAGCCTATGCTAATTACATTGCTACATTGAAAAAGTGTTTGTTTCTTCCTGGAAATAACTTTATGTAAATTTTTTTTCCCTGAGATTAGTGGTACTGTCTGGCTGCATAGCAATAGATATAACTGCGGTCTTTCTTTCTTTCTTTCAGTAGTAGAATCTTAATATGACTTTTGTAAAAAAAATAAGGTATTTTAATAGGATTCAATGAAGCCATGATGGTTGTATGGGAGCCTGTACTCAGACCAGGTTTTCCACAGTCCAGTGGACCAGTTGCATCTGCTCCTGAGGGTGTGAAGAGCATCTTGTTCTTTCTGTCCTTCCTCCTTCACTAACTACTCTGGACAAGTTAAAACGGGGTTTTAAATTTTGTATCCATCACTTCTGCTGAAAAAAAACCAAAAAAATCCTCTCACTGCTGTCATAACAATGAGAGAAACAAAATCAGTACCCAGTGACAATTTGAAAAATAGGAGAAAAGCAGAGGCACCATTTGTGGAAAAATAATAGAGCAGGTAAAAATTCCTCCCTCATTTACTACTAGCTAAACACAATGACACAATGACCAATGAAGTTAATTTTTTCTTCTTTTTTTTAAATTTCATTTAAGTCAGTGCAATCCCAGTCAAGGGGAAAGTAAATTAATTTTCAAGAGTTCCATTCTGCCACCAAACAGAGCCCACTAAATGGAATTATAGGTATTTCTGGCATTTCCACCGGTTGCACTGTTGCACAAGACTGTGGTCAAAGACACAGAAAGAGAAAATCTCGTCTCCATCCATTGTGTTTGCAACCCAAGCAGTCAAGGCAGTGGAAAAGAAAGCAGGAAAGAAAACCAAGTGGCTTATCCAAGGTGTCAAGGCAATTGAAAATCCAAGTATAATGTCCAGGCTCTGTGCTCTAAATCAATTGGCTATTCTCAAGTCCATCCTGTTTCACAAAAGGAAAACACAGTGTTTTTTCTTTTAATCATCATTCATTCTTTGGCTTCTCCTCATACTTTTTCCAATTGTGTATTTTTCCCATGTGGAAGCAAATTAAGAGATTGTTCTTGCTTCTGAGCAGTCCTTAAAATCACACCCAACTCACCACATAATTTGCTACATAAATTTCCTTTACAGGTGTTTGGGAGCCAGAGCCTGGGTTTCTCCTGGATCTATCAAAACAATCTCATACTATTTCAGTTTGCTATTTTAATTTTTAAGGTTTCATTCTGTTTCCTTTTCAGATTTAGAGATGAATGTTATTTCTTTGCTTAGTTACAAAACCCCAAGTTTATATGGAATGTAGAAATCTGCTCCAATGTGAATGTTGCCATCTTTGCAAACTGCTCAAATAACCCAAGGGAAAAGAAGAAAGCAAGAGCTAGAAAGAGTAAAAGAAAATGCATAGCTAATAATTTAAACTATACCTCAGAAAGAAACTTATTAAAACATCTTCATTGAGGTTGAAAGTCAGTCGTGAAAACTAGGTAATTTCCACCAAAATATTTCCACTGCTTTTTTTTTTTTCCCCTAGATCTTGACTGACAAAAGGACATAGTTTTCAAATTTATAATTTTATTTTGAAATTCAGAGTAAACTGTGTCCATTATTACTGGGATTCATCTCATGTACTTTAAAAATAATTAAACACCTACATCTAGAGAAGGCAGACCAGGCTCCTTTTACATGTAGGGGAGAGCAAGAGGTGTTTTCAGAGAGCTGTTTATCTCTTCATGGGGTCTAGAAGTTAGGAAAGGAGTCTGACTTGGTGGGCACGTATTTTTCTGCACCGACTATCAAAGGAAGTGACTGCATCACTCAGTTCTGGATGCAGAGCTTACAGAGCTCACATGACAGGTGAGATAAATCTTGTTTTCTGTGACTTGCCTGTATGACAAGTATTGCACAAAATGAGGGAATGTTTTCTCCTGAATGTGGCAGAAGCCATATTTTTAAAGATTATAGATAGTTCCAGGTTTTTCCATTTTTAGATTTCAGAGTAGAAGATTTATAAGGCTTCTGATATTGCCTTTCAGGCTGTTCCTCTTGATTTTGACTCTAGTATCAGATTCAAATACATAAACTAACTAGACCAGAAACTTCTACAAGAATCTCTGCAAGCTCGAGATATATAACTGTAGTTATAGCTATGCCTGGAGAAGGTATGGCTGCCCCATCCCTGGAAACATTCAAGGCCAGGTTGGATGGGGCTTGGAGCAACATGGTCTGGTGGAAGGTGTTGCTGCCCGTGGCAGGGGATTGGAGCAAGATGATCTTTCAGGTCCCTTCAACACAAAACCAATCTGTGGTTCTGATTGGCAACATCACCACAAGATCTCTTCCTTCTAGAATAAATTTTACCTACAAAAATACATATTTTGGTAGAGGGCGAGGGATTGTGTTGGCTCAAGTTTTCAACATCAAAAATAGTACAAACAGGGAAAGTCTGGAAGTACCAAGGACAGATTACTTCAGGAATCTAAGTAGTTTAAGCCCATTGAAAGGTTAAATGTTTTCTTTAAAAACAAGCCATTCAGTAAATCATGGAACCTTAGAGTCATTAAGGTTGGAAAAGACCTCTGAGATCATTGAGTCCAAGCATTCTTTCAACTGATGTCTACCAGAATGCTGGTAGACCCAAGGAAATGTTCTCACTAGTAGGTTCACTTGCAAGAACTGAGGGACTGAAAATGTAAGCGGCTTGCATGAAAACTGTCACTGGGACCTGCATATAAAGAGAAAAATCATTCATAAGTTAAGAAATAGCTTGGCTCCTTTTTAATCTTTTTTATCTCTTACTACTGCTCTGCTACTGCTTTTGGTCTATATAATCAGCTAATGAGATTTCCACTTCTTCAGGCAACGAGGCAAGTTGTGCTCGAAGAAAAGTTGTGCCTGGATTCATTGCAATGCATTCATACACTATTAAGAAATATTTTACAGAGCAGAGCATTTAAACAAATATTAAATTCACACAATTGTTAATCAGTGTGCCATCTGGAAACATTTGAAAGTTTAGACTCTTAATTGCCTGAATCTCATAAATGTTCAAAATTGTTGCATACTACAGGCTATATTGCATTTAGGACTTTTTTTACTGTATAAATACATGTAATTAAAACGTGAGATAGGAACACTTTCCAGCAGCTGTTGTGAGAGCTGTAACCATCTTCCCTATTAATCTTCAGGGATTTGAAATATGTGTTGCTGAGCACCAGGGTCAATGACATGCCGCTACATTTGAATCCCACCATTTGACAAAGCATTGCATTCTGTTTCTAAATTCTTTCATGCGACTGACAGCTACATCCATTTCTTCCCGAGGCCACTCTTTAAATTCCTTTGTACTTGTAGAAGCAAGTTTGCTGGCTCAAGAATTTTGTCTTAACTCTGCCTCTAAGACTTGTCAATGGCAAATTAGGACAAGAAATTCTAATTTATGTTTCAAAGGCACCTATGGTAGTAAGAGAAACTATTTTTATTTACATTTTTTTCCTCAAAAGTGTCAAATCAAAGACTCTATAATTACTATATATTTTCAGGAGATGTCATATTATATTGACTTCAGGGGGCCAGTGGTGGATAGGGTTAATCTGAGTAAAGTCAGTGAAATGCACAAAAGATTTCGGTTCATGGCAAATGTTACCTAGAGAATTAACTCTCTCAGTATATACTAGTAGAAAACAGAAATATTTAGGCTATCAGCTGCTCTCCTCCAAGATGCTTGAGCAGAGGTAGGAGGTATTGCTGAGGGAAAGCAACCTCTTCTTGCCCATAGGTCAGGATCTCTTGTCCTACGGCCCAAATGGTTTTGACCAAGTTAGTGAAAAGGAATTCATTGAGGAGCATTCACTGTTTTTCAATAGACAGTTCAACAGTCTGACATGAGCTTTAATAACATTGCTCTTTTGCTTTCTCATTAAATTTTGCTAGGTTATTTTTTCCTGTACTCGTTTGCTCTCCACCACAAATCACGGATGTTCTTTTGACTTTGTTTTTCCCTAGCAGTTCTCAAGCTATGGCCATCGACTGCTGACACCTCTTACAGACAGAAAAGCAGCTGGAAACATATGTGCTAGAGACATCTTTGTCCTGTTTCCAGATACTGAGGTATATGTTATTAAAGTGGGCTTTTTTCTGATATCACTTACGGATATCAAATAACTGTGAATGTTACCGTGGGGAAGATATAGTTAGGAAGATAAAAACGTGTTCATGATCTTGAGACAGATGGCCCTTGTTGGTGTGCTTGGAAGGAAGGGGTCTTTGAGGTGCTCCTGTGTAGGGCCAGGAGTTGTACTTCCATGATCCTTATGGATATTCTATAGTTATTCTCAGGATACAACTCAGGATATTCTGTGATTCTATGATTCTGAGTTGGTAGCTGATGGGAAGGATTCCCTCTCCAAACATCAGGCAGCAAATTTTGTTGTGTAGAGTTGCCAGAGAATTCAATAAATAAATTAATGACTGAATTTCCTTGCTCTTAATCCCATTTCTGAGAGGATCTCCACAAGGAGAAAGGAAAATCATGTTTCATCACAAGAAACCCTACATGTTGGGGGGGGTACATGGCTAGCAAAACATTACTGTGATATGAGAAGGTTTAATTTACCCTCTCCCTTTTAGATAAGAATTAGCATGTAATGAACAGAATAATTATTTTTCTTTTTCTTTATTTTAATTTTATTTTTTCCCCCTGAGTTTATATTCCTGGCACAAGAATTAAATTATAAACTGGACCAAGATCTCTCTTGCTCTCTACATTTCATTTCCAAAATGTCCTTTTCTATTAGTTCCCAGTGGTAGACCCCTGTGGGACCAGACACCTCCAGGAAAAAGCCCTTTGTCCAATAAGCACATGGAGAACAGAGTCAGAGGGGGCAATGGTGGCCTTGCAAAATCAACTCTTTGTCCTGGCCTTTCATCCTGACAATTCCGATAAGACAACTCCTCTTAATCCCTTTTCTGCCCTCCTGCAGGTGTGAGGGATGGAGCAATAACCTCTATTTCAAGAAAAGAGAAAGCAAGTGCTGTTTTTTCAGATTATGATCCCACAGAACAACTGTAAACTGAGAGCTTCAGCATTTCTTCTTTATTATCACAATCTTTTTTTTCCCTTCAGCTTATCTGCTCTTGAAGGAGCACGTATTTTCTTGAGGAGAGAGAATTTTAAACATAGAAGGGCACCTGTAGCAGTTCTTATCCAGACATTATTGGAAACATGCAGAAGAGGGAAAACTAGAGCTTTAAATCTGTATTTTTGTAACACAGCTGACAGAGCATAATGCAAGTAGGGCTTCCATACCTTTGGGTTATGAAATGAGAGACACAGGGCCTGAGTTATTAGTGTTAAAGAAAAAGAAAACTGCTGGTTTAGCAGAAATGAAAAATTCCCACCAATTGACTCATGAGTGAGTACAGAACCAGATCCATGAATACAGGATAAAAAAGTAGGTAATTTTAAATAGAAAGAGGGGGAGGGCACTGTTCTTTAGACACAGTTATATCACAGTTATAACTGTGTAGAGCACTGGCATTCAAGATTGCCAGGTTTCTATTTCAAAGCATCAACCTAAGATCTCATTTCTTAATACTTTATATGAGGGACCTGATTTTGTCTTCTCTTTTCTGAATTTGGAAAGATTTGTGTGTCCCAAATTCAAGGCCTGACCTATGGCCCAATGCAATTTCTTTCTGATGATCTAGCATTTGAAAGAAAGGGTGATTTCATCTCTCTTATCTTCAGTTTGAATGAAAAAATTATTATTATTAGTGAAAATATTCCCTTTTACCTATCTCTACTGCTGTTTTCCTATATGACAGTGGGCATATCATTTCACCTTTTTTTTTTGTTTTCCTCTATTTATTTCTTACAATTCTAATCTAACAATATTAATTTTTTGGTCTGTTTCAATTCTTCTCACTTCAGTCCATTTACCTCTGTAAGATAAACGAAGAAAAATAATTCTACTGAGACCAAAGAATCATAGAATATCCTGAGATGAAAGGGGCCCACAAGGATCATGGAGGTCCAACTTCTATTCTGACAAAGTAAGACATAGAATAAATCAATGAGGCATGGGGAAAATGCCTCAAAAACCAACGAAATCAGTTGTTTTTAATCAGTGAGACAAGTGAAGCCAGGTTAGAAATGGGTTTGTGTTTCCAACTGGCTCTTCTCATGTCCAAGAAGGTACAAGCTCTAATTCAGGCTCACGAATGGTTGTAAAATTCAGAGAATCTCTTTCTTCTGATGATTATCTGGTATTGATAATCATTCTGATTACATCAAGTCTACTCTACAGACGGGTCACTAGTGGTAAGTCTTTCCTTTGTCTGGCCATGTAATTTTACAAAACCCCAAGTCTGAAACATCCTTGAAATCCGTACCCCATCTGTCAAATTTTGGCTGAAATTGGCTGACAGATGTTTTGCAATGCTGCTGCTTCTCTCCAGTTCCACCACATTCCTGCCCCGGCATACCTTTGACACACTCGGCCCACACTATGGTATGCAGAAAAGATAGCAAGGCAAGGCTGTTAAATCCCTCTTCATGCCTCATAATAAATCCATATCAACATCTGGAGCAACCTGGTCTAGTGGAAGGTGTCCCTGACCATGGCAGGGTGGTTGGGAGATGATCTTTAAGGCCCAAAATCACTTTGCGGTTCTGTGATTCTCTGGTTTGACAATCTTGATGCTGTTTTACCTTGTATTTTCTATTTATCCTCTTGTTTATCCTCTTGTTTCTTACTGTTTCCTCTAGCATTGTTTTAAAAACCCAAAAGAAATATATTGACTACCAACCCACTTCCCCTAAAACTTTCTCACATGCAACCCACAGAATTTCTGGGTTAAAGCAATGCAAGAATGAGCTAAATCTTTCCTCTTCAACAATCAGGCTGAAGAAAGGGTTAAAGATATTTTCTGCACCTGGAGATTTTTTCAACAGTAGCAGAGATGAGCAGTCAGACAGCAGCCTTTGATCTTTCCATGCTGTGTCACAGCTTGTGCATGAAGGTATTTCATGCGTGGTTTGGGAGAGTTTGCCATGGGACTGGGAATGCTGGGGAGTGCCATGATAAAGAGCACTAAGGAAAGACACGCTCTGAGGCCGTGTTTGCTCACACAAAGCTGTCAATATCCCTTTTCCTTCTGTATCACCATCATAGCCAGACAGTGACACGGCTGGAGGCAATCCTTGGAAAGTCCATCTTGCAAGGTCTTCCCTGCCTAAGTGTAGATGGACACAGAGGTGGAATTACATTCCACAGCTTCTTCAAAACAGTCCCTTGTAGATCTGAATCTCATTCCTTTTATACAAATCAAGGCCTAGACTTTTTCTGTACAACTTAGGGTGTCTGAGCTAGTGTAGAACTATTATCCAGCCAGGGAAGAAAGAAAGAGAGAGGCATCTCAGGAGACTCAGCCAACCTACCTAAGATCTAAGCCATTCTATGAATACACTTATCCCTTTCTTTGTATTGACTCCAAAAGCAGCCCCTGCTGCCACAGAGATCTTGGACAAGTGCTTCAAGTGGACTGAGATGGACACAGGTCTGCTGACTCAAACCATGATGGGAAAACAACCAGGTCAATAACATCTTGCAGAGGAAGATGTCACTTCAGAGCTCACCAAGCTAAATCTGAATTACTTATGATTTTGGTATGCTTTCCATAAACTTATATGACTGTCCCTGTATAATACTTTCAGAGTGTTTGTTTGCCCTTGCATGTAAGGCAGCTGATCTGATTTTCTTTTAAGATAGGAATGCAGTATAAATAATGGCTGTTGAGCACAATTTGTTAAGACACATTTTATACAAGACCTATTTTTGTTACATATGGCAAGAGACCATGTGATCACAATGTTTTTCTTCAAGGTGTTTTTCAGACTGTATTAGATAAACCAGGAGAGACAAACCCCTGATCAAGCAAGAAATCACAGTGGAAATCAAATTCAATATTGTATCTCCACCACCATTTTACCTGTAGGAGTGGAATCATTAGAAGGTTGAGCTTAACAGTAGCACATGAAATCTTCTGCTTTACTCCTAATAGAAGACCAAGATGCAAGATCAGCTATATCTAAACCATTTTGAAAGGTACGTATCTAATCTGCTCTCAAAAACCATCAGTGATGTATATTCTAACACCTATTTCTCAGAAAATATAATCCAGTTCCCATCACATTTCTTCTAAAATCAAGATATTAGCAATATGCCATGTGAATATTTAGGGAAAAGTAAGCAAAGAAATAGAAAACCACAAGTGAATCAGGATTAATTTTTGAAATGCATTTCCTCCAAGGTCCTTGCACTGGAAACATGTGGCATGATTGCTATTATATACTGCATGGTGGAAAGCACAGAAGGAAAACTGGGCCAAGGACCGCATTTTGCAATATAAAAATAGTCCAACTTTTAAATTTAATAGACTGGATTCTTCATAGATTAGAAGCAAGTGCAAAGGACCTCTGAAAAAAAAAAAAAAAACAACCCTGTGACTCTCCCCTTTCTTCCCCTGCAGGGCTGACGGATAATTGATTGTAAAGATTTTGGCATGTTTAGGACTGTTTCAGGACTCAATTTTTGCTTTCCAAGGGCTTGCACAGAGGAGGAAATCCACATACAGAAGGGAGAAGGGATTTTTATATGGGTAGATTATTTTTTAAGAAGTAATAAATAGTAAGAAGTAGTACAGGAATTTGGAGAGCTGGAATAAATCCATGTAGGCAGAAAAAGGAAACATTCAGAGGGCTGGGCAGAAAGAAGTGGTGATAGGTACAGGAACAGTAATAACTTTTTATTTATTCTGTTTTATCACCATCTAAACACCCCCCATATTTATACCCATAAGTATATGTGACCTGACATATAATTATGTAGATGTACATGAAATTAAGTATGGGCACAGATATCAGCATGTGTGTATGCATTAAAACATATGACTTTAGATTAATATCTATAGAAAATGTATTATATTGTAATAATATAATGTCCTCCCCTTCACAGGAAGGACATTGAGCAAAAGAGACTGGGTTTAGATTGGGTATTAGGAAGAAACTCTTGACTCTGATGGTGTGAGGCCCTGGCACAGGTTGCCAGAGAAGCTATGGCTGCCCCTGGATCCCTGGAAGTGTCCAAGGTCAGGTTGGACAGGGCTTGGAGCAACCTGGGATAGTGGAAGGTGTCCCTGCCCATGGTAGAGGGATGGAACAAAATTATCTTTCAGGTCCCTTCCAACCCAAACCATTCCATGATTCTCTGGTTATGCTATTATGTTGTGGTTTTATTCCTTCCCTTTCAGGCTTTACATAATTCATAAATTCTGGAATGCTCAAAATATATATTGTAGGGCAGGACCTCAGTGGGGCACAGAGACAGGGCATGGTTTAAATGGTTTAAACAGCTCTCTGGTTGTTCTTGTGCCACAGGGTTAGAGGTTTCTGCAGCATTAAAGAGCTCAGTTTCCTTCATCTTCTCTCTTGGCCTTGGTCTGATTGAAAGCCATGAATATCATTGCTCTGTCTAGAGCTGAGTACTCTGAGTCTTGTCAAAGAAGTAGGCGTAATTTCAGCGTCAATAGTGCTTGTAATAAAGACCCCTTGCCAAAGAATAATAGACATAAACTGGTCAATTTACCCAAATTCTCATAATACAAATCAGATACAATCAATAGTGAAACAAGAGGTTCTCCAAGATTTTTTACAGCCACCACTGCTTCCATTTTTCAGGAAATTATAGCAGGAACCCTGACAACCATTTATTTTTGCTTTCCTTTCAGAGCTTTCACAGTTAATAAACACTTAGCATTTTCAAAATTAATTGCAGCACAATTTTCTGCACTATTTAGAGAGCCTTGAAAAAAGGAGTTGTCAAACAGACCCAATATGTCTCCAACTCGACAACCATATGACTTAGCCTTGTGTTTTAGCCATACGGATGAGGAAGGCAACTGTGATTACTCCTCGTGCAAGGGGGGATGTGAGACAAGATTGCTAATGTCAGCCTGGCTTGTCAAGTGTAACCAAGACTGTGGAATTGCTGAGCTGTGTACCCAAGAGTGTGTCAAGGCTGGATAACTTCCATAAAATAGGACAGGCCGTCACGTGGTGCTGTGAGCCAGCTAAAGAGTTTGTGTGCCTACAACAGATGTGCCGTGTTAAAGATAGTACCCAAAAATGGTCAGGTGCCAGCACGACAAGTTTGTGAGCAGATCCTCCCAGCAGGAGCCAATTTCAGTGAAACAAGCTGGCAAGGCAGCACACTTGTCATGGATGCAAATGCCAGATTTGGCATCTGCAGGTTTGTGGCACGGGGGAGAGGGAGGAAAGATCCAAGTTTACACCACCAACTGGTTCCAGGGCTTCAAAGAAGAAATCGTTCAGATGTTTGGTCTGCAAAAAACATTGACTTGATTGCCTATATCTCATTTAAATAAAAGCAAGAAGGAAAAACAACACCAGACAGAAACCCAAGCAGTAGTTAGTTTACAACCTGGTGATCTCCTTTACACAGTTGTTTAAAAAATAACTTAGGGTCCTGGTTTCTCTAAAGTCAAATTCTCATCATGTCACCTATTCATACTTTTACAAAAACATTCATAGCCCAGACACTCCTGGAAAATTAATTGTTATAATGTGAGGGCCCACAAAGCAGTTCTTTGTAGCCTTTTCAGTCTACTAAAGATAACTGTAATTTGTTTCAATAAACACAGAAACCCACAGCTACCGAGCTTGTTTCTCATTAAGACTCTTCCGTGGGAGTTTAAACAATTGTTGTAAGTCTGACAACTTTGACAGAGAATGATGAACAAATTTGTGTTGAGAACTTTCTGATTTGCTGAATGCAGGTGTCGTGTGGGAACAGAAGGCACAGTGGCATGTGCTCCGGGACACAAGGAAATGGGTTAAGGGGGAATTTGCAGGATTGTCTCCTCCCTTCAAATTTTTAAAATATCTGTGACAACAAAATATACAACTTCTGCTCTGTGTATTCTACAACTGTGACTGTCCTATCCCTGGAAGTGTTCAAGGCCAGGTTGGATGGGGCATGGCACAACCTGGGATAGCGGAAGGTGATCCTTCCTGCCCATGGCAGGGGATTGAATGAGATGAGCTTTCCAAGCCAAACCATTCTGGGATTCTATGATTTTATGACTGGAGAAAACTTGCACCTTGCACCCAGCCAAAACATCTGCTCCAAAGACTGCTGGAACGACTAATGGTTCCCATCACTGGAGAGATGCTCTACAAGGTTCAGACTCACCCCAGAGACAGATGGTTTGCAGTTTCGCTTAGACTTTCATGGATGGTGAGTGCAAACAACTTGCAGAACAGGCTTGCCAATATAACAGAAGCAATGCCAAACCAGCTGGTTTTTTCCATTGCCTGGAACCAGGAAATTCTGGTTTTCCTAATTTCATGACAGTGAATGGTGGCTTAATTTCCAGGACAATATATCTATTTATTACAGTCAGTTTGTTTTCAAGGCTGCAGACAGTGATAGCATTTTCTAATATTTCAACTGGTAAAACGATGTTCATGTAAAACTTCTTTTCTCAGGAATCAGATTAACCAGGATTGAGTCAGTAAGGAGTTGACTCTCCTACACAGGGTATTTCAGATGTGTTTTCCAGTTGTTATGTTCAGCCTGTAGTTTGCATCCATGTTGGAGAGCAAACTCACCTGTATGGAACTGCTCATACAAAAATAGGTCACACATGGATTTGAAACTCAGATGAGAAAGAAAGGGGAAAGGAGATTTTCTGGAGCTATGCTGAATCAATTTATATCTAATCACATAATTTTGTTAATAAGCTGAAAAATTGGACAATATGCTGATAGATATGACCCAGGAATCACAGCTGGTTTAGAAGCATTTTTCCCTGTGAGGATGGTGAGTCCCTGGCACAGGGTGCCCAGAGAAGCTGTGGCTGCCCCTGGATCCCTGGAAGTGTCCAAGGCCAGGCTGGACAGGGCTTGGAGCTGCTTGGGCTAGTGGAAGGTGTCCCTGCCCATGGCAGGGGTTTGGAACTGAATGATCTTTCAGGTCCCTTCCCGCCCAAACTAGTCTATGATTCTCTGATCTATTCTATGATTCTCTTGTTGCTTCACATCCGTGAGCGGAAAAAAAAATGGGATGGCTTCTGAAATAACCAAATCCAGGTGGAATATGACCTGGAACTAATCCCCATGAGGAAGGAGGTTTCCTTCCCTCCTGGCCCTGCCAGACAAGCTCCAACCCCACATTCTGCCCAGGTTCCCTCCCATACACGGGGTGAGTTTGGTTCCACACAGCCAAACCCCACAGGGCAGGGGACAGCCCTTCATAGCATGTTTCCAGCCTTGGCCCGGGCAGGGGAGGGCTGCAGGGCTCTTGCAGAAAGGAATATCCCTTCCCTGCCTTTTAATTCCTGACGTATTCTCTGTCTGTGCCTGCGGAGCTGGCTGGTGACAGAAATGACAGCATTTCAGTGGCTGTGTCACCTGTCCTGCCAGCACTAAGAATAGAGCAGCTCTGTTTCCCTGCCGCTGCTAAATCCCCCTGAGCATGTGACAGAAGCAGAGGAAATCCATCCCTGCTCCCCTGCCTTGACGCCGTGAGCTTTTGTGCCTCCAAAGAGGTTTTGTACCCCAGCCTGGGATAGTGGAAGGTGTCCCTGCCCATGGCAAGGGGGTGGAACGAGATGTGTTTTAAAGTTCTTTCCATCCCAAACCAGTCTGTGATTCTGTGATTTTCTGATTTGAATTGTGGCTGCATCTGCCTTTAGCATAGTTACAATGGTACGACTGTATTAACAAACTTTATTAAGGGACACACATACTCTAATCTGTATCTGATATAGACTGAACAACTCCATCTCCAAAAGGAGTAGTTGTGTTAGTTAAAATATTTTTTATTCTATTTCGATACTTTCTCCATGAGTTTTTCTGCCACAACTGTTTCAGTTACTTTTTAGCCTATCATGTCAAAAAGCATGCTTACAGTGGAAAAATTTCTTAAAGCAAAGCCAATTTGCCCAGGGAACTTGTAGAATATCTCTCTTTAGAGATATTAAAAAACTAGCTACACATGGTCATTGGTAACTGGCTCTGAATTTCCCTACCAGAGCAAGTGGTTTGGACCAGATGATTTCCAGAGATTACTTCCAGCCTCTGATTCTGTGAAGTTTCAGTTGATTTAAGTATTTTTTTCATAACAATAATTCATGACACAGCTCTTTGATACCAATAAAAAAGAAAGGAATTTTTAAAAATATTCAATAATAATAATAATAATAATAACAACAATGCCACCATTAAATGCCAAATTTATCTTTTCATTACAAAACAAAAATATTTTAAAAATCTGTTTCTTGCAATTGGAATTTTAACTGTTTCTATAATAATAATAATAATAATAATAATAATAATAATAATAATAATAATAATAATAATAATAATGTTGTCTCAGTTTAAAATAGATCAATCTTAAATTATCTAGCTACAGTTTAAACAGAATGTAAGTAGATTTTTTCCCAATCGACTTCAACCAAATTTCCCTTAAAATTTGGCAACTACATGTAAAATATCATACCAAGAAAAGCAGTAGGTGAATTTGTAAATGTTGTCTACTGCACTTTGAAATCTGTTTTCCATTCCATTCCTGCATTTGTTGTGTTCAGTTACGGCAGACCCTGGAGAGACACAGTTGTGAATATGGTGCCAGGTGACATGAAAGCACAAGTTAATTTCAAGTGTTACTAAATATCTGTTAATTTTACAGGTATTCCTCAACATTGGGCCAAGGACTTGATTACAAAACCCATGCTTAATTTTATTATGGTTTTTGTGATAACCACATCATTCCATTGTAATGAAATAAATTGCTTCCATGGTCAGCCTTTTAAGGTTTCTGATTTTGTTCAATATCTGCCAAAATTGTCCAACTTCATTCTACTTTTTTTTTTTTTTCAGTTTAGATTATTTACCAAATGAAAAGCAGAAGTTCACAGTGAGGGATTCTTGGTTTTGGTTATACTTCAAGGGGAACTAAAATGGATAAGAAACAAAATACATGGTTTCACCATCCAGTGTGCTTCCAGAAATGGAGACCTGGGAAAGGTAATGATTTTACATCCACATACAACAAATCCTTTCTTATATAAAAGCCACAAAAGAAAAATATTTATAACTGTGGCAATGAGCACATGACATTTGCCGTGGATAAAGTTTAAAGCAATCCCTCTTAATATCTGTAGAAAATGATTGTTGGAAATACGCCCCATGATATTTCTGGAGCACAAATTGTGAGCCTTTGCAAAGGTCCTGTGTGTTTACAGAGTTTTTTATGGCCTGCAAGGAACAGAAACTGATTTATGCCTACTCTGTTCTATCCCACATGAACATGCATAAGTGTCCATCCATGCTTGAACACAAACATTAAAAGAGCATTAGAAAAGCCACTGAAGTGAAGCACTGCAAAGCTAAGACATGCAAGACTTTGCCACCTGTGCAGATACACCTTCTTCCTTTGTCACACACGTTGCCTCCTGGAAGCTGTAATTCCCTGATTGCCTATTCTTCTTCCAAAGATTCCATGCCTTAAGAACAGATGCTGCTCATTAAGCTAATCATTAATCAATATTTTATTTCACCCCAATTATTCAAAACGGTCTGCAAAGTCTGTTCTGCTTTGAAAAATTTGATCTAAGCAATTCATATCTAATACATGTGTACGTTTGTGTGTGGACTGAGTGTATACAGATATTGGATTGTTTCTGTTCACCTTTAGTTGTCCTAGTGCAAATTCTGAGATTCCCACCTCAATGAAAAATGAACTGACCACATCTTTGTGCCATTTCAGGGTCATTTTGGTGCTCTGAGGAGTGCATGGGCCTTCTTTATTCTGCCAGAGAAGGAGATAATTCTACTGGGAAGTGGAATACCAAACTGATTGCCTCAGTTATCAGTTTGTTTTTTCCAGTGGTGATGTGTCACCTTGGGCCTGCTGGAAAATGCATTTCGCCTTCTGAGCTGTTCCAGAAAATCCCCAAAAATATTCTACCTTCTATTAGAATATTCTACCTTCTATTACTTCTACATACCAGCAAGTAATTTCACTCATTTTATAACCTGGACAGTCCATGAGAAGAAATTCAGGTGAGTACTTTGGCAGGATACTAAAACAAAAGAAAAAAGATTTTAAAGAAGTGAACTTGGAGACCTAGTCTGTGCGAAGTCAGAAAAGAGTGGACAGTGGATCTGCTGACCTGGGATCGGCTTAAGAGTGAGTTGAACTGATTTCTGTTCTCCATGGGCACTGAGTGGGCCTCTACTGACTAGAACATAACCACAGACCGTAGTGTCATGTCACCATTTACTCTACAAACGCAAAAGTGTAAATGCCTTAATTGCAGATCAAAATCTACCAATCTGTTTGCTCTGTATGGTCATAATACATTTGATCTAATACCAGCAATCCTGAAGGTAGATTTACTGAAGATTTGAACCATTTTTGAACCACCTTTGTTCCATGTTATGTCTTAATATCAACTCCCAGACTGTCCTTAGGCAGCTGAGCAGCAAATTCACCTTACTGTGGATAAAGCTATACCTTCAGGAAAGGTCCAGCACTAAAGAACATCTTGGATTTCTTAGCCATTTAGCAAACTTTTGCTGAATACTGACTACATCAAGCAGTGTGGAAAACAGAGCTCAGAACACATTATTCCCCCAGCCTGGCAAAGACTCCCACTGGATAAACCACGATATGTGTCTCTTCAGGTCTGCTTTACTTGTGGCTCTGCGTGTGGTTAATCATGGCCTGTGTTAAACAGAAAGGGGAGAGATTCCTTCTCTCCACCTGACATGGTTTAGATATATCTGGTTAAATCCTCCTGCAATGGTATGGGAAGAGCAGATTTGAACTTTTCTCAGGCTAAAACTGCCCTGCTACTCAATCCTGATCTTCCCAGGACAATGTTTTAACCATGGGACCATTATGTAAAAGATGAGTGTTGGCAGCACCTCTCCTGGCAAGTGTGAAAACACTGCTCTCACTATCCATGCCCAAAGGTTTGATTTACAGAATTATGCCCAAAAGAAAGCTTCTTGCCTTGGATAAATCTTTCCCTGAATTCCCCAAAACCGAGGCACATATGGTGTTTCATACCAGCCACTTCCCTCAGCTGGCTCAGGAGTTTAACCACTAAGTGAGTACCTACCTTAGGCACTTAACTTTTCCCAAGTTTTCCAAAATTAAGCAGAATTAACTGTTGGTGCACAGGAAATGTAAACATCTTAATCTGCCAGGTGAGTTCTGGAGAGACTGATTTTAAGATGAGCTGATGTTAAGAATGTCAGCCCCAAACCCCTTTTAGGATCTGGGGTATGCAGCCTTTTCAAAGCCATTTGTAGCCAAAAGAAAGATCTTTGCACTACACAGGTTTGGAGACAGACGCTTGACAAATATCTTTCTCTTCTTTATGAGGAAGGAGACTTATATGTGATTCCGTATTTCTAGTGAAACTCAGATGAATTTGAAATTCAAGCAAGATTATCCAGGTAGGCATGCACTGTCTGAGTCAATCTATCCATCTCATTTTTCACTGTGCACTGGAACCAGGAGGGACAGAGGAAGGGACATGGCTGTCATTGATCCATCCATGTGGAGGAAGTGATAGTCCTCTAAAAATCAGAAGAGATTCAGTGGAGAAGTGCATTTGTGTATACAAAGAAGTGCTCCCAATCACCCACAGCATAATTTGCCAGCACGGCTTTACTACCAGAGGTGATTCTTCACAGAGAATATAATTGAGTAGTGAATACTTTAGTTTTGCTGCACTGAGCTTAGGATCCTAAAAGCCTACAGGTGCTGACTAAAGAAGTTTCTGGAAGAGAAAATAATCAAAAGCTATTAAAAATAAAGTTGTAAACCTGGTTCAGCCCAAATCCAGAACTCACTGGAGGCTGGAGGAGCATTTTGTGCTCATTGTATGCACCCATTTGCTGTGCTGTCCCAGAGATATTCACCCCCAGTCGTGGTCAGAGATGACCAGCTGGGGTTCAGCAAATGAACCTTCATGTCCAATTAGGAAACTTAGATGAGCTTCACAAGCTTTAAGAAATTAAAGTGTATTAAAAGTGTGTTAAAAAAAAATTCTGTGTGTCATCCCTACCTTCAATCATGCTGTCATACTAACAAATAAAGCAAGAAGGATCTTGAGATTCTACCAGTGACTGACATTTATCCATTGCTCAGTGAAAGGTAGAATAATTCTTTCAGATTCCCTAAATTCAACTCTGGAAATAGGAAATTAGCAGAAGTTTGTGTAAAGCCTTTCCTTGACTTTGCTATTCCGAAATACAGAAATAAACCTTATCTGGTGCCAAGGCAAGAGTATCTTTCACAAACATGTGTTTGAAATAATTTATATTTTCTGAGAAGCATCTGTGAAGTGTTTTGAAAACAAAACAAACAAGAACTTTTATAAATTAACTTAGAATCACAGAATGGTTAGGGTTGGAAAGGACTTAAAAGGTCATCATTCCAACACCTCTGCCATGGGCAGGGATACCTTCCACTTGCTCCAAGGGTTGCTCCAAGCCCCGTCCAACCTGGCCTTGGACTCTTCCGGGGATCCAGAGACAGCCACAGCTTCTCTGGGAAACCTGTGCCAGGGCCTCACCATCATTTTCTCCATTATTTAGATGTTTTGAAAAACAAAAGTACCAAGGACAAAAAAAATCACTATTTGCCATACTATAATGAAACTATTTCTGCATCCAGTTCACCCAGTTAGCAACAGCTACCAATAGACTGGGCTATCCCTCTTCATCTCCAATGAGCAGCAGTGTTGTGGTTGTGTTGCAGGACAGAAATATTATAAAGATACTTGTGCACAAAAAACCTGTTCTCATTTGCTTTTAAGAGAAGAGAAAAGGGAAAGACAATAGGCAGACTGAGTTCAAAGACTTCAATTTTATACTCTGAACCTTCGTTGCAGAGAAGAAGCAGAGAGATCTTCATTTGAAATGCCTGATATTGCCAGCCAGTACAGCCAGTCAAAGAAGTAACCTGATTCAAAGACAGGGCTAAGCAAGAGATATCACTCACAAGGGAGTTTTTCCTGTTAAAAAAGTTAAGAAAGAGGAAGAAAGGATTGTGCCATAAGGAGGTTCAACATTACTTTTTGTGCAGTCAGTGGAAAAGCTCCTGCTTGTAGCCTTGATTTGAAAAACAACACAATATGACAAGTCTGATTGATAGATTCATGTCAGAGGTTCAGAATACACCTAAATTCACAGAGAATAAGGATAGAATATAGTCCTATAAGCAGAGAAAGTACCAAAGAGAGTTTTAATTGTCTTCTTCAGCTTCAAGGGAATTCATCATGAAATAACAAGTGTTTTATTTTAGGTTTCTGGCTTAAATCTGACTGGGAATATAGAAAAATGGAATGGTTTGGGTTGGAAGGGACCTTAAAGTCATCTCATTCCAACCTCCTACCATGGGCAGGGACACTTTCCAGAGACCAAGTTGCTCCAAGCCCTGTCCAACCTGACCTTGAGGATACTTCCAGGGATGGGTAAGAGGCTGAACACTGCTTTCACCAGATGTATATTTGCTGTCCTAGGCAACACAAAATGACTTGTTAGACTCAATTCCAAGCAGATAAATGGCACATCACTCAGCTGGTGAAGGCTGGAACTCCTGATGACAGTTCTCATAGACTGAACAGGGAAGATGGATGAATATTTTGCATGTGGACTTTTCCAGTCTATGGACAGTCCCTGTAGGTCAGGACTGGGAGGCGATTTCACACATTTCATTTTTTTTTCTTCCCTCTTCTGCTCGTGTGTCACATACAATCCCAGCTCTGCCTACCAAGAAAATGGAGGACTCTTCCTCCCTAAACAGGCACACCAAAGCAAAGGGGATGTCACTGGAAGAAATTAAAAAACAGTAAAGAATGGGACTGTGTCACAAGATTGGTTTGTATTTTGCTTTTGTGCAGAAAAGTTCCTACATCTACACTTAAGCCAAAAGACAAAGTAGTAAAATGCAGTAGTTGGAATCCAACATAAGAGCCAGAGGCATGTGAAACTCAGCTATTTCCAACTGCACAAACCTGTGCAAACATAACTTTCATTTTTCTTCCTCCTAAAATTCCCTGGTAGTTATCAGCCTCTAAGTTCCTCCTAAAAATTCCCAGTAAAATTTAAAGAAACAAAGCACCACTTGGCTGTGTGTTGTAACAAGAGCTTTCACATAGTCCTAATGTGAAATTTCACTGCTTGTTTCTGCACAAGGGTCTGGAAACCTTTGCAATTACTTGGCTTGATATCCAGTCATTTATAATAGGAGCTTATTAATTTTTTTTAAATTTTTTTTTGCTATTAGAATGGCCAGTGATTTGTATTTAGCCCAAGGCATTCATCACTGTCCCAAAGAAATCCCTGCTGTTATCCAGAATCTGGCTTATAACACTCTAAGAGGCAGTTTGGGTGCAGTCTCTCCCTTTTAGACAGCAGAAGGATTTAGGTATGGGTGGTTGGATCATTGCAAGTGGCGTCAGAGCCAAGGAAAACATCCTAGCCCTGTTTCACCTGCAAGCACAGGAAGAGTGAAGAACTATCCCATGGCTCCTGCCTTCTCCACTGTTCATAGAAGGAAGCTCAGTAAATAATTTTAGAATACAAACCAAACTTGAAGATAGCTGGATCAAAATTACTTCCCTGAGATTGCAGAGGGAGTTTAGAGAGGAGCCATTGGAGTCTAAATTCAATACCTCAACACAAGATCATCTGCCTTTTCAAAACTTTATTTATGTGCAAGGAGCAGTGGACTGGTCTTGAATATTTATGGTTTTGGAAACTAAGTTTTTATATAAGACCTCAAAGAACTTCTATGTGATCATGTCCCATTTCACTTGCCGTCAGCCCTTCCCTTCAGTGAACTGCAGCAGAAGAGAGAAAACTGTTAATTAAAGCTCTTCCAAATGCCAGTTTGGAAGTTCCACATAATGGAATTCCAGCATTATAATGAGTTCTCTTCCAATGAAGGAAACACATATGATGATAGTTTTGTGAGGATGGCAAGGATTTGCCTGGGCTGGTTTTGTACCATCTCAAAAAAAAAAATTTAAGTAATTTGGGTACATTAAGTTTTGCAATCAGATGACTCAACTCTTGTTCCTTTATCAGTAAAACTGAAGATAAAATCTCAGCTGTTCTAATCCCATTAAACTGGTCCTTTTTTTCCCCTCCTTTTATTTTTAGTTTGTTTATTTGCGTGGTACTAGTTCACACATTATCCTTTCTGCAGTGTCATTTCCCTTTGAATCCCATAGGGATAAATTAGCCATACTTCCCCCATCAGATAATCATCTCTGCAAAGTGGAATAAAAGTATATGCTGAGCATCCCTGCACATGTTGAGATTAAATATGGATTTATGGATTTCTGTTTTCTGTCCTCCCTGAACTTTTCTGTTTCCTCTCTAGGATTGTGAAATGGCTCCACGGGTCAGATCCAGTAGGAGATGGAGAGAACACGTAAGAAAAACACATGGAGCTCTTCCAGGAACAAAATCCAGGGTTTCAGGACTACCTGGGAAGCCAGATTTTCATAACTGTCTTCCAGATCTTAAGATTGTTTTGGGTTGCTTGGGGATTTGGATTGTTTGGGATTGTTTTGGGTTGCTTGGGGTGGTTGGGGGAAAGTCCTTGCCTTTTTCATTCCCTCTGGCTATTTTCCAGATTTACAGTCACGTTGTTATACTCTGCCAACAGCCTGGACAGAATCCCTCAGCTGCCTTGTGCAACACTGCAATTCTTCCCAAAGAACCAGGAGAACACAACTGAGTCCTCAGGAACTGGTAGGGAACGAAAGTTGAGCTGAGCCTACTTTGCTCAAAAGCTTTTCAGAACATGCAGTGCCCATAAAAGTGTTCTTTGCAGTCTCTCATGCCAGAGATTCCAGAGCTACACTGCAGCTACCCTGGACAAGGGGCAAAATTACATGGAAATCATCATGACTCCAGCCAACCAACTGGAATTCAGCCCAAGGTTCCTATAAAATTTTGGCTTTTTCTGATGTGATGTTGCAATCCAATATCGAAAACAAAATGATCTTGGCTTTATTGCTCTTTTAATTCCAGTTCAGTTCATTTGCTGAATACACTTACCAGAACCAAAAGCATTATGTATGTAGTGGGAAAATATTCAAGGTGCTCGATGCCTAAATTTCCCCAAATTTCTAGCTCTGCTCAAAACCAAACTATGGAAAAAAATCTGAATTTACCAATTTTAATATATAATACCTATTATAAATCTAATACTTATTTCTATTGAATTCTTATTGATTGTAAAAGATAGAGGGAAGTAGCTGGACAGCATGTCAGATACATTTGTATTCCAAATTAAAAGAAGATTTTTAAAAAATATTCAGGTCATTTATTTAGGTGCTAAATTAAGAGCCTCTGTCAAATCATCTTCGCTCTAATGTGAACAGGAAATTTCATCTTAACATCCTTCCTCTGCTGAAGTAGGAACAGGTTGGAAAGGATCTCTACAATTCCTTTGGATTTTGTGGGTGGAGCTCCTTTTACATCAAGTGTGCCCAGATGAGAGCACTGGGCTGGGGTGGTGGAACTGGGAAGGATGAGTACAGTGGAAATGTCACAGCTGTCAATATTTTCTTAATTAGAAGCACTTATTTATATCTTACAATCTTCCAGGACCTAAAGGGGCTCCAAGAGAGCTGGACAGAGACTTTGGATAAGGGCCTGGAGTGACAGGACAAGGGGGAATGGCTTCAAACTGAAAGAGAGCAGGTTTAGATTAGATATTAGAAATAACTTCTTTACTAAGAAGGTGGTGAGGTCCTGGCACAGGCTGCCCAGTTGCACCTTCCCCATCCCTGGGAATGTTCAAGGCCAGGCTGAACTGCATTTGGGGCTACCTGGAATAGTGGAAAGTGTCCCTGCGCATGTCAGGAGTTGGAACAAAATGATTGTTAAGGTCCCTTCGGTCCCTTTCTGTGATTCTCCGTACTAATATGGCTTTATCTACTGAAACCTGCTCTGATCTCTAATGCATGTCACCAAAAATTCTCCCAATAAAGGGTGAGGGATCCATCTTCAGAGGCCTTCACAGACAGTTTTGCATTATTCCACTGTTCTACCGTTGAGGAAACTGAGGCACAGACCTCTGGCCAGAGCACGCTGAAGATCGTGGACTGGTCATCAGGTACTAGAACCAGAAAATCTCTGAGTTCTGACTCTGTGTCATAAAAAAAAGTATCATTGCCTTTATTTGCTAAATAATCCATTTATAAATTAAAATCAAGAGACAGTAAAAAAAGAGAAAGATAAGCATATGAAGAGAAGTAGATTTTGTTTCTAGCAAATGATATCTGTATGGGTGGAATCAAAATAGCTTCAAATAGCATAGGAAATGCACCCATTCCTGTCACCTAGCTAAGCAACCCACGAGGGACAGCAAATCCCCCTGTAGCTGAATCCCAGAGCTCATGGGCATGATATGTCTCCTGGGGGCTGTTGTAGTCAGCCCTGTCAAATCCTAAATCTTCCCTCCCTGCCTCTCTCCCAGTTGCATTTCCTTCCTCCACCACTTGCTGAAAAAATTTTTTAAAAAAGACAATTGCTGTAGAGCTGTATCAGAGATGCTAATCTAATTATTTTTTTCCCTTTCTTTCTTCTTTTCTTTTTTTGGACGCTGCATCTCTGGAGGAGGGAGGGGGAGGACAGGGAGTTGCAAAGGCGGGGGCAGCTGAAGAGGGAGGGGAGGGGGGAAGAAGAGAAAATATTTCCTTTGGCAATTCTGTTTCGCTTTTGAAAAGGGACTGCTTTCCTCACTCCTTATCCCTCCTGACAAGTACAAGCACTTTGGGCCCTAACTGGATGTGAACATTGTCAAAAGAAATTTGGGCTAAAGGGAGGCATCTGCAGTTCTGTTCCGATTGCGCTCGGTGCTGGAGCCACTTTTGCGAATGTGGCAGGGTGGCTGGTGGGCAGACACCAGTACAGATGGGAACTTCACATACTGTATGCATCATGACCAACTATAAAAACAGTCACAACGCATCACTTCTTACCCGGCCAGTCTCCCTGGAACCTTCACTTCCAATTTCCATCTCGCTGACATTCACAGCTTACAGTGAGCTTTTATGTTTAAGCATCAGTACAGTATTAATGCAGGAGAAAAGGGGTGGCTGGGCTACCACAGCAAGGAATTAAACCTCTGGTCTCGGCCAGACATTGGAAGGGAGGAGCAATTCAAGGGGAATTGTGTAACCGGACTCTATGGAAAAGGTGGGGGAAAGCAGGGGATGGGAGTCAGGAATATTTTTTGACTCTGTGAACACACAGCAAGTGAGGGGGGTTCTTAAAAAGGAACATAGCAAGCAGGCACTCTCCCAAATTGTAATTTAATGCTTGGAATAATCCTATTGTGTCAGCTACTCACCGCCAAAGAACTGAGGATAAATATAACTTTAAAAAAAAAAATTAAGGGGATGGCAATTTGAACAGCTTAATGTTTCTTCAAAGGCTAAGTGATGGAAAGCAGCGCTGAAGTGAATTGACAACTCGGAATTAACTGGGTGCTGGCACAGCTCAGGTAAAGGTTTGACGGTAACATGAGCTTTCCAAAGTGTTTCCAAACTGAAGTATTATGAAAAGGTAAATTATGTTTTGTATTCATGACTGAAAGCATTTTATTTTAAAGCGCTGCCGATGCTGTCAAGGTGGAGATTCGAGCTTTATGTACAGTGCCTCTAGCCCTGTGATGTGAGTGAGGCAACATGACAGCTTGTAATAAGTAATTTTTATACAGTTGCATTTATCACTCAAGTAGGCTTGGCAATATTAAACACAGACCTTAAAATGCTGCAGAAGAGGAAGGACAGGGGCTGGAGGCCATGTGTACTCTGTGTGTGTGTGTGTGTGTGTGTGTGTGTGTGCTCCTGCGTGCCTGTGTGTTTGTAACTTCTTTCTTTTTTTTTCTTTCTCCAGGCCCATTGCTGTTAATGTGGCACTTTTTAAGATATGCACCGAAATGCTTCCAAATTGTTAATACATCACTAAAAGGTTACAAATGAAATGACCCTGTTTAGCCCAAAGGATGTTATTTTAGGCTTTAATGAATTAGACATTGCGACCATTTTCAGGCAAAAATCAATTGCCTCAATTAACAAATTTGCACAAGTCCAAATATTTACAAAATAAAGGCCCAGAAACCACATTCTTTGTTTCCCTTTCTCACTCCCTACCCTGTTTCCTCATTAACATCTTCATTTCCATGAAAGTGTGAGGCATCAGCTCTTTCCCTGAGCTTTTAAAGGCCGAAGTGTTGACAATTTTCTTGTTCTTTAGAGCCTGCCCTTTTCTGTTTTAACAGATTTCCTTCCTTTGTCATGAATATTTTAGGACAAGTTAAAAAGAATTGGAGGATACCCCTTCCTTCTCATAGAAATAAAAATATATTCAAATATATCATTTGAGGAAGAAAATTTTACAAAAACAGAAAACAATCTATTTTATGAGATTGCAATAAGAAAGGAATTTTCTTCTGTTCATGGGATTTATAGGAAGTGCAGCTTGAGTCTGAACCAAGGGGGACCAGGAATCTCCAAGCCCAATGGCAGTTGTTAAACCTGCTACAGCAGAGCCCTGGGAGATGAATTGTTTTGCAAGGAGTTAGGAAGCTCAGTGGTTGCCAGTGGACTCAGCCACTTAATGCTGAAATAACGTCAGAGTCAAAGCAACAAAAAATTGAAAAAAAAGACCTATTCTGTTATTATTCATATGACCCAGATGAGAAAATTATGCATTTGCAGTGGGAGGTGTGTCTAACACGGGCACGGTGGCTGCCTCAGGACATCAGCTGGATGGGGAGAGGAGGACTTGCAGCTCAGAGTATCTGGGTGTCTGCACTATCAGGCAGATGAAAGAGGGACCTGATTCTTTTGTGTATTCCATGCTCATTCCAAGGTAAGAAAGAGTGACACATACACAGGGTGGCATTTGTCCTATCCCTGGAAGTGCTCAAGGCCACGTCAGACAGGGCTTGGAGCAACCCGGCCTAGTGGAAGGTTCCTACCCATGGCAGGGATTGGAAAGGGATGATCTTTAGGTCCCTTCCAACCCAAACCATTCTGTGATTCCATGATTTACCTTTGCAGTCGTGCAGATTCATAGGTGTCACTGGATATAAAAAGAGATCACAGAAACAGTAAATAAATATTAGAAGTCAATGTTTGTTAGAGATTTTGAAAATGAGTCCATTAATCCACAAAAGAAACTAGATCTTCCATATAAGTCTCCACAACCAGTTTGATTCTGAGTTTCAGGGTTTATTTTGTATTTTTTGGTTATGTTTATTAGAAGATGAAAAATAAGTCTGTTCTTTTCCCCAGAAAAATATGGTTAAAATAAGTCTGTTGTGAAATTATGCTCCTTATTCTTTTCCTCTGACAATTGCTACCAAAAAATTCCTGGTTATGAGTAAAAAAAAAAAACTTCAGTTTTCTGCTTCATATTATCAACATGAGATTTAGCATCAAAGCTAAGATTTGGCTAAGAAAAATCTTTTCATAAAACCTGGAAAGTTTGCAGTCTTCCGCATTTCAGATGTTTAAAAAGAAATTAAATTAACATCAGCGAGAAATTACTGAGGAACATTTGATTTTTCTTGGAAAAGCAACAGACTAAGTGACTTCATCTGGTAGTCCATGGTCTGAGACTGACTTTCAGAAGAGGATGCTTCCAAAATCTCTAGACATTTTTGAAAAATGAGGCTACTTGTGACATAATTTTGACAAAACTGATGAGACCTTCAGGGTGAAGCTTCCTTTATTGATCTTAAGATATCCACAATACACACGATCACACCTAATTTACTTACCATGCGATCCCTTAATAGAAAACAGAGAGAAACAGAGAATTTTAAGGTACAAATGTCTGATCTACTGAAATGTCTACTTTGGCCAGATACATCTCATCCCAGTAATCTAACTGATGTCATTAATACAATGATATAGATCATAAAAGCACAGAATGGCCTGGGCTGGAGGGACCTTAAAGATCATCTTGTTCCAATCCCCCCCTGCCATGGGTGGGGGCACCTTCCACTGTCCCAGGCTGCTCCAAGCCCCATCCAACCTGGCCTTGGATGGGCCAGGGATGGAGCAGCCACAGCTTCTCTGGGCAATCTGTGCCAAGGCCTCCCCACTCTCACAGGGAAGGATTTTTTCCCAATATCCAATCTAAACCTACTCTGTGTCAATTTGAAGCCATCCCCCCTTATCTATCACTCCAGACCCTCGCAAAACGTCTTTCCTCACCTTTCTTGTAGGCTCCCTTCAGGCTCTGCAAGGCTGCAATTAGGTCACCCCAAGGCTTCCTTTTCCAGGCTGAACAATCCCAATTCTCCCAGTCTGTCTCCATAGCAGAGCTGCTCCATTCCTATGATCACCTCAGGGGTCTCCTCTGGACTTGCTCCAGCAGGTCCATGTCCTTCCTGTGTTGGGGATCCCAGAGCTGGAGGCAGGACTCCAGGTAGAGTCTAGCTAAGAGTGAGGTGACAAAGAGAAGGAGTGGAGTTAAGACAGGAGTTGCAAGTAGAGAACAGAGTTTTGTGATGGATCTTTTATATCAATGCCATCCTTGGATACTTCCTGGAGAGATGATTGGTTCTGCTGTGGCTCTGATGTGCTGTGAGGCAGCTCCTGCTATCTCATATCTCCTACAGCCTGACAGTTAAGAGCTAAACAGCAAGAGTAATAAATTTGATCTTGCACATCGGAATCAAATCTGTCGTTATCTCAAACCCACCGAGCCCTAAGTTGGGTGCCAAGAAGGGCTGTTGTGCTTTGTGTCAAGCAAAGAATATCTCACGTGGACTTTTGGATCACGTGAATTTATCGCACAACCTATGGACAAGATGGGATTGTTCTTAAGCTAGCCCATTTGGCTTACCAAGAGTATCATGCCGAACATCAGTATTTACACCACAAATATAAAATATTAAATTTTACTTTGATCCCATGCACTATATCCACAATTCAAGCTTCATTCCTATTGATTGTGTGTAGTCATGTTGTATCTTCCTGTTTGACCAGCATATCCAATGATGTCGATATCACTTAAATTGTCTATGCAGCTTGTATTCCAGGTGAATTCATGCAGCTATCCTTGTAGAAAAGCTTGCACACCTGGAGGTTAACATCTGTCTAAACAGAGAATACATTTCTTTTAGTTAACAAGACCCTGTCATCGTAATAAATGAATTATGAAAAATATGTGTTGGTAATCATGTGCAAAAAAACCTGCAAGAGATTCTCAGCCATGGAGGGTGGGAGCAGTGTTCAGCTGTCCATACCATAGACCTCCGCAGTGAAAATATCTCCAAATCAGCTAGCATGAAGAATTTTCCATTTTTAAGAAGAAAAGTCATATTTAGAGCAGTTGACTTGATAAGAATTTAAGGATTATCTGTATTGAACCCAGATGCCATCTCTTTTCTCCTTTAATTTCCTAGGAGACTGAAGACAGTCAAATTCTCTGTAGCCCTGCAGTACAGACCTCTACACCATGAATCCAACTAATCCTATTTCTGAGCTCTGCTAAACTGCACGAAGACGTGGTTTATGCAGAACAAATCACAACAAAAGAAATCACAGGGTTTAAAATTACTTTCCTGAAAGTACACAACAGGATAAGGGCCTGAAGACCACAAGGTTGGCTTGATCAGTAGTTCTTTTGCTGAAACCACCAGTCAGACAGCAGTGCATTTATTTCTAGTAGTGTCTCTGTGCAAAAGTGACCTATAACTTTTCCAGAAAAAGAAACTTGGGATATTTCACATCTGGCATGGAAAAAGCTATGCTTAATATAACAAAACTTAAATGGTCTTGTTTTCAAAACAGGTTGAATACTCCCTCCAAAAAGATTCCTCTTCACATCTCCAAAAAGATTTTTTTTATGATGTTTTCAAGCATTGAATAAGACATGCCCATGGTAGGGGCTTGGCATGAGATGAATTTTAGGGTCTTTAAGGTCTTTAAGGTCCCTTTCAAATCAAACCATTCCACAGCTCTGTGAAATTAATTCATGGTGAAAATTTAAGAGGTATTTTGTTAGTGTAGAGGTGCATGAAAAATGATCAAGAAGAAAATAAAATTTTTTATGCATTAAAAAAAAAAAATCTAGACTCGGGAAATAGCCTGTATAAGCCACGTGTGCAACTCATACATTCATGTGTAAGTAGTTTTACTGAGAGAACAAAGGATGTTCCTGGACATTCCCATTACATTACAAAGCTGGCGTTCCAAGAATAATATGCCTGAGAATAAAACAATAATTATGAAACCACAAATGAAATCAAAGCAGTGCTGCCGAAAGCCTTAAGCACCACAGGTTTACGAGGCATGTAAATATAGCAGCTTGGATAAAGATGTAAACCCTTACACTGCACCCTTTAAAATCTCACACTTCAGAAGCCAGTGGAATTACACTGGACTGAAAATGTGGATAGACAATCTCTGGATCTCTGGTAAGAAATGCTGTTCTTTTTCTTTTAAAGCTGTGTGAATACATGCAAGCTCAAATTAAGGCGAGCAGATAACCAACTGCACGCTAGAGATGAGCAGGCTGCTTAAAGCGACCGCATAATCGGTGAAGCTTTAAAAAAGGAAGAAAACAGCTTGAGGCCTTTTTTCCTTCTTCCTCTACAATGTGACATCATTGTATATGACACAACACCTTGGAAGGAACCATATGGGGAAATGCAGACATGTTGCTAACTAAATGTGAGCTCCTTCGCAATGAAAAAATCTTGTTGCTGGCCAAAGCCTGGATGGTCTCAGAAAAAGCACAGTTTATACAGTGGAACTGACAGGTCTACTTCAAGGACATTTTTCATGTCTAATGCCCTTTCTGTGCAGGATTTAGAAAGCCATACAGGATTATAATGCTGTTTTTTTATACAGATCTAATAAAAAAAGGTTGTTTAACTCAACACCTTAAAATACATGAGATGTTCTGATGCGAGTTTTTGCTTGACTGTTTACAGAACTGATTTTCAGATCCCTAAGCTCATTAGTTGGTCTTAGCTATTCCACTGATTTAGGGAATATAGGTGCCCTACCCCTATCTTGTAATATCTCTTTAGGTTGATCTTTGCATGTCTTTTGTTCACTAATTCTCTATTTCTCTAAATCATAAAATCACAGAATGGTTTGGGTTGGAAGAGACCTTAAAGCCTATCTTGTTCCACCCCCTGCCATGGGCAGGGACACCTTCCACTATCCCAGGCTGCTCCAAGCCCTGTCCATCTTGGTCTTGAACGTTCCAGGGATGGGGCAGCCACAGCTTCTCCAGTGCGTGTTGACCTTATTGCAGTTTTGGATTAGCGTTTATAGCTAAAAGTTCGAAATTTTTATATTTTCATTATAATCATTGTCATCAGTAGCAGTAACAGCAACAGCAGAAGTAGTAGCAGTAGTAATAATTGTAGTAACAGTGAATTTAACTGAATATAATGTAAATGGTCCATAATTATTTTTCAAGGCTGCTCAGATTGTTTAATGATTGTCTCTGAGGATATGAATAAAACCTCTCAGATTTAACAGTGAGCTTTCATCATGAATATCCACATTCACTGACACAGCAACTGCTTCCAAAGTTGTCTTAGGTGACTTAATAAGAATGGGAGATCCTGACAGCTTTAGATTGTGAGTGTTAATAGATGAGAAAAGGGTAAAATTGAAATGAGGAAGCTGCCTGAACAAGTTTTTTTTTGTGCATTAAAAATTACAAGAACTGCCGTTAAAAGTTGAAAGAATTTCCCATGGAACACAACATTTGCATTTCTGTGAGCCCATCCAACTAATGGGATGGGAATCAGGAATTTCTCAGAGTTCCACTATGAGATATTCCATCTCATCTTTAGTCCCTAAATTGAAAAAGAGGTTGGACTCCAATTCAGAAAACATTCACATTCATCTTGGCTGAAATACCACAGAAATCCATGTATATAATTGGTACTGATTAGATAAAATTAGGCATTTTATTTTTTCTCTTCATTAGAGTCTGAAATCTATACTTAATTTTAATGATCTGTCTCATGAAAATGACTCATGAAAGCACCTAATCATGTGCTATATTTTTATTTAAGTCTGTGATTAAACTCCATAGAATTTAGTAAAATTCAAGCTTGCCTTTAAGATTTACCATGAGCTTAAGTGTGCTCTTGGTTAGCTACCTGGCTCTGAATGATTTCTGCTGGGTTTTAATGGTTTGGGATTCAGATGAAAGATATTGTTCTTTCACTTTGCAATTTGATCATGAGCCAGGACACCAAGAAAAAGGGAAAAAAAATAAATCAACTGAGGACTTGTGACCACATTTTTTTTTCTCTTATTTAGATTTTTATATGCAAAACTACTTATATTTTCACTCTCCCATGTAAGCCTGATGTATTCAGACTAACACAGCTCCAGCAACTGCAGGCCAACTCCATCTCTGGGGTAAATGCATGGCCTGGAGGGATATATTTGATTCATAATGGCTACGGCTGAATTATAGTGAGTGCTGGGGTGTTATTTATGTTATATCTGAAAGTTCATTGAAATTATTTAGATCCAGATCCCTCAAAGGATAGAAGTACAACACAGGTTAGATTTATGTGGCCAACTCCAGGTGAGTGATCCACAAGCTCTGCCTTAAAGCAAAGATTCCTCCACCAGCACCAGACATTTTTTGTGCGTGTTCAAAGGCCTTGTCTAGAGCCAGCACAGGGAATTTCCTCTGCAAACCATTTCCCTTTAAATGCGATTAACATCTAAGCAAATTTGGGATTTACAAACTGGGTAATAGCAGATCTATACCCTCGATGTTTTGGGCAAGATATTTGCAAACCACTGGGAGAACTTCACCAGGGAATTGAAAGCCTGACTTGATCAAAACTAATTCCTCACATTTCCCAGAATTGTGGCTTTATCCATGGGCACTCCAGGGCTCTCATTCTGAGCGCTAAGGGCACAGGAAGGAGTTGGAAGTTGGGAAGACAGGAGGGGAAAGAATTGTAAGGAATCAGAGATTCTCTTCTCATTTATATCTTGTGCTGCAGTGTAGAAGGAGGTGCAAAATCCCCGGGGCCAGGAAAAAAAACAACATTATATGGATCATTATTCAAGAGTTAACCTACATAGAAAAATGTCATCTTCCAGTCAGGTACATACAATATAATCTAGGAGAAAACAATGCTTAAATGAGCTAAAAACTGGTGTGAAATGCAGCAAAATTTGAATTTTAGAGTTAGGAAACATCTTTTTGGTTAAAAGTGCTACTAAAGAAAATTATCTTGAAAATCATAGTATTTTCCTTCATAAAATTCTGAAGCAAAATTTTAAATTTTTGATTTACATTGTATCTTATTTTATGCTTCTTTCATTTCCATGTATATTGTCATCTTAATTGGTATTTATATCTTTATATCTTTATGTATTTATATATTTTATGTTACATATTTTCCTTCCTAATTTATATCACAATTAAAAGCCTGTAACTTAAAATGAAAATGGAAATGAAGTTTTAGAAGCAATTGGCTTTTATTCTTCTTTCCCCATTATGTCTCTTATGGACAAGTGGGATGATCCACTGTGGTATCTTCCAACCTTACCCATTCTTTGAGAAGATCCTAAAAACAGTATTTTGTGATCTTAATATGAAGACTTTCTCAATTATTAGAATATTAAACTGTCCACTGGACTATCCAGCTGCAAGACGAAAGCTGAAACACTAATTTATCTACCATTAGGACCATCATTACCATTAGAACATAGATGTGCAATCAGAAACTGGGATTGCACTGGGCTTAGTGCTTGCCAGTCATTATCTGGGAGAGTTCAGAAATGAAAAGACAGGAAAAGTGTTAGAATGAAAATTAGAGATACAGAGCAGGGAAATCACTCAGCTGATATTGCCTCATTTTGAATGTGCCAGGCACAGTACATTTGCAAAGAATATAGCAGCAAATATCCACCCTGTATGGTCAGGTCATGGGTCCTTGAAGAGGAAGATTCCCCAAAATGAAAGCTGAAACTGGGATTCTTGTAGCTGTGCTCAGGCATTTATTAAAATGATCTGAATTTCATAGGAGCAAAGATCTGAAAGAGATCCTGTCCCCAGATCAGCAGCTGTAATCTCCTGCTCTGACAGTGAATCACATCACCTGACACCTTTTCTAAACAAGTCATGCACTTATATATAAAATTATCTGTCTTTCTTGTGTTCATTGAGGGGAAGCTGTTCCAGAGTTTCATTTCTAGCTAGAATCCTATTACTGAATCCCAGCACATCTGTACTTCTGTGGCTAAGAATTAAGCATGTATTTTTTCACATTTAAGTCCAAAAAGGCTGTTGAAAGGTTGTTTCTAGGAGAAAAAAAGATCACATTTAGGGACATACACATGAACTTGAAGCCCCAGGGGGTGTATTTTCAAATGGTTAAATGCAAATCTCTGCTGAAGGGACATGTGACAAGGTGAAGGAAAGGGACATGGATTGTGGGGACTTAGGGGCTCAGATCTGCTTTAGCTTGGGAATTTGTGCTTTGTGCTCTGCTGGGTAATGCAGATGCATTGCAGCACATTTCCAGATGTGTGAAATACATCTGGAACACACAGGTAGCCACATACTGGCATTGTCCACACTCTACTCAGAAGTGTGAAAGACAAGTCCAACATAAAAAATGTTTGAGTTTATATATGATTATGCCTTTGTTAACACATCTTCCTTGATATAGATGTTGCTACAAGTCTTCTTTTTGGGGAAGAAGATAAGTTTATTCTGTGTTTCCAGAGAATTCAGTCAGTGTGAGCCACATGTATAGCAAATAACTATTTTAATAGAATATAAATACTCTATTGCAATATAATATACATTATTATTAATATAAAATGTTGCTTCAAAACATACATTAGACTCTTAGTTCATTGAGGCTAACTGGAAAATGTTCACTGCAAGTGATGGATTTTGAAAAATTCCCATAGCCTGGGCTTCTGACTTTGGCTTCCCCCCTTTGCCATGCAGACAGCTGCCAGGCAAAACAGTAGGATGTGTTACATCCCAACCTCTTGTCTTTGAGAGGGTTAATGCCACTTTCTTTCTCCTTCCTTGCTTTTACCCTGCACTGCCTGAAAAGAACACCCAGGTTCAATGAGTGACAAATCATTACGGACCGTGCAGTGTAATTAAAAAGCACAGCCATTGATCAGCTATGAGCTAAACCTGAGACAAAAAAGTGAGAGACCCAGAATAGCTGGCAAAACTTCTCATTGAATCTGTCTGAAATGGAAGATGTTCTCCCTGGAGGCATGGAGCGTGGCCCATTGTGCATTTCCATTAGAGATACACACTGACTCCGAGCATGCCATTGATGTTGGCCTATTTATGAAAGGCTGTTGAAAGAGGTTTCAGAGTTAATTGAAAAGAGCTGTTTCTGAAGTAAGGTAACTTCAAACAACACAGCTCTGAAATGTGTTTTAATGGACTGGAAATCAGTTAATTTTCCATAGTGCACATGAAATAAAAATGGATGGCATCAACTGAAAGCTGCGTTGCCATTTGGTGGGATTTCTTTCATTATAATTATTGTTGTTGCTGTCATTGCTATCACTCACTATCACTATCTCTATTAACACCTGTTTTAACTATAGCTGCTCAATTGCCAGTGATAAAACAGCTTTGTTCTTGATGGATTAGAGGATCATCTTCTAGGATCTGCCGAAATCTTCATTACAAGTCCTTTCTCCACACTTTTGTTACACATGCTGCCTGCAGAAACTGCCAGGCTTGAGCCACTGAAAACAGAAGGAAAAACACTTTCAGTTGTCAGGTAGAAGTAGGTTCCAAAGTCCTCCTTTACCAAGGTATGTTGTGTTTAAAATGTGTTTATTCTTAACGATATTTCCATTTTAAAATTAAAACATATGCCTAAATTCAGGCATGTGTTTACTCAGGCATTTGTTTAGTCTCTGCCTTGAGCTGAGGTCTTGCACATAAGTTTGTATTTAAGTTCATGCTTAAATAAAAACCTTTTCAGCGAAACTTGCACCTGAATTTCATAAAGAGTAGCTGAGTATATATTTTAATCTCAGTTTGTGATTAAATACTTTTCTCAGCTGAAAATAACACACTTTCTTTTTTTAAAGCCTGGCAATGTGTAATAAAAATAAGAATGACTGAGCTAAATTTATGCCTTCCTTTCAATTTTATTTTGCAGGAATTTAGAATGAGCATGAAGGAAACTAACTCCTTGCCCTTGGATGAAGTGAGTTTGGGTAACTCTATGGTATTCAGGCAAAAAAAAACCAAGGTCAGATTTTGAGACACTTCCTCGGGCTGATTAATACCCAATACCCTGAAAAAACCCATAAACCCCTGTGAATTGCAGGGGAAAGATGAGAGCAAAGTAACTCAGTATAACACAAGAAATAATCAAACAACTTCTGACACTGAGCTTGAATGATAATGAGTATTTTACACCTCAATTCTACTCTTAATCCTCCAAGTAATTCACAAGTTCTGTTGAAAACCTCCCATGTTCCATTAAAAGAGATGACCTCACAGACATTAACTAACTTAATCTCACAAAACTCATTTAAAGTACAGATGAGCTGTTGTCCTCATTTTTAAATAAGGAATGAAACACAAAAATAGTAATGACTTCATACAAAAGCTACCAAAATCAGCAGAAATATTTAAATCACAGCCTTGCACAGTGCTACCTTCACTCATTATTATTTTAAGTTTTAAGGCTGCTGGGTTAAAAAAAAAAAAAAAAAGTAAAAACCCTGAAACACCCTTAGGCCATAGAAAAGAACAGTACAAGGAAAAACCAGAAAAATTACTTCAGTTTTAAGTAACTAGAGATCTCAGTTCTTAGGGCTGTCATGACACTTTGGCATCTGCAGTGATTTTTGAAAATTTGTGGGTGATAATCATGGATTAACATGTGCTTAACTTATCTTTGAAGTTGCTGTGGGTAGTTGCATACACAGATTAAGAATGTGCTACTTGTTCTGCAGAAAAGGCCGTCAAAAAAAGGACAGGGATGAAGGCTGTGGTTGGAATCTGAATTTGAGGACAGTGTAACTCCTTGCTTCGGTAGATAAACAGTCTGGATTTTCTGAGGCATTAAATATTGAGCAGAGAGATTTATTTTTTCTGTCACTCCAAGGTCTATACCTGGAATATAAAGATTCTCTCTGGAATAGAGAGAATTACACACTGCAAGTGGGAGGACTAAGAGCCGACAGCATTATCTAATGCAGAGGAAGGAGAAGATACTGGAGGAAAGAGGAGATACTGGAGGAAAGGGGAAAACCAGAAGGGAAAACATGAATTTCAGTGTCCAAGACACATATTTTAACATTAGGAATAAATCCTACTGGGAAAGCATGATTCAGGGCCTGAGAATTGAGTCAGATTTGAGTCGAGAACAGATTTGAGTTGTTAAAAGTATTCATTTGAGAAAAGGGACATTTGGGTCATTCAGATGTGGTGCTTAAATTTGCATTTCCCCTCTTCAGGAGCAATGTTCTAGTCACTAAAAAAAAGGTGGGATTGTTTCCTGGTGTTTCAGTCAAAGCCAACTGCTGCACATTCAAAATTTCACAGCCTGAGAGTCCAGAGGGTGAGGAATAAAAGAACTTAACTTGAGCATCTGGAGGTGAACATATCCTTATTCAACCTCTTGCTTCTGGAATACTTTGGGTTGGATTCATCTGGCCAAACATACAGTCCTAGTTAGTTTGTCACTGGAAGTGAGTTTTTCCTCTTTATTGACTATAAAGGGAGATGAGGAGGACAAATGCAGGTGTAAAGCATTTTAGTGTAGGCTCTCAGGTTAGATTCAGCTGCCCAGACCTGGGCACTTACTGTCATTTCGAATGATAACTGAGGAGTCCCCATATGCTGATGACGTCGAATATATGATATTCAACTTCTGTAGAGTTCTGGAGAAGAAATTGTGATTAAGTTCCTCTGAAAAGTAAACTCTTCACCTTAGGAAATTTTCTGTCATAGCTCTAACTTTTCCAGTGAGATTGTGTTGGCATGGAATTTTGATTTCACTATTTTTATTCTTTTCTGGATTCTCTGAATATTGTTGAGATACCATGCCTGTGCTATAAGCAGGAAGAAAAAAAACTTAATTAAATGTGACCTTAAAATTGTATGGTAATATTTGCTGTACTAAATTTCTGCAGTAATTTTTGCAAACAGGTCCATTGATTTTTCTTGGAACTAATTAATTATAAGCAGCCCAGACACAACCCAGATAAATACATGAGACTCATCCTCCTTGGGTAATAACACCTGTCACACATTTAGTAAATAAGAGGACGATAGAATGGAGTTTTGGGATCATAGAATCATGGAATGGTTTGGGTTGGAAGTGACCTTAGGGGACCTTCCACTATCCCAGGTTGCTCCAAGCTCCATCCAACCTGGCCTTGAACACTTCCAGGAATGGGACAGCCACAGTTTCCCTGGGCAATCTGGGATGTCACCCTTCAAGCTCCCAAAGAACAGTTCATGGCAATGACAATCTCGAGGTTGGAAACCTGGATGTCCAGCTTTATAAAGTTCTCATTAAGGTTTTGCAGCATAGCTCAGGAGGTAGACGGCAGCAATCTGAGATCAACTGTGCTTTCTCAGAGTTTAATTTCAGGTAAATATTCAGACTGAATGTCACCTAGTCATTTAATTGGATCAGAAATTAATTCCCTAGGGTCAGCTGAGATCAAAACATAAATCTGACTATAATCAGCATAACAATGTTAGCTAAAATTATGCCTCTGAATGATAGCACCTAATAGCAGTGTAGGGCAAAGTTTCCCTAAAGAGGTATTAGAAAAATGTGTTGCCTTGTCTATAGCCTTTGTTATTGGGCCAGCTGTTGTTTGCATATTTCAAAGTGAACTCTAAGATCATCTGATTTTCATACAAGTTCCTGTCTATAACCTTCAGATTTCATTATCCTTCATGAGCAAAGCAAAAATATTGACACAACAATGATTTTAAAAATATAAATGAATGGGGCTTGGAGCAACCTGGTCAAGTGGAAGATGTCCCTGCCCATCGCAGAGGGGTTGGAACTGGGTTGAATTTAAGGTCCCTTCCAACCCAAACCAGGCCATGACTCCACGATTCTATATAGACAATTAAGTCTACACTGTTATCCCGCATTTTTTGGAAATGCATGACATTAGGTTTGTCTTCAAAAATGGCTTATTAAATGACAGCACAGAGACGTTGTGCTACAACATTTCTATAGCCACCATCAGGCTTTTTCACCTTCCCTTGGAACTTCTGTCAAGGCCCAACATAGAGCACAAGCCAACAGACTGCTGATCCCTCAAACACTCTGAATTGGTCAAACACAGCAATTTTTTAATGGATAATTAATAACAAATGGTTGAAAAACTCTCAAAAAAACCTAACACTTCAGAAATGACACTTCATTGAGCTCAGATTTAAAACATCTCAGATTTTACAGGCTTTCATAAAATCCAGAGCATAAGTCTGAGGAAACTCTGTTTCCATTCTCATTTGCCTGTTCTGGGAATTCTGGGACCTGAAGAGCTGACAGATAAATCTACCATATCTTGTGAGTCTTGAACTTCTGACCAGACCTATGGAACAGTGCATCTGTCCCAACCCATCTGTCCCCCATCCATTTGGGGGACAGTGGTGTTCCTGAGGGCATCTCAGATGGCATTTGAACTGATATTTGGGGAACAAAATGGAGCAAATGAATATTTGAAGAAGTTGACTTAATCTGCAGGTGAAATCCCACTTTTGTTTCCTCTTGCATTTAGTAAAAAATCAAGGAAAGTTCTGCTACACAATATCTGCCTTCCAGTACATGAGGGGAGCCTACAAGAAATGTGGAGAGAGATTTTCGGCAAGGGCATGGAGTGAAAGGAAAAAGAGGAATGGCTTCAAACTGACTGAGAGAATATTTAGATGTGATATTAGGCAGAAATTCTCCCCTGTGAGAGTGGACAGGCCCTGACATAAGTTGCCTAGAGGAGCTGTGCCTTCCCCTGGATCCCTGGAATTGTCCAAGCCAAGGTTGGATGGGGCTTGGAGCATCCTGGTCTAGTGGAAGTTGTCCCTTCCCATGGCAGGAGGGTCGAAATCAGTGATTCTTAATGTTCTATTCCAACCCTGGCCATTCTATGATTCTGTGATGTCTAATGAACCTTAATGTTCTGCTAAATAATTCTGATGTAATATTTGAGCTGACTGCACTCAACGGAGTCGAGCAACTTCTCATCAGTAGTTAAATTCCTTGATTTTATTTTCCCCACAGTGTTTAGGAAAAAAAAATTCATTTCCCATTTAATTTCAAACATCTTGGGAAAGGTAACTACAGAGTTTTGTATTGATAATGGTTAAATTGCAAACTTTGAGATACAGACTTTAAAGTCTGTACTAGCAGTTAGCAGCCAGCAACGGTTCTTGGATGAATTTGGTTTTACAGGTCCTACTGACTGCATTGCAAACATAGTGACTATAAATAAATAAATTTGTAAAAACATTTTTCAGTAAGTCATATTCTAAATTATAACTAAATTCTAAATACGTCTAATAATTCTATGCTTTAAGCATCCTAATAAATGAATATAGCAGTTAATAGCAAACATAGTTAATGCAAGAAAACTGTTTTTACTTTCACCTTTATTTAAAGATCTTAAAATTTGCCTTAGGTAAGATTTATGATATGTACATGTAAAGACACATACTTAGCATCTGTAGATGTTATGTTTGGGCACAAACTCATTTTTTTAATATCATATCTTTTTTCCATCTGTTTTCTGAAGAAAGAAAAGACCATATGCAAAGCACAAATTTCTGTTGGTGAAAATACAGCTAAAGACTTATTTGCACATTGCTCAGTAAAATATTTCTTCAGTGTGTCTCAGCTGAAAGATCCATCTCCAAAAGGCTCAGGAACGTTCCATGCAGAGAGAGCTCTGTTCTTCAAAGGAACACCTGAGTCTGGCTCAAAATTGCTATTACAGAGTCCTTCTTCCTTTGAGATACAAGGCTGTCAGGAATCTCAGCTGTGACCTTTCTTCACCAGACATTTCCAGTTCTGATGGCATTTTAGATGTTTCACTTGAGATAAACCTTCCTCTGTTATCTTTCCCTGTTGGCAACAGAGATGGCCAAGGTGATTAGGGGCTCTAAGCAACCTGGTCCAGTGGAAGGTGTTCCTGCCCATGGCAGGAGGATTGGAATAAGATGAGATTTAAAGTCCCTTCCCACCCAAACCATTCCCTGATTCTATGAACAATGTGACTTTAGAAAAATTATTGTCCATTTAAAAATCAGGAACGCTGTGAACTGAAAAATTAACCTGAAGTAGGGAAGAGAACAGATACAAATGCATATTACAGATTAAACTATGTAAATCAAAAGAAAATCTCTTCTGTTTTTGCAGAAAAATGACTGTTAGCTATCACAGGATTTGGGGGGGAAGGAAGTGCAATATTTTGAAGAAACTTTCTGAACACCAGAGAAGGATAAATATATATAAATCAGCTTCATAAATAATGCTAATTTTTCTATTGTGTGTATACCTTTATGTTTCAATTCACTGGTGCACATTCTGTTGCACAAACAGAAATACTAATGAGAGCGTTTTTCTCTGACTAACTGCAATTTTCCTTCAGCTGTTGAATTTCTGTGAAATTATCCATTGCTTTATCCTCTAGTCCAAAGTATTAATCACAATTCCTTTCAGAACAACTGCCAAGTTTATCAGTGCTCCTGTTTCAGAGCAGTAGGTTCACAATAAATTACTCCCCTTCTCCATCCATCATGCCTGCTTGTTTTGAAGTCAGGTGGGAAAGTTGGCTGAATTAAATACGAGCAATATGTTAAATGTAGCTTTCTTCCCAACAAGCTGACTCTCAAAAACACACCCTAACTTGTGCTTTCTTTTATCTTTTATTTAAAGATTCAAACAAGACAAGAGTTCAGACACAGCTAACTACAGATGTTTTCTTCTCTTTTCTTTTTTCTTTTCTTCTTTTCTCTTTTCTTTTCCTTTCTTTTTCTTTTTCTTTTTCTTTTTCTTTTTCTTTTTCTTTTTCTTTTTCTTTTTCTTTTTCTTTTTCTTTTTCTTTTTCTTTTTCTTTTTTTCTTTTTCTTTTTCTTTTTCTTTTTCTTTTTCTTTTTCTTTTTCTTTTTCTTTTTCTTTTTCTTTTTCTTTTTTCTTTTTCTTTTTCTTTTTCTTTTTTTCTTTTTCTTTTTCTTTTTCTTTTTCTTTTTCTTTTTTCTTTTTCTTTTTCTTTTTCTTTTTCTTTTTCTTTTTCTTTTTCTTTTTCTTTTTCTTTTTCTTTTTCTTTTTCTTTTTCTTTTTCTTTTTCTTTTTCTTTTTCTTCCCTTCCCTTCCCTTCCCTTCCCTTCCCTTCCCTTCCCTTCCCTTCCCTTCCCTTCCCTTCCCTCTCCTTTCTTTCTTTAAAACTGATAACTCTCTTGATGGAAAGTTTCTATATATAACCAGGAAGAAAAGAGCAATTAAGGAAGAGACAAAAGGTTCTCATTTAATGTAAATTGGCCTAATTCCACTTATCTTGCCAGAAATCACTTCTTTTCTTCTTCATGTAGTTTAATCTAAATCTGGAGCTAATGCAAAATAAAAGTGTATTTAAGATGCTTGAGAGCTCAGGTAATTACAGTTCAGAGACAGGATAGTTATGAGGAATTAAATGAGCAATTTAAAATGAAAAATATAATCTATATTTTCATCTAAGGTAAGATCCAAATATAGAGTCGGCCTTGAGAAAAGGTTTATGTCCCTACAAAACTACCTGGTCAGTCTATTCTGACTTATTTTCACATGAACAAACACTTCTGAGACATCCAGACAAGATAATGTGCAACTCAAAATCCCATTATACAGGGAACTCGAGTTCCCATTGGATTTCTTGGCTTGAATGCTCTCACTGAGATGGCCAAACAATAGCATGCAGTCTTTGACCTTCATGACAAGTGAAAAGTCAAAAGAAGACTAAGATGGGTGTCTTTAGAACTCAAGGCTGGTTAAACTTAGACCTAACATGTTTAAAAAAGGATTATACTCCAGCTGGGACAGGAGGGACCACCAGGCAACTCAAGGCTTTGCCACAGGCCATGGACAAGGCCTTTAACAAGTCTACTCTCCCTTTGGGTAACCCTCTGTGGGGTGTCCCAATGCCAAACTGGACCTCTGATTCTCAGTCCTGAGCGGTGCCAAGCCTGAAAGCACTGTATGGTGCACTTAAAAACAGAAGGAAATCCCAAATCTCTGATTCACCCACTTAATTCCAAAGTAAGGAAATAGAAGGAAGTATCAGGTCTAGCAGATCCGTGTCACCTCCCTTTCATCAAGTCCCATCGTAGAAACAGAGATTTTTTTTCTCATACTTTTCCTCACAGAAGTTCCACACAGGGTTAGATGGGATATATTGGGAAGAAATCCCCAACTGTGAAGGTGGTGAGGCAGTGGAAGAAGTTGCCCAGAGCAGCTGTGACTGCACCATCACTCAGCTGTAGAAGAGTTTAGGTTGTAAGGGACCTTCCAGATCGTTCCATTCCAAACCCCTGCCATGGGTAGGGACACCTTCCCCCAGACCAGCTTTCTCCAAGCCCCGTCCAACCTGGCCCTGAACACTTCCATCAATGGGGCATCAATTATCTTCTCTCCTGGTTGCAGTGGTACAGCTCTCAGACAGGCTTTTCCCATATCCACGAGCAGACATTCTTTTATTCTTGAATATAGCAAAGAAAGAGTTGGCTCTTGACAAAAAATGGATGAAAAATGAATTTTACAAAGCTGAAACAGAGTTGAGTGCTCTGCATGCCTACACACAGCCTGTCCTGCTGTCTCTGAAACACCACAGCCTATTTCAGGCATGTGTTTCTTTGTTCTAAAAGAACTTGACAATCTTGAAGGACATTTTCAAGAAGGGAAGGACCTTCATTATAAGCTAAAATGCTAGTAGGCAGGAGATGTGTTTTCTGGAGGAGGTAACTGGCACCTTTTTTATATTTCCTGACAATTTGACCTTAAATTGAAAAGGACTTGAAATCATATTTAGGAAAAGCTATTGCAAAAAAAAAAAAAAAAAAGAAAAAAAAAAAAAAAAAAAAAAAAAAGAAAAGTCAGACTTTCATCTTGTTCATAATAATAACAGCATCTAGCTCCTATGGAATACTCTTTGGCATTTCATCTGGAAAGCTTTTATTGAAATAGCAAATGCCTTCCCTCCACTTTACAAAAGTAGAACTTAATCCAGCATGAGAAGAGATAAAGAAGGATGAGATGCCCAAAAATACTTAATAAATAAGTAGCACATCCACAATGTGGTGTGCTGACCTTGGATGGCTCCTGAGCAGCCTGGGACAGTGGAAGGTGTCCCTGCCCATGGCAGGAGGTTGGAATGAGATGAGCTTTGAGGTCCCTTTCAACCCAAACTAATTTGGATTCCATGATTCCATCCACAGGACAGAGAGAGAAAATATGATAGAAGAGTTTGTGGGTCAAGATGAAAACAGGGATAACTCTCACCAATCCCCTTCACAGATGAATCAGGCTCAAATTGAGAAAGGTTAACTTCATTTACTGCCAATGGTTTGCACAGTAGAACTAAAAAACCCTGAAAACACCTTCCCTCCCACACCTTCCTTATATCCAGGCTTAACTTCATGATAGCCCATGTAGACCCTAGAAAGGTAAATCAGAAGAATCAGAGAACGGCAGATTGTTTTGGGTTGGAAGGGACTTGAAAGATAATTTTGTTCCATCTCTCTACCGTGGGCAGGGGCACCTCCCACTATCCCAGTGTGCTCCAAGCCCTGTCCAGCCTGGCCTTGGACACTTCCAGGGATCCAGGGGCAGCCACAGCTTCTCTGGGTACCCTGTGCCAGGGCCTCCCCACCCTCACAGGGAAGAATTTTTTCCTAACACGTAGTTTAAATCTCTTATAGCTTGAAATGGTTGCCACTTGTCCTGTCACTGTCTGCCTGTGTGAGAAGTCTCTTTCCTTCTTTTTTATAAGCCCCCCTTAATCACTGGAAGGCTACAATGAGGTCTCCTAAAAACCTTCTCTTCTTCAGGGTGAACAATCCCAGTCTGGATCCTTGTGACAACCACACAACTTGTTCCGTGTCAAGATTTCCATTTGGCTTCTGTTCCACAATGGCATTTTCTCATCTCTCTCCCCAGCCTGCATCTAACTCACAAAATGACCTGTTCCAGTTCAAACTCATTAAATTGAACCTGCAATAAAATCATTCAAGTTGCTAATTTACCTCTGAACTTTTCAGAGCTGGACGTTAAAGCCCAGTAGCTGCCTATCACACACCACTCTTACAGATTTCCCTCAGTGCAATCAATTTCCACCTTTGCTGTGCTGGTTGTTGCTGCAATAGTCACTTTTTGTCATTTTCTATAAAGTGCAAATGCTACAGGCCCTTCAGACACTGTCTGCTCTACACACACGGTGAACCCACCTTTAAAAATGTTTCTCATAAATCTTTTCTGTCACCTCTGCTTTGCTAACATTAAATTGAAAAGAGGGGGAAGGGGGAGGAAAAGATCCTCTAAAACAGTATTCTGGGTTTTGCTTTATAACAATTTATTATTTTTTTTATTATTTTCCTTTATTTTATTTTTAACCATAAGCTCTCTTTTTTTACATTGAAAAGCCAAGTTATTATTTCCTGGAGGTTTACACTCAAAACCTCAGATTGTCAGTTCATTTAATGTCACTTTACTTTATGCTTGATGCCAGTTTTAAGGCTCAGCAAGAATTGACAATGCAATCCTTTCACAGCATCAGCTGGCTGTGTTTTCTTTGACAGCAAGATTTCAAATCAAGGATTTAATAAACTAGTAGCTCTTCCAGTTAGCAGTGAAGTGTTCTTTCAATTCCACCACTTAAAGAACATCAAACAGACCTCAGCTATACAGCAGAGATTACCGCTAAACCAGAAATGCAGCTGATTTGCATTCACAGGATCACCAGTGTTTGACTGTTAGAGAGGGAAAAGATGAAGAAATGTAATTTTGCTTAAAGTCAATGTGCATGTGAGTGTGTAGATGTCTGTAAGCAGACTACTCATACAGAGGCACAGAAAAAAAGGACAAGAGACTGAAGATGATGCATTCAGTGGTTAAGTTACTCATTTGTGAGCGTGTTCAGTAGGTGAAAGGCAGCCTCGAGGAGCACACATGCTGAGTGAGCTGGGAAAAGGTGTTACTCTCTCTCAGACTGGTGGCATCGACTCCAGACCCTTCCCTGCTGAGGTTATCACTGAATTCTGCTGAGCTGCAGTCCTTTACACCATTTCCCATTCACTCACCGACCTATCTGCCGTCCCAGCTTCCCACATCACACCTCCGAGTTTGGCCCAGTGTTCACACACCCAGAGGGGAGGAAATGTGAAAAACCTCCACCTGTGAAGCCTAAAGGGACCTTTAAAGTGCTCAATGAAAACCATCTTTTGCGTGTGCCTTTCTCTCCCTGCAGGGACCCGTGGTCACAGCTCCACTGAGAAAGGTGATGAGGAAGGAGGGCAAGTGATGGAGAAGAGCAGAATTTTTCCTGTTAATCCACAGCCACACCACTGAGTTTCAGGTGTAAAGACATTGATAATGCAACAGCCCAGGGATGCACTCTTCCACCCGGGGTGGTTGGATTGAGCTAGTGCTCAAGAGAATTTCATAAAACAGGCAATACTGGGGGCGGTCTGAGGGAGACCAGAGAAGCCGTGGCTGCCCCATCCCTGGAAGAGTTCAAGGCCAGGTTGGATAGGTCTCTGAGAAACCTGGTGTCATGGAAGGTGTCCCTGCCCATGGCAGGGGGTTGGAATGAGGTCATCTTGAAGATCCCTTCCAGTCCAAACCATTCTGTGAGTCCTGAAAAGCGAGTGTTTATAGGCCATGCTTATCTGTACACTTGTTTAAGGAGCTATGCTGTAGTCAGGAGTGGTTTTAAATTCCTGAGATGACTTCACAGATCAAATGTGTTGTCATTAAAATTCTTGGAAAGCAGAGTAATGAGATCTGTTTCAACTCTTTATTCCTTTATTACTTCTTCCAGAAGAACTGATGATGGCTCTTGCAATGAATTAGCTTTTTCATTTTTCTGCTCCCAGTCAGCAAACCCAAACCAAGTAACACAGTGTGGACTCCACTCAGGGAGAAATTTTTACTCCTCCACCATTGTCTCTCCATTCTGCTCCACCTTACAACTTATCCAAGCTCTGTTCCCCCACCTTGGTTCAGGAGGAATATGTTTCTTGAAAGCAAACACCTTAATTGATGTTCCATAACTGAACCTACAGGCCTATCCACATAACAATGCTCACCAAAATTAATCTGAATTAGCTTTTTTAAGTGGATTAATTAAACCACTTTAAACTCAAATGTGGACACCCTTGTTCGAAATTAAAGAGGTTTAATTCAATTTAACTGAATTAACTTTCTAAGTAAATTAAGCCAAATTGAATTATAGCCATTCCAGTCCACACAGGGATTTAGATTCGTATGTCGAGAGCTCCCATCACATCAGTTGAGCAAAGAGCTGTAATGAGTTGCTGACATCTCCCAGGTTTTTATTGCCACCTTGTTACCAGAATTTACTAATCCTACTAGAACTCCTAGACTAAAGTCAGCAGAATAGAAATTATGAGTGTAATTATCCACTGAAGTTTGGTCAGGTACCTTTGAAACTTTTCTTCATTAACAGCTCATTCACCAGACTGCAAACAAGCAGTGGAGACAGCTGGACGTGTACTCCACCGGCCCTGCAAGAGAAGTGATTACATGTGATGGGGGAGCAGGATGGGAAACAGAGTGGTAACATCTTAGATCAACCCTACATTTCCCAAAACTAACCCCTGGGAACCCCTGAACATCTCAGAATAACTCTTTAGAGAGTTCTCAAAATGGCAATGCAATGAAAAGACATAACAGAAATATTTTCCCATTGGTTTTGTAAGTTTGCTTCTCTTTAGGGGTGGCTCTCTAGAATTAATGTTCTTCTGACTGTAATGAAATCAATGCTGATTAAAACCAGGGAATATCTAAACAAAGAAACAGATTAATTAATTATTTTTGTTACATACACCATAAATAAAATTCTAGGATTTTTTACTTAATTATTAAAACACCTTTCTTTTTCTTGCTCTCTGTCTTGAGACAATTCTCTTTTGCTTTGCCTGGATAGCTCTTGTCTGTGCACATCCATTTAAGAGAAGCCATTTACAAATTCCAAGTCATCTCTCTCCAGCTTCCCTGCAATGAGAGGGAAGGAAGGTGAGCAGCTGGCATCGTACCCAGCCAGAAAGCTGCACTGGATTCAAATGTACAGGTCTTGTAGGAGATGGGGCAAGGCCACTGAGAAGTATTTTGCAGAAAATTTCTATTTAATTACTGGTGACCTGTTTTAGTTTTAATGACCTGGTTCAGATTTCACCTATCGCAGACCAGGTTGTTTGGTTACATTGTTTTGAATAGGCCCTTTACTGAAAACCTGGTTTTGATAGATTGGAGGTTTATTTCATAGGGGTTACTCAAAACCTCATCCAACCTGACCTAGAACACTTCCAGTGATGGGACATCCACCTGTCCTCTGTGTCAGTGCTCAGGCACCCTCACAGTGACAATAGGTTCCTGATGTTCCGAGAAACCTCCTGTGTTTTCCTGTGTGTCCATGGCCTCTGGTCCTGGCACTGGGACCTGGCACAGAGCCTGTCTCAGTCTCCTTTGCACCCCCCCTTCAGGTATAAAATTAATCGTTGTAGTAGGAGAGATCACAAAAGCTCATTTTCACAGTGGAATTAATTTCTTTTTAATCTCTGCCGCTAAGAAGTTCTGCTTAGGCCAATGAATTCAGATCAGCACCTCCATGAAGCTATTTAGTCCATCCTAGGACTGTCCATGAGAGCCAGATCACACCTACCTCTTTCTGCTCACTTCCAGAGCACATCTGGAATTAACTTAGGTTGGACTCCTAATTTCTGCTTGGTTAAAACTACAGAAGATCCTATCAGTTCCAGTGCCCAACCACCCTCTGGGGGAAGAACCTTTTCCTGATATCCAGCCTAAACCTCCCTGGTACAGCTTCATACCATTCCAGCATTTGCCTGACACCCACAGAAGAAACTGAAAGTATCACCAGCAGAAGTGCAATTCAAATGCTCTGTGACTGCATCTCAGTTTAGATTGTGCAGTGACATTGCTATTTCCTGTATGGGTATTTGGTACGTAGCCAAAGGCTCCCAAAGGGCAGATATTGCAACGAGAGATCATTTCAAAATTCAACAGCCCTCAATAGTAGACCACTGTAGGTTTAAACTCATTTTTGTGGTTCGTTCCAGTAAATACTCAGGTTATTCAGTAAATACTTAGGTTATTTTTTTTTTTTTTTAATTCAAATGGATATCTTTAAGACAGAAAGGAGAGACGTTTCTTTCACTGATCACAAAGGCATAGAGATTAAAGGCAAAACCAAAATCCATTTAGGCAGAAGTGTAATTCTGTTAACAGTCAAGTCCTTAGCAAGTTTCTATTTCCTTCAATAAGAGAAACATTGCACAATACATAGCTCTGAGACAAGAAATTAACAGTTCTTTTCTCTTCTGCAGTAAATTGGAACTATTTTCTCCCAGCCTGTTTGAACTCAGTTTCATTGCACCACAAGTTGACTTAGGGAGTGAACCAAAACCCATTTGTGTCATCAGGGCTAAGATTTGCATCTCTTCACTTTAGACAGGGAGAAGTCAGACACCTCATCTGAGCTCCTTACCCCAGGCTCCTGTCAGAGTCAATGGAGGGAAGCCTTCTGAGACAGATTCATTCTATTTATCTCAGGATACATGAATCACCTTAAGAGGAACTTGTTGCTCTTCTCTGACTATTAACTCAGCTGTAGGGTGGCAGATTCAGGTTTAAGCAACTTGCTTGCAGTTATTTAACTTGGGGCACATGAATTTCACCCTGGGAAGTTTATATTTTATTTCTCCAAGCTGCAGACCTGATTTTATGTACCTCCAGTAGCTCCAAATATCCCTTGCAGTCCTCTTCAGATGTGGGAAATCAGTCCTTGTCTTTACACTGAAATATAAAGAATATATTATAATATAAAGAATATATTATACTGTTTTTTATCAAAATTACAACTGTTTGCAAGTAAAACATCTTCTAGACCCAAGAATTGATCTTCATTTCTGTCTTTGCCTACCTTCACTTTGTTTTTCCCCATTCACTCACCCTTCTATACACGATCTTGTACTTTTTCCTACTTCTGTGTGTTTGGGCAAGCTGTTGCATGTGCTGGTGGGCCAGCAGGCTGCTTTCTCCTTGGAATGAGCAAAGAAGGGATTTAAACTCTCTTTCCCATGGTGAGGGCACTGTTGGTTATCTTTCCTTTCCCCGGCTGCCAGCTTCCACAAAACTTGTCAGGACATCGTATCTCTGAGACATCTATTCCTCTCGGTCAAATGTGCTTAAAATCAGCCCATGTGTTTGAAAATTAGACAAGTGAGGAAGAAGAGGATCTGAACATTCTGTTGGGCAGGACATATTCCCTTAAAATTAGACTGATCATATGCTTCCCCTCCACTGTGAAATCCTATAAAATTTCTAGTATAGGTGTACTTACAAAGGCAAGACATACTTTTTTTTTGGTCCAATTCGCCTCTTTTTGGTGCAATTCCCCTCTTTGAGGAATACAGAAGCTACAACAACATATATTAGCTAAACCAACAAAATCACAATGATATTTTCTCAGTGTATTGGCAAAATGACTCTCTCAGATGTTCCAGTTTGCTCTTCAGCTCTATTCTGTAGGACAGATACCTTCACATATTTACATTTTACCCACTGGGCTTGCTTTTTTTTTTTTTTTCCCCTCCCTGGGAATGCCTCAGTTTGTTATGCCCTGAAACACAAAGCATTAACAGCCTTTTAGAGAGTGCCAACACATGGTGGAGGTAGCTACCTGCTCTGTTTTCCATAAAACGGGTGTTAATAGGCTCTGGAGGGGTCCCTCAGTAAAGACACGGAGGAGTTCAAGCATTTATTGACTGGTTTGTATCTCGTAGAAATATTCGAAGTGGAACACAGGAGATGTAGAGAAAAGCCACACAAATGAGAAGCTACTAATGAAGTGTTTTTACAGTTGGGGTTCAATGTGTGAGCTTGTAAAAGCTGATTAACTACTATTGTGTTTTCATCTAACTGGTTTGATAATTTGTTGGTTAAATGGCTCAGCTGAGAAACCAGTGAGTGTCCTTGGAAACATGCTGGTGCAAGAGTTAAAGCCTCAAATCCACACAGGGGGGCAGGTTTATGTTGTGGATCCATGATACATTCCTTTTTTAATAGGTGAAAGAAAGAAGTGTCTGAAAAGTCATATTTGGTTCTTACAGTTTTCCCTTTAAGGCTATTCCAATCATTAAAATTGAAATACTCTTTGATTTCTCTTTTTCATAGCAAAGGCAATTAAGTTGCCTTTAAGTTGATTCTCTTCTTTTTCTTCTTTTGTGCTTAAATATTTCCTTTTTTGATTTGCTTTCTTTCTGTCTCTGTCTCTCTTTTTCTTCCACCTCCATTTAATGACTGTTTAGAAGAGAATATTCTGGGCTGGATTAACAATTAACTGAAAACAGTCAACTATCACATTAGGGCAGCAGCATGCAATAAAGGAGGCATGAAAAAAGCAGGTGGGAAAAACTGCAAACCTCAGTGTTCAAAAGAATTACTGGAAATTTGAGGAAGGGGATGGATAGAAGGTGTGGAAGTTTATTATTCTTTTATGCTCTGTTTCACCAAAATCCTCCCTCATTCCCACTTCTAAATTAAGATCTTGCCACTTTAAGATTGTAAAACCTGTTATCTTACGTCAAAACTGGGAATTTTATGGCTTTACTGCACATGTATCTGTCAGAGCCAACAGATCCCTGCAAATCCTACTGATTTTAGTCTGGTGATGGACTTGACTCTCAGTAAAGCTGAGTTAGATCTTGGTGGTAATCATGTACTGAGTTAAATTTGTCATCATGAACAACAAATCTGTTCCACTGACATCCAAGAAAGAACTCTGCAGATAGATTGGGTGTAATAAACTCATCTCTAACAAACTGAACAGACCAGACTCTGAAAAGATGGGCTGGCCAAAAATTCTGAATCAAGAAATCACTGTGAAGAGTTGCGGGGGAGGGGGTCTTTGCAGCAAAAAAGTAACAAAAACAACCATGATAACATCCCATGATAATTTGACTCCAAAAATGCCTGTGGGGCACTGTTGGGAGTTGAAGCTTCTGGTGTTTATGTCTTTCTCCAGCAAGGTTTGGATTTCCCAGTCACATTGAATCTCTCAGGGTGCTCTAAGATGTAGGACCCCAGGGCATATCCACTGCCCCTTACTTTGAGAGAAGAGCTTCTGTTCCACAGGTCATACACAGCACTACAACAGTGTTTCTCAGCTGCAATAAGCAGATTTTCATCCAGGTTTTGACTAATAGTCTAAATAGTTAACTACTTTTTTTTTTTTTTTCATTTTCCGGTCAATGCTACTAAGAAAGGAAAAATCCCTGATACTGTCACACAGCCACAGACAATGCTAAACATGTCAATTCAATTTTTCAGATGTAGTTCATAAGAATGGGGGGTGATTCCCCCATTTAGAGGAAGCAGATTCACAGTCACAAGTAAAGTTTTATTCTCCCCTTTTTTTCCACCAAAGGAAAAGGAGGTTAAAAACTAAAACAACAAAATAATTGAATTATTTTGTTTGTAATGGATGTCTGAGGGCTGTAGTTCAACACTCTACCCAAACCAGGATGAACTTCAACATTGCATCAAGATGACCAAGGACTTGTCCAGTTTGGTTTTCTTGTCTCTAAATATGAAGTTACACTGCCTGATAATTCTCTCTTTGTACTATTTGGTTTTAATATCTAACTATAATTGCATTTATTGCAATGTTAGCCTTGTCTTTGTGCATCTCAGTCTGGTTCTACCATCTCTGCAAAATCCCTTTCAGAGGTTGAAGACAGCAATTAAATTCTTTGCCCTTCCCTTCCCAAGGCGGAACAGACTTAATCCCTTCAGCTTTCCACAAAATGTTTTTTTTTTACTCTCCCTTAAAAGCCTCCACTGGACACACTCCAGTTTCACAATATAGGACTTCCCGTAAGCAAACACTGGGGAATAATCACTTCATTCAATCTGCTGTTACATTTTTCTTAATGTATCCAGCACAAAGTTGGCCTCCATCACCATAAGGCTGCACTGCTCACTCATCTTTGGCTTGTTGTTCATCAAGCATCCCTTGCCACAGAACTGCCATGAAGTCACTAAATCCCCAGCCTATGGAATTTCATGAAATCCCTCTGTCCTGACTGCAGACTTTTGAGTGTGTGTTTGTTTAATTTCTGGAAGTCCTTGCCAGCTCATCCCTCCAGCTTAATTCCTTCTCAGTGTCAGTCCTGTTCTCCAGGAGAGAGGGGAACTGGGCCTGTTTATTCTGGAGAAGAGAGGAGTGAGAGAGGATCTCATTAATGCTTATAAATATCTGCAAGGTGAGTGCTGAGGGGATGGTGCCAGACTCTGCTCAGCGGTGCCAGAGAAGGGCGAGGAGCAATGGCCACAAACTAAAACACATTGAGTTCAACCTCAATATGAAGAAGAGATTCTTTATTTTGAGGGTGGCAGAGCACTGGAACAGATGCCCAGGGAGGTCATGAAGTTCCCTCTCTGGAGACATTCCAAACCCACCTGGAGGTGTTCCTGTGTCACCTGCTCCAGGTGACCCTGCCTTGGCAGGGGGGTTGGACTGTATGATCTCCAGAGTTCCTTTCCAACCCTAAAAATTCTGTGATTCTGTGATTCGAGTATGGATTCTCTGTACTGAATTATCACATTATTTTCTGCTGTAAAATAATTGAAAAAATATATCAAGAATGAAAAGGACTCCAGAGAAAAACACAAACACACTTTTATGTATTTGAAGCACAGAGAATATGAATCAAAGTGTGAGACAACTGAGCCGGCAGAGAAAGACATAACTAGACTGACTGTAAGTTAAAGACAGACAAATGGAAATAAAAAAACAGTCATGACTTTTGAGCACCAAAATAAACAACCAGGACAACTCATGGAGCCTCCAGTTTTTCGATGTCTTCAGATTAGGTCCAATTGTCTCTCAATGTGAACTAATTCAGCCAAATACAAATTACTGGTATTGACACAGGGAAAAGTAGATGAAATGCAATGACTTGTAGAACACAGGAGGAGAAACTGAATTATCTAATGGACTCTTCCAGGTTAAAGCTTTTGAATTTATGAATAATGTCTGGGACAAATCTGTTGCTGAAATAATACAGATGTCTATAATGATGCCTGCTCATTCTATTGTGTAGCTGCTTTTCTTGCCAAGTGTAACCATTTAATGTTTCCAGAAAAATGGGCTCTGAGGTACACATCATTCCAGGAATTTTTTGTTCCAACAAGACTGATAATATAAACATTGCATTAAATTCTATAAGATGGATGTGGACACATGCAGGGCAGATTGACAGACATCATTCTTACACTTTATATTGACTTTGGTTCCTATGCACACATATAAATTGCTCTGGGGGCTGGAGCCTCTCCACCCTGGAGCCAGGCTCAGAGAGCTGGGGGTGTTCACCTGGACAGGAGAAGGCTCCAGGGAGACCTCAGAACCCCTTCCAGTGCCAAAAAGGCTCCAGGAGAGCTGGAGAGGGACTTTTTACAAAGGCCTGGAGTGACAGGTCAAGGGGAAATGGTTTTAATCAGAGGGTAGATTTAGATTGGATATTAGGAAGAAACTCTTCGCTGTGAAGGTTGTGAGGCCCTGGCACAGGCTGCTCAGAGAAGCTGCGGCTGCCCCTGGATCTCTGGAAGTGTCCAAGGCCACCCTGGGATGGTGGAAACTGTCCCTGCCCATGGCAGGGGGGTGGAAATCGAGGATCTTTAAGATCCTGTCTAAAACAAAACCTGTGGTTGCACTGTTTGGAATCTTTCTGTTCTTTCTCACAGAGAACATAGATAAGTTGCATTCTTTCACTTTTCTAATCTCTATGTTTGACACCGGGTGTGACCAATCACCCTGGGAGGTGGACTTTTCACTGACCAGTGGTGGTTGGAGTGTGTAAGAGTATAAAAAGCTTTTGCTGTAAATAAACTGCCCTTCTTCTCTCTCACACCTTGGTCTGCTTGGTGTCTCTCAGCCAGCCTCCGTGTGAAAAGGCCTCGGCCGCTGCTATAAAAACCTTTCTGGGACTCTATTATTAACCAGACAGCAACCTATAGTGAATTTTCACATCCAGCCCAGTATTTAGTGTCATACCTGAAGAGTAGTTGTACAGGAAGGGAAACAATCTATTTTTAGAGTTCATAAATGTTCGTAATTCCACCTTGCCCCTAATTCCACCTTATCCCTTTTTGGTGCAGATGATTTCCTTAAACCTTATCTATATGAAATGTTGTTTCTACTGGAAAAGAAAAAAAAAATCTATGTTTGCAATTCAAATTCATTGTTCTATTTTTAACCTAAAATCCTTCTGGGCAGAAGGATTTCACCCAAGGATTTCGCCCAATATTGCAACAGAACCTTCAAATTTTTCAAGATGGTATTAGGGAATTATTGCCCCAGTATTGTGTTCTAGAAGAGAAACTCACAGCCCCTAAAAAATAGAGGAGCCAGCCACTTATGTCTTATGCTCATGTGATGGTTACTGTAAATATAATTAAATAGACATATTAATTCCTGCTTTCATAGGAATTAATTTTTAAAAAAGTTCCTGAAACATGCACTGCCACCAGACAATCAAGAGTGAGAAAGAGAGAGAGATGGGAAGAGAGAAAAAGCTGGCTCCATGCAGGGCCTTTTTGCTTACAGCTATGAGACAGTGCTGCACTTTCTCCTAATAACCTTGACCTGCTTTTCCTGGCTCAGCAGTAGCATCTGTGTCACATCGGCTTAGCATCTGTTTATCAATCCAACAGCACAAACCTGATTCCTGCTCCTATTCTCTCTACTGCTCATGATATTAAAATGACTGAATTAAACCAGCAGAATTCAAGAAAAAAGAAGGCTCAGAGATGAGAACAGCTCTGTAAAAAGAAAAGGTGAAAAAAAATAAAGCGGAAGAGGAAAGCCATATGTAGGAGCTTCATTCGTTTTATTTTGTTTATTTATGTAATCTCAATGCATTTTAAGAAGAAATTTGGAGTGAATAATCGCTGCTAAAATCTCTTGTGCAGAATTCAGGACCACAGGCTTTCAAAACAGAGAAGGAAGGAATCATCTCAGACTTTTCTGAGAAAAGACATGGCAAGTACAACGAGGTAATAAATTACAATCTGCCTGCAGTCTCTGCCTCCAGGTGAAAAAGCAAAACACCAGTGAATAGGATTTAGCAGAGATCTTTAATAAACAGGGTGAAAGCTATTGGGAACTCCCCAGTGTTGCCCCTGGGGTTTACTTTTCCCCCTTTGGTACCACTGCTGTGCTCTTTCTGGTTCTGAGATAGAACCACAGAATCCTAGAACATCCTGAATTGGAGGGGACTGACGAGGATCAGGAGTCTCACCCCTGAATCCCAAAAATCACATCACACATGCTTGAGAGTGTTGTCCGAACACCTCTTGAGCTCTGGCAGCTTTGGGGACATGGCCATTCCCTGGGGAGCTTGTTGAATGCCCAACCACCCCCTGGGGGAAGAACCTGCTCCTAATACCCAACCTAAACCTCCCCTGACACAGCTCCAGCCATTCCCTTGGGTCCTATTGCTGCCACCAGAGAGAGAAGAGAAGGCACAGAAAGCCTCAGTTAAAACCGAGGTGTCAAATTGTAGTATTATTATTTATTGTTTATCATTGCCGTGCTCGGATCTGAACAAAATCAGAGCCCCACTGTGCTGTGCATGCACAGTGTAATGTTTGTCTTCCAATCCCACACCTGCACAGAAACTAAGGTAACAGGAAAAGGAAGGGAAAAAAAAACCAGGAGAAATTCTCTGGTCTGCTGGAAACAGCTCCAAGAGTCTGGGGTATTGCAGACTTGAGTAAAGGTCTCATGAGTACCCAGTGTTTAAAGCATGAAACAGAATAGTAAAACAGACATACACCAAATTAATAAAAACACACACAGTTTGCCATATCAGCACAAATAGCCACAGCTTTTGGGGTTATATCTCCTGTATGAAAACACTTCTTTTCCCAGTAGCACAGAGACCACTGAGTTCATTAATGTTGCACTGGAAAATGTTTTGGGTACTGCTTTGGACAGGAATTACACCCAGAGACACACTGTACCATCCTAAATTGTTCTCTGGAGATCTTCCATACTTTACTTCCCTGAGAACGCTAAGATCAAAACCTGCCAGTGGTGTGGCTGAATGCCAGTGGTGTGTAAGAAGTCTTTTTACAATTACATTTATAGACATCATTATTTATTCTTCCTTCTAAATGCATTAATGGAAACTTTGGACTGTATCTACAGCAATGCAAGCTGAGCTGATCCTCTAGATTTGGTCCCTACATCCATGATTTGCTGATTGTAAATAAAAATATAAAAGTAAAATTGATTGAAAGACGGGATTCATTGCTGTTATACAAACTCCCAGCTATCAAAACCATATGAGTAGACCTCAGTGTGAGGCAAATACATGATTTACAGGCTCATTCACTGCTCAGGCCACCTCCAGTGAATTTAGATTAGTCAAGAGATGAGTTTGAAAGAGAAAACATATGTAAACAATTGCTGAACCTCCAAAGGTTTCCAAATGAGTCCAAAAGGATTCTTCCACAGGGAAGTAAAGGATAAAATGATTTGGACTATAGATCTGTGAAGGAGAAGACAGCACTGCTGACTTTGATCCAAATTACAGTTATTTCAGACTTCTTCCTAAAGTAGCAGTGCACATGGGTATGCTGCAAACTTGAAATATGATTTTCAAGGAACCCTTTGCCTTTTTGTTTTTAACAGCTTTTCACTTTCCCCATGTCATCTTTGTCTGAGAGCCATGCCAGAAACTCATAGGAAAGCACACCCAATGTCATCGAGGTTGTAGGATTTCACCTATATTTCACACAGGAAAGCTTTATCGCCCCAGGGTTACTCAGAATCTTTCCCTAGCTCATTTTTGCAAAGGCTGGGCTTGATTCGCATCAGTAGCTGTCCAGACTTCACTTCAGGATTCCTCATGCCTCAGGCTGAAGACAGAAACAGCAGGAGGTGAACAACAGGTTGGGTTTGAGATCTGGCATTTATGGAAGCCTGGCTTCTATCAGCACAGGATCACATTTATACATAAAATAGGATATAGCTTTAGGAAGATGATAACTGATGTCAGGAATGGAGCTAACTTTTATCCAGGAGGATTTTTTGGAGCAGCCAAGAGGTAGTTAAAGCAAAAGTAACATAAGGAGGAAGAAGATGCAAAAAAGACTGACCAGAGATATATTGAACTTTCTTCCACTGTTAACAAACTCAAGGGTTTAGAAAAAGTGTGTGACAATATAAAGAGACAGATTTCTTTTTTTTTTAAATATAATATCTGTAGAAGGAATTTAGGTAAGGTACCAACAGCTCCCACTGATTGCAACACTACACATGAATTAAATGTCTTGTACTAAAATCTCATATTTCTTGTGCATTAAAATTTCTGGTTATAGCCTGTTTAGGAAGGAGCAAGTAAACAAGGGAAGGTATTATGGGCGCATAACAGTGGTTTTCTTAATGAAAACATTCTTACAGGGCAGTGCATAAGGAGATGTGGTTCACACAGCAGCCCCATATGTGTCACCTGCCCATTAGTCCTCACCTCCATCAATAGCTTATGGAACACTTAATAATTATTTTTATTATTTATAATTCTTATATCTGTTTGAATAAAGAGGTAGCAAGAGGAGAAAAATAAGAGGAAGTTCATCTCTACATGTCAGTCATGTAAAATATGCCCAAATCAAGCCAAATTCAGCAAATCCTGATTGAAGAATAACAAGGATCAGGTGCTGGGATCGAGCTGGGATTGCCACGTGGGAGGACAGCGGCCAGGGAAGAACCACACCTACTGCCAGGGGCCACGTGGGAGGTGGGACCATGGTCTGGGAGATGCGGGGGTACACCATATGGGCTTCATTGGTTCTATTCCATTTGGAATGATTTTTGTTTGGTATTTCCGAAAGTTTCAAAATTGGGGAATCTCACTTGACTACTAATCATGCAATTGTGTTATGGCTGTGTATGTTTATCTGCTGTCTTATGAAGTCTGGCTGAGGTATTTGAGAAAGCAGGAGATGTCACAGATCAGTGACTCAAAGAGTCTGAGTTACTTCCTGAGAAACTCTCCACAATTTAAAAAAATAAATAACAGAAGGAAATATCTTTTTAATGGGAGGCTTCAATTTGGGAGACATAGGCAACCAGCTGTAAACTTCTCTTCAAGTTTAAGAAAAATATAAAGATGAATTAATTATGGGCTGGCAGTTGGTCGTAGCCTAGGGACCAACTGTTATTATTAGATTGCACTCCATACAGAGAGAGGACAGGACAAACCAGTGATAAATACACTTGACTCTCCAAAGTAATTCATTTCTCAAAACTGGGAAATTATAAAGAGATTTAAAAGGTAGGAAAAAAAATCAGGAAAATGAGAATGAACATTGAGATGTTTTAAGATGAGTTTGTGAAGCTGTGAGACCAAGTTGTGTAAAAGTAGAACTTTGTTCAAAGGCAAAGGAAATGCACTAATTAGAAATAAGAATGCAACATGTGACAACTGGAAAGAAAGAGATCCGAACACACACAGCAATATAAATTAAACATTATAAAGTGTAGAAAATTGATAAGGGAAGCTAAAGACATCAAAGAAAATCCCATGGTTAGTAGGATTAATGACAATGAACTTAATTTTTAGGAATAATTAGGAACAAACTAAATCCCACAAATAGCATAAGACCATTTAGTAATGGAAACTGCAAAACTGTTTAAACCCTACAGTGAAGGGTCAGGTCTCCATACGTTTCTGTTTATCTAATAAGACTTGAACAATTTGCATCCTCAAAGAATTTATACACTGAGGAATGCTCTATATCCTGTAATTTTAAAAGTCATTATTAAATTAGTCTTGTGGCAACTTTTCTAGTATTTTTTCTAGGGTCAACTTCAAAGTAATCAGTCTGTCCTTCTTGTCAGTTCATTTATCTCTGTTTTTAAGTATACTGATATGACACCAGCATATTTTCCTTTTCTAGAATTTCTTTGTTATGCCAATATTGTTGAAAATTACTATCAGTGATTGACTGTGTGATTCTGTGATGAGATTACAAGATCACTTGATAGACTGTAGGTAACCTAATATTTCAGAAGGCATTTAAAATTGCTACCACATATTCTAACACACACCAAAAAGAACCTCATAAGAACTTTAAGGAAATTCCACAGCAAGAAAACAAGCATTCAATGGAACAGAAAAAATATAATAAATATTAAAAACTTAGGTATAATGGAGGAATAAGCAGTGAATAAAAGCTATTTCAGATCAATTTAGGTACTCAACAATTCCATGATTCTGAAAATAGGTATAAAATAAATGCTGTTAAAATATGTTAAAACCAACATTAAGAAGCACAGTATGATAGGGCTAAGCAACCAGACAGAGCATCCTAAGTATCTCAATAAGCCATGTCCAAAAAACCTGCATATTTGAATATGGTTGCCAGATTTTTTCCTTCCCTGCTAGACTTTCTTGGGTGATATTGCTGAATGCAGTGAAATACACAGCTTTGTGTAGTTCATGGGTTTTCTGAGCTACAAGGGACCATTACAGTCTGACCTCATGTATAACAGGGCTACGCCACATATTTTGCAGCCTGTGGCCCAAAACATGTTGCTGTCCTTGCTAAGAACAATATGAACGTACCATTCAGGAAATCTGAAACTGATCTTTGATTGCTAAACCAACCAATTAATCAGAATCTAAAAATGAAGATTAAATAACTAAAATTAAAAGAAAAAAAGCTTCCCTTCCTTCTCTGTTAATAAGGACAGCTCCCATCTCTCCAACTCTGTCTATAGGATGGACTAGCTCCAGGTAAAATAAACTATAATAGAAATTATTCCAGAGTTTCAAGACAGTTTTTTATCAAATGGTCCTTGTATCAAATCAAAACCTTTTACAAAATCAAAGCTTTTTTTTTTTTTCACTAAGAGTGCTAAAATGGGATCCTACTTAACTAGTTTAGTCCTATTCTTTTAGTTACCTTTACTTCAATCCAAGAAAATTTCTGGTTATTTTTTTAACTTTCTGCATCAGCAACCACTTTCCCCAGAGGGTCAATGGGACATCAGCATCACTCGATTTTCATCTTAGGGAATTACAGCCACAAACACACGCACACAAAAAGAGAGCCATTGATGAAGAATGAAAGACACAGGCCACTGGGTTTGCATTGTTTTCTGAACTGGCATCACCATCTTTTCTTTAGGTAGCACAGTTAGTAAAACATGAACTTCCAGGGATAGCTTCACCGTTCGGAACATTGCCTTCTCCAGTTTGATATTTGTCTGGTCCAAGAACTATCCTTGGTTATAAAACCTTTTTTTCTCACTCCTTGTTTGAACAGACTCAAATGCCTCATGTCACCAAGGACCCGACCTATTCATGGCCTAAATTAGAGTATCCCCAAAGCTACCCTAATTTGCCCCATTGTGCTTGTTCAACAAGGAACTTGTTCTTGTGAGAAGGAAAGTGTGGCTTGGAGGAATGTCCCAAATAGTGTTATTTTACTTTCGCTCTTGACACCAAAGAGTGGTTTATCCAGGAACTGCTAAGCTTGCTCTTCACCATCTGGAATTTACCCGCACAGAAGAAATTCCCAAGGGGATGGTTAAACTGGTTTTCCAACTGCAAAACAGCCTCAGCAAAGACCAACATCTGGCCAAAGTATCCTGTCAGAGACCTATGCTCACTGTGCATAATAAACACGGTTCACTATTATTCTTGGTTTATTTTTTTCTGTCATTTGAGATCATGGTGGGGGGAAAGCAGCAGATAGGAAAAAGGAAGAAATAGTGTAGTAAAACACACTAGTATTTTCAGAAATGGTAAATTTAAAATGGCATAAACATACTTCAGAACATACAACAACAGCATTTTCTAAAAGACCTGGGAGTTTGTACTACAGCCAGAAGATAATGTTTGTGATGCTATTGTGTCACCTCTCACTGGTAAAATGCAGTGCACCACAAATGTTGTGAATTGTTCCTAAATGTTTCATGGCTGAGACTGCCTTTATTTCCTGACAGAACTGAACAAATCTGTTCATACTTTCCTGTGTTTCCAATCACTCTTTCTCATCTGCTATAAAGAGCACCTTATCTTGAAAAGCTTTTGGAGAACCATCCAGGCTTCATCATCTCACTCTCAATTCACAAGTAGCACTGACAGTAAAAACCAAATAATATCTAAATTTTTGTTCTCCACAGCTCCCTCTGGCCTGGAACAGACAGGGTTTATCATACTGGTAGTCTTCAGTACTTGCAGATCTGTGCACAGAGAGATCCAATTTAAATATCTTATGCTTTTTGCTTATTTCTAATCAACTTAGCACTTCTAACACAATTAAGAATGTCGAGTTACTTACATATCCCAAAGTCTAGGTAAGCATCTTTCCTACCCTATTTCTTTATGTGGAAAGGTCTGTCTGTTCAAATAACTTGTTCCTCAGTGTCCCTTCCAGTCTGTTTTTGATAATCAACTTCTAACTTACTGTAACCTCCCCACAAAAGCAATTTTCCAGGTAGCTCTTTTTGCATCAGCTCAGCTTTCACTCATAATTGTTCATTAGGAATACATTTATCAGCTCCAAAGCTTAAAACACGATTTACTTTCCCCATCATTTATTTTTCCTTTTTGTTTTCTGACACATCCCAGCCCTTCAACATTCACAGCCATTCTCCACACCTTTGCTTAGCACAAGGCTGCCCCCATCTCATTCCTTGTCCATGACCTGCTGCACTTCTTTTTCCCCAGTCCTTCCACCTGACTCCCTCGATTTCATCTTAAATCAGATTATTTCTGCAGTGTAATATCAGAAAAGGGAAAAATCCTATTTTAGTATCACCTTCACTGTTTTTTGAACATTAAGCTTGATTCCAAAAACCCTGCCAGTCTTCCAACACTCCCTCAACAAAGTTCCCATCATTTTTTCATCAGCATTATCGTTGTGAAAAAATATTATATGTCTCAAATGTACTTTACTATCTGTATCTTCTATTATCTATTTTCAGTATGAATAGATAGGCTTGTGCAATTTTTTTGCATTATTACTGGGTTTTGTTATTTCTAATATGAGAAGAACATGTATAAAACCAGGCAATTTCCTTTTTTTTTCTCTTAACAACCTCATGCTTGGACAATACCTGGGCTTTTGGTTTTCCTCTAATGGGGTATTTATTCCTCTGAGACACTGGTCAGCCAGGAGAATATTTATGTGGTAATAAAAAACTTTAACAGAGGGTTGTTTGGCTCTAATAGTCTCAGGTATTTCAACACATCTTTGCTTGTCATGTGTCATGCTGAATTACATCGTGGCCTGCATGTGCAGCAACCCATAGTGTAACCTGTGTAATACAGTTTGAAATGTAATGTAGTGGGAAGGGGGCTTAAAGGGAAAAATCGCTTTTTTTGTGCTGGATAAAAGCTGTGGATTCAGGAAAAAAGCAACTTCACAATGTTGGGAAACTGGGAAAAATTAAATGATGGCTCAGCAAGAAGCCTGCAAAGAAACCTACAATATTAGATTAAATGATACCTGTAACACATTACATCAATATTAATAACTTTCATTAATATTTTTCCATTTTACAGCACAGATAATTTTTTTATCTGAGTCATCCAATGACTACTAAATGTTAATCCATGCCTGGCAAATTCTAAATGGTTTATAATTAAATACAAGTGCAGAAAGGTAAATAAACATTCCCAGAGGATAAATGGCTGGCTGGGACACAGGGACAGAGCCATGGAGAGAAACCAGGTGTCCTGATTCTCAGGGCTGAGCTTTAGCCTTTTGGTAACATCTTTTGCCTCCAATCATGCACTTATGCTGATATATCTTGTCTTCAGAAAGGATTTGCTTCTTTACTGAATAGTCTGGGTGTATCAGGAAGGAAAAGCGAGAGAGGGTACAACAGATTTCCATTTGAGGTAAAGGATTTAAAAAGTCCTTCTGTTCTTACAGAGGATCTGATTCTCCAGGGAAATGATGCTATTTGTCTTGATGAGGGGATGGTGGGGGAAGGAAAAAAGAAAAAAAAACCTGCTTTTTTCTGGCAGAAATGGTAAAATTTCACCCTTCAGCAATTTGGTGAAAGCTGATAGCTGTGGACACTTCTCAGCCTGGGTAGCACAGCAAAAGGCTGCACCATGCGAACTGGCAGATGCAAAGAGAGAGAGAGAAAAAAATTAAATTACACTTTAAAACTGTTGGCCAGGCTGTCCAGCTCAGGGAATCTGCTCTGCCATCCCTCCTGCTTGCACAGGGCTGGTGTAAACTGGGAGAGGAGAGAACTGAGCTCATTTTTGCCAGCTGAGAAACCCAGCACGTGATAAAGCAGATCACTGTGAACCACTGGTGCTAGGGGAAGATGTGGTTTAATTAACCTGGCTCAGGTGCAGTCCTTCTTCCCTGTCTGAAACAAGAAGACTCACATCACAGGGCTGACCAGCAAGGTCTAACTCATCCTTGGAGCTGCAAATAGAAGCTGGGTCATGATACAGTTTTGGAAGTAGAGAAAATACAAGCCAAGCCTCAAAGAAACATGGTGGCAAACCCCAAGAAAGGCAAAATGTGCTTGTTTTATTTTGCACAAATCAACTTTGAATATAAGTTAACCTTTAAAGCTGGAAAAAAGTTATATTGCGTTTAGATCAAGAGTCTTCAAGTGAACAATCCTTATTGACCGTGCTTCTTTTCCTTTTAAATTCATGATGAATTAAAAGATTAACATTATTACCATTTAATTATTACATCATAATTACTATATAATGCAATATACTCTTTTCAAAGCAGAGCGTGCAATTTGAATTGCTAACATAAAATTAAAATTAGCAATGCAGCCTATTATTATTGTTGTTATTGTTGTTGTTATTATTATTATTATTATTATTATTATTATTATCCTTTTAAGAATTATTAAATTTCATATTAAATTTCAGGATTGTCTGGCTTTGATACAAGAAAAAAAATTCAAAGGTTCTTCCTTTCAGAATGGAAATGCCGTTCCCCATTCTCAGAGAGTACATACCTTAAATTAATGTAAGGCCACTGTATCAGAAAATTGGTAACCATTTCCAAGATCACAAAACAGTTGGTCAGGGGAGGACAAGCTTAAGTATAGGAAAATAAATTGTGCCCCTTGTTTCTCTCCATTTACTCAAAGTGGAACTGGAGGAAACTGGTTCCAATACAGACACTTAGGGATGTGTTCAGTCACTCACTCACAGGCATCTTGTGCCATCTGAGACCACATAGGTTTCCCCTCTGGCCTCCAGCTGCCACTCCAGAAGGCTGCTGGTTCCCATCAGTCCCGTGTCATATCTGTCAGTGCTGTGCAGATGTCTTGGATATCCAGAAGTGCCTCCAATGGCATGAGAAGTCTGTGTTAAGGCAACTGAATTCTGCTACTCTAATAGGATTCAGCTTCAGATGTAGACAAAGCTCCAGATTTGGTTATTAAACACAGGCTTCTGGTGACGTTTGAGATGCTCCAGCATTCCTGAGACATCTGCACAACACTGGCAGATGTGGCAGAAGCCTTACAGGAGACCCACAAGGTTTGGAGCAGAAACTGGAGGCCAAATGGAAAAACTTACAGGGCCAGAAGTGGCACAATGTGTGTAGGGAATTGAATCTTTTCTCAACAGTCTAGTTGACTGTCCAGATGATCAGATCACAGAATCACAGAATAATTAGGGCTGGATGGAACATCTGGAGATCATCCAGTCCAACTTCTCTGCCAAGGAAGGGTCACCTAAAGCAAGTTATGTTGGGAACTCATCCAGGTAGGTTTTGAATGTCCCCAGAGAGACTGCACAGCCTCCCTGGGCAGACGGAGGCATCTGCTCCAAGATGAGATTGTTACCTGCCCCAGCTCTGTTGGATACATTGATAATATCTCCCTTGACTTTATGGGAACATCAGTTCCCAACTCATATAAAGACCTTTACAGATGTGGTTCTGAAACTGAATCGTAGCTCCAGTGTTTGCTGGATGAACCTCCCCTTCAGAGTTTAGGAGTGAGCATCTCTACTACAAACTCCCCACTATTCCCACTGGTCTCTCAGGCACTCAAACATAAATAAAATGGAAAAGGATGACATGTTTGTTCAGCTCAGAGGTGCATTTCTCTGTAAGAGCTCTGTTTCAGATTCATAGAATCATAGAATGGTTTGGATTAGAAGGGACCTCAAAGATCCAGTTCCAACCCCCTGCCATGGGCAGGGACACCTCCCACTATTCCAGGTTGCTCCAAGCCCTGTCCAGGCTGGCCTTGAGCTCTTCCAGGGATGGGGCATCCACAGCTTCTCTGGGCACCTGTGCCAGGGCCTCACTGTCCTCACAGGGAAGAGTTTCTTCCTAATAAACAATCTAAATGCACTCTCTGACAGTTTGAAGCCGCTCTCCCTTGTCCTATCACTCCAGGCTCTTGTAAAAAGTCTCTCTCCATCTTTCTTGTTGTCTCCTTTCAGGTATTGGCAGGCCACAGTTAGGTCACCCCAGGGCTGCCACTCCAGGATGAACAATCACAATTCTTTTTAGCCTTTCCTAATAGAAGAGGTGCTCCATCCCTTTAAATCATCTTTCTGATCCTCCTCTCAATTCACAATGTCCTTTCAGTGCTGAGGACCCCAGAGCTGGAGGCAGGCGTCTCACAAGAGTGGAGGAGAGGGCAAATCTGCAGAGGGTCGGCAGAGTTCTCTTCTCTAGCAGATTCTGCATATCCCACTTTATGCTCCTGTAGTTAATGCAGTCACTTGAGTCCATGTGAGGCAGTTCTTCAGTGTATCTACAATAGTCTGAAGGTGTTGCTCTGAGAGAAGGGGTGAGAAGAGTGGCACAGACATTCTCTGTAGCCTGGTAAAATGTTATTCTCCCCAGGACATAAGGAAATGTCACATCGTGCTGAACATCGGTGCCTTTCAAAGCTTTTTGCTTCTACCCTTAATAGGCAGGATGTCTGTGACTGTACTTCTGCAGAAAGTAAACTTGGGGCAGATTTGAGATTAATTTAACTTCCTCAGGAATCACTAACCTGGCTGAAGTTTTCATATTTTTCAGGTTTTAGGCCCTGATGGGGTCTCTGTGCAGGTTGTGTCCATGGGGAATTTGGTCTCAGGGAGCTGAGCTTCAGTAACACACATGGCAAACAACTCCTCCAAGACCTCACTCTGCACATATGTAGCCAATGAAATTTTAATATTGAATAAAGGAATCACTTTGAAATTCCATCTACACTGCCTTTTCCTTCCTTTACAGCATTTCAGGGGTAACACAATAGCCAAGTAATGCAATAATAACAAAAATAACTCTAACAAGCTATGCTTGATTCCACTGTAGCACAGACTATAAGGGCAATCTTTTCTTTCTTTTAATAATGCTTTTATTGCACAAATTTAACAGAATTATGCCCTAATTATACTGGATTTTTTTTTATTTGCCACTGGGAGGAAATATAGCAGATGAAGCTCTTTGAGAGTGCATGGTTCATACAGCTGTATTAAATACTTCCAAGTGCTGTCTTTATGGTTGTTAACAAGTCAGGACCAGACACGCATGCATTTTCTGAGTGCCTTTGAGGATGGCATGGATTATACTTGTATTTTTATTAGAGCTGCTCAGCTCATTCACCGAGAAATAACGTCTGACGGTGCTTTCAGAGCTGGCATCCATAACTCAAAAGGAGGTAAACAGATTCCTAAAACCAGACAATTACATTGCACAGAGGTTAGTTGCTTCTATCTAGCCTAGACTCCTTTCTCTGGAATCAACACATGAAAATAAACAGTTCCTGAGGGCCGTAGTTTCTCCATGGTAGACAAGTCACCAGATGGACTCTCCAAAGATGCCTATTTCTTTCCATCAGTTTTAAACAGAGTCTGGGGTTACCATTTAATGGAAATATAATTTTTTGATGCAAATTTGGGTAAGATGAACTCTAAAAATAAAAATAAAAATAAAAATAAAAGAAGAAGAAAAAGTTTAATTCAAGCTGAACGAATATTTAGCAGGCAGGATAAATAAAAGCCAGTCAAGTCTCCCAACCTGAGTAGCTTCTGCCCCTTCCTTCTCCTCCCAGCCTACAGACTGAGTTGTTCATTCCTGTCCTGCTGCAATCAGTGCATGCATATTATCCCCGCACAGATCACATTACAAGCTGGCAACATGGGGAATCTAGATTTGGAATCACTTTGGCCTTGTGATATTTTGAGTGCCAAGTGTGAAACAGGTGCTTGATTTTCATAAAATTATGATCACACGTGTTAACCCATACCAAAGCAAGAAAAGCAAAGCTGTTATCTGAAACCAAAGACACCCAAAGTAACTGGTTTTCAAATATAGGTTTTCAAAAGCCATGGCTCATATCATCAGCTCATGCCATTGGTGTAAATCCAGAATAACTTGAATAGTTCCATTGACAAACAGGTGTTGGCTCTTTGACTGCTGGCAAATCCAGTAGTCCAGATTACTTATTGCTGATAAATCTCAATAAATTTTTAAACATTCAAATGTTTTATCCTAATTTCCAAACAATTTCTCATCAAGCAATTAACATTGAAAAGATAATTTTGATTTTTTTTTTCCCTCTTTGGCTAGATTGTCCATCAACAGGAGTTTGCACTTCATCATCCTTGGGAAATGTTTGTAACACCTCACAGTCACTGTAGCACAAAACAATCTGGAAGAGATCCCAACAGGAACAAAATTCCATTTAGAAATTTTCCAGTGTTTTTGATTTTCTTCCTAGTCATGGCTAGGCTATAACAGGAAAATGAGGTGGATCAGATCAGCTAGTTATTATATCAGTCCTCGGGTTCCTGGTTTTGCCTGGGAATATTTTCCTTCTTGTTCTTTGAAGAGTGTTCATCTGTCAGAGAAAACAAGGTAGGCAGCAATTCATAGAATCACAGAATCATTAAGGTTAGAAAAGGCCCCTAAGATCATTGTGTCCAATCACTAAACCAGCAATGCCAGGTCCACCTCTAAATCCCTAGGAAAAAAATTAAAGTGACAAAGTGTAAAAGATCGCAAGCATACATCATTAATTATATTTGAAATAAGTGATGTTTTTGCTAAAACTGGTAAATTACCAATAATGATCAGTCTTCTCTTTTTTTTAAGAATTTCTGAGGAAATAAAAAAATTCATGTGGACTGGGGAGAACCAGAAGTCCACCTGCCTAGTCAAAAGAACAGAATAAAACCAGTGCTGCATAAAAAAAAGTTGCTCTTCAATTGCTCATACAGACCACTCAGGCCACAGAAGAATGTTCTTTGGGTGCTGCATTTACTCTGCAAGGCTTTGACTTCAATTCCCATCTCTACCCTATAATTTCTGTGTGAGTTGGTTAAAACTTTTGTCTTCCCTTTATTTTTGATTTTTCATATTTACGGTGGGAAACATAATAGCTCTTCTCCCCATGAGGGGCTGTATTGCTCGTTATTGTTTGATAGATGTCTTCTGGGGACGTTTTAAGTAGAATCATTCATCTCTTGAGGCCGAAATGACCTCCCCAAGTCCCTCTTGGCCCAATTTTCTAAGCCTCTGTGATTGCTTTTTAGACGCTGCAGCAATGGGGAGCATGTGATGACCTAGACAGATACTTTTAAATGACTCAACCAACAGAGCATCTGTGGGTACCTCTGGGACACTCTCTCACAAATGATCTAACAGACACTTAAGAAGTTTGTCTAGATATCCAGCCTCCTTTTGGTTTTGCTCAATTTCATCTCGTTGCCCCCAGTTATGAATCCATGAGCCACCCTCAAGGATCCCTGTCCCTCCTCGCTGCACACATCCTTCAAATGCTCACGGAACTGCCAACATCTTCCCACAACACGGTTGGGGACAGCAGGGACAGGTACCTCTTTGGAGCCCCCGAGCAGTCAGGAAGAAAGCACACTGCCTGCAGAGATGCCCATGTGGATTGTCTATATTAGAGCAGCAAGCACCTGAGGAGAAACCCACCTGGTGAGTAAGCTTGCTTTCATTTAAAAAAAAAAAAAGAGAAAAAAAACATCAAATGGTGTTTGCCTTACGATCTTAATTCAAGCACTTAATTAAAGCCAACAGAGGATTCTAAAGTGAGGAGAAAAATTAGAGCAACAACTTTTTAATTATGCTGTAGGCATTTTCTCTCTGCCTTATTCTTCCTCCAAAAATCAAACAACTCCTCCTCTAAACACACATTTAGACAAAGACGATAGAACAATATTATTATGGGATACAGCTTGCTTAGTGCTTAGCAAGCAAGTACTGGAAGCTGTCTGCACAAATCCATGACCTAAATAGCACAATCACCCCTTACCAGGGATCCCCAACTCATGGGAACAGAGCAGAAGAGAGAAGGGATAGGAGGCAGCTCACACAGTGGATCCTTCCAGGAATCTCTACCAAATGGAAAATCTTCCTGGTCATTCAGGAGTGTTATTCTCCCAGGTACAGCAAGTTGCTGACTGCCTTCAGACAGTGGGAGGAATGAAAGCTCCTGGCCTTCATCTCCTTCCTGTCCTCATCTCCTGGAGCAACACAGCTCCTGCCTGTCAACAGCAAAGAGCTGAAACTGCATTTGTTCTGCAGTATTACTGCAGTATTTGGTTGCATAACAAAAAGTTTTGCCTTTAGAGACAGCAGGTGATTTTATATTACGTGGGATGGATAGAGTGATGTTCCTGTGGATGTGGACAAGCTTTGAAAGGCCCTGCTTTGGGGGGATATAAAGGCTGCATCCAGAGCCCCACAAAGCCTGGGGATCATTTTAGCTCTTCCTAGAATGAAGTCATAGTACCAGAGCAAGAGAAATAGTTTGAGTAACTGTGTCTCTAACCAAACTCCTTTGGATACTTTTACTCCTTCTTGAAGAGATGGAACTTGACCCAGACAAAGCACCGTAAAGCTTTGAGACTCTTATTTTCACAACAGAAACCTGTGAAGCTCTCAATATTACTATTTTCTACATCTCTGCCTGGACTGATAAACTCAACAGGGTTTGGACATGGCCTAAGCCAGGGTCCTTGTATTTTTATATTGCTTAGTTGTTAGGACATTCTCTTGCATGGATGTGACCTCTGCCAGCTCCTGTTCTCCCAGACAATGCCCCAGAATGTTTCATGGATAGGCCAGGGCAGTCCTAGAAAAACCCAGTTTTATTTGGAGAAAATTTTATCAAACCTGGAATGTTAAAAAATGTAATAATAATAACTATCTTCACAGTCACATGGGTCAAACAGTTTTTTTCCTTTTCTGATTTATTTTGCTTAATTTCTCTTCAAAGATAGGAAAGCCCAATGAAGTCCCAGTAGGAATAATTCCTCTGTGCTCTATAAGCCTCTTTGACATTTCACAGAACCCTTCATTGCTCTGTTTTAGCTACTCACCTGTAATCATCCTGCCTCTTCTATTATTATTGTCTATCTCATTTATTTAAATATCAAGATTGTGATTTATCTGAGAAAAAAACCTCTGGATTTTGATGGCAGCATTTTGCTCTCACTGGATTACATTTATTTCTGAAAGAATGGGAACAGAAAGGAAGGGGAAGAAGATGTTGAAGCAACATCATTAAAATTTGTCCTAATAATGTGACCTTCCTTCCAAAAGGTGAGATGAACAGGATACTACAAAATAAATACAAATAAATAATTTTTTACAAGTCACCTAAAAGGATTTAAATCTCAATTTTAAAAGAAAATGCCAGACTTGACATATAAGATGGTAAGTTAAGCCTTGCAGATGTGATTCACAAAAATATCTGAGAGAGATATAAATCTATTCCCAATCAAATCAGTGGTAAAAATCTCTGCCAGAAAAGGAAAACACTGAGTATTTTTGGAAATTTTCACACTTTTCAGTGTGCTTTTTGACACATCAGCCTACCCAGCTGCTGTTTATGTGGGCCCAAAAATTATCTGCCATTAACCATTAATGAATTTATTCACTCAATAACTTATGATCATGGAAGAAAATACTTTTTTTCTGCTTTTTAGCCACCCCAAAAATAAAGAAAGGTATAAAACTGTCTGCCTGTGAGACTGATGCCCTTATTTAATCACAGAACATGGGAAGCAATTACAATCATCTTTCCCACATTGTCCTAAATATTACACTTATATCCTGGTGCTTAGGATCAAAGAATATCTCAGTTCCTTGCCCTCATATCCTCATTCAGTCTTTGGCTTTGTAGATGGGCGTGCCAGAAAGGGCCCCTCATATTCCCAGTCACAGGGATTATTTTTGTCATATCAACTTTTCTCCAGAAGATACTAAAATAAGAATGCTTATTTATTCCATGCACACAAGTTAGGCATCACCCTCACCCTCCCCCGATCTGATTTTTCAAATCATCTTCAGTAAATAAATTATGGAGAGCTTTGCAATGAGATTAACTTGGGAACAGCACTTAAAAGAGAATATATCTTTTCCCGCTAACCCTTATCTTGCTGGCAATCATAATGGTTTGGGAAGAGAAAAGATAGGATTACCAATGCTGAAAAGTAAGAAAGTGCCTGTCGTACTAATCTGAAAGTATTTGGATTGTTATGTGGATTACTTCTGTAAACTTGTGTACACTGAGCTGGCGATGGTGCTGCGTATTTATACCCAAGGCAAATTAATAAAATCTCAGGCATAAGCAAGCGTGCACACACTGCTGGAGGAATCACAGGGTGAATTGCTTCCGTAAGAATCAGAGAGGTACCGCTGAATGCTGGAAAAAAAGAGACTCTTAGTTGCTTAACAACCTTAAACACAAAAAGCTGATAAAGGGGAATGCACATCTCCAAGCTGAAGACCCCAGACACGAGATGGATTTTCCTCTGTCTTGTGCTGATGGTATTTACGAGGAGGTTCTGCGAGACTGAAAAATTTTGGAATCTTACAGCAAAGTTGAGGTCTCCACGTTTCCCTTTTCACACTGGACACTCTGTAGAAAGTTATCTTTGAGCAGGGCTTGAACTGTAATATTTAGTGGAAAAAAATAAAAGGTAGACCCAAATTTTCTTTTTCTTTCTATTTTAGGTACCTACATGACAAACTACGAATAACGCACATGTGATTGTCCCGAAGTTATGACCCTGAACTAGGCTTTGGCCATAGCAATTTTCCAATTATCTTTGTTATATTAATGCATCCTAATTTCTTACTTTTTCCCAACTCTATCTTTAATACTCCCATGTTCTATTTTCCTCTCTTCACACTGTCTTCCTCTTATGGGAAGAAATTTTGGATGACATCTCCAGCCACTCTTTCTTTCTTCTGCTGCAGGATAAACTTCTCACTCCCGCTGGAAGGAATTGGCACATGGGATGCTGATGCCCCATGGTTGTTCTGCTGTATCTTTCAGTAACCCTCAGTGACTTCTCTACTTCACCTGTGTATTTTCAATCCCTCCACAAGCACATTCCCAATCATGCTTATTAATATCCTCCTGTTCCCTACAGCTTTTCACAGCTGTCCCCAGGAAGAAACAAAACAAATAATAAAAAAAAGGAAAGCAAATTTCCAGACAGATTTGACTTTGCCTCTAGGATATTCCAAACTTGCTAATCTCAGAAAAGACACTCAAACACATTTCACCTACTTTTTGTTGTCTACTTCCAAATTTCTTCCTGTGCATTGTCTTTAATTTTGATGGGGAAAAAACAGTTTTATGTTGTGATTACCTGACTCACTTTCTAAAGATGAACATACTCCCGTGCCAGAGTGGTCTCCTCCCTGCTTCCATCATAGGGGATCTAAACAAATCCAACAAAAACATCTGCATTACAGACATCTACATTGTTGGCAGCTACACTTAGCTGAATGTCACGTTAAACTTGACCAAGATGAGCCACTGATCTGTTCAAATATCCTAAGAAACTAATAGAGCAAATTCTCCCTTGGTTTACACCCCTAGGTAAATGCATAACTCCTAGTAAGTCAAAATCCATCTTATTTTCAAAGACTAACCTCATGCTATAAAATCAAAGGCCAAGTTTTACTGAGACATGGTTAGAAACTTGGCATGGTTTTGTTTGGTGTTTTAATCTCACTGCTTGGGATCAATCCACACCGAAGAGATCATGAACCACTGCAACTGAAGAGAATCCCTATCACATCATTTACCTGCAGGTCAACATGGTAATATAAAGATATAAAGGGGAGTCAGTACACCACTCTCCTTCATCTAATTTTAACTGGAGAAGCTCAAACACTCACAGTGAAGCCTCAGGATGTTCTTGTGCTTCAGCAGCAAACTCTGGCCCAGCTGTGAGAGGACTTCCACTGAGCAAAGACAGCCCAAATGTATCTGTTTTCATCTCTCTCCTCTTTACATTTCAGTTTTGACTATTTTTTCCTTTCCTGAAAATAGTCTGAAGTTCTAGCAATGTCCTTGGAGAAATACCTTGCCTGAAAGAAACATTTGGTTAAAATTACAGTGGAAAACAAACAATGCTAGCTGCTGCCATGTTTCCCTGAAATCCCTCTTCTGCTCTTAAGCAAGAGTCTCAGTTCAGCAAAGAAAGGGAAGACAGGGATTTTTGCTGGTTATGCGAGGGGGGTGGCAGGATCGTGTTTATAATTGTTATTTAAATTAATTTTGTATCTCTAGAAGTAGCCAGACTAATAGTTTCACTGTCTTGCCACTTTGTGGAGCAGGGATAGAGTATGACAAAGCCAATCTGCTTTGCTCAACCAGTCTGTCCCTGCCTGGACAGGATTTTATGTATTGGTATGTTACATGAGTTATTTTCCCCTGAACTATTGAAACTCTGACAAGCAATTGCTTCCCTTGTCTTCTCCATTGTCTGTATTGCTTTCTTTCTTGAATCTCATTTCCAAGTCTACCACCTTTCCTGCATTTAAAATTCTCATTATCTCTCTCTACAAATCCCTGAAAACAGTTTGTAGCCAGGTGGGGGTCAGGCTCTTCTCCCACTCAACAAGGATAAGACGAAAGGTAATGACCTCAAGCTGCACCAGTGAAGGTTCATGTTGGACATAAGGAAGAATTTCTTCATGGAAAGGGTGGTCAGGCATTGGAATAGGCTGCCCAAGGAGGTGTTGGAGCCCCCACCCCTGGAGGTGTCCAAGGAAGGACTGGATGTGGCACTCAGTGCTCTGGGGTGAGTGACAAGGTGGAAATCAGTCCCAGGTTGGACTCAATGACCTTGGAGGTCTTTTTCAACCTTAATGATTTTATAATTCTATGATTTAAAGAGAAAGCATCACTCTATGATTAGACTTCTCTGCTGAGAGGCTAAAATTTTCCTCTTTCATAAAGACAGGAGGATTGAGCCCAAATATCCCAACTCACCCAAATATCCTGACTCAGCCACAAAGTTTACAGATACACCAGTGAACTAAATCATTTCAGGTCCTGCTTTGTAGCCAACTACATGATCTGATCACTTCCATACCATGAGACCCTCATAGCCTAAAATCAAGGTGGCTGCATGTAACCTGCTTTTAGGAATATTTTCAGGCCCACCCCAGAATATGAATTATGGCCAGGAATTGCATAAACTGTTGTCATATATAATAAGCCCATAATAAGTTCTGGTGACAGAATCTGATCTTGAGTACTGTTTAATCTGCTACAATGGATATACTCAAAGAAATGAGCCACTGTTTTTATTTAAAGATTTTCAAACTGATATTTAATTTATAATTTAGTAATTTTTCTTTTTTCGGCTTAGTCAAATTCTGCTTTTGGCTGCAATCAGTCAGAAAAGAAAGGAAAAAAAGTCAATTTGGCTTAACCACATTAATCAGCATGATTTGAAGAAAGCAAACATAAACAGGGAACATAGGAGGGCTTCAGCTGCCTTTTAAATTGTTTTACAACAAGATTATCATATTGCAATCAGTGAGTAACACAATTCCTATAATGCCTCCTATTTCATCCTTAGTTATTTCTTCTTTTCCCTGTCTGGACTGAAATAAAACCTGGAACAATTGGCTTCAGCAGGGCAAAGTCTGGTAGGAAGAGTGCACTATAAATACAGTGTAGAAAGATAAAGCTATTGCCTTTATTTGACAAGCTAACTGTTCCCCAAGCACTCATCCACCAGCCTTATAAAAGGAAATGTAGTTACTGAGGTCCAACTTCACCGTTGGCTTAAGTGTGTGCAATTCCACTGAAGTCAACACAATTGTGTCCATTTACTTTGGTGGTGAATTGGGACCCAGACCTTTACTGAAGTAATAAAGGGTCAGTCAAACATACAGGCAAGAGACCAAAGCTGTGGCTTTGCTCAAAGTTCTTGGCTTAGATGATAGTGTCAGTTAGGAAAATAGCTGACTGGGCAGTGAAGAATAATCATTGGGGTATATCAGCAAGTCACAGAGGTTTAGGTCTCATTATTCCAGGAGAGTCATGATAAATAATTACATATTTTCACCTTCTGTAAATCCAGAGAAATATTTTTTAGGTTATCTTATGCTGGAACAGAAGTAAAGCGAAAAAATAATGAGGCTGAATACCTTTAAAATAACAGGGATTATTTGTATTAAAAGACAAAATGAGTCTGATACTAATGAGTCTCTTGTACCGTTACATATAATGCCTTCTGAAGGCATTAGGCTCTGTGAGTAGAAATGAAAGCCTAAACTAGCTCATGAAAACAGCACAATTTATCTCACAGTCACTGTTGAATTTGGGAAGCTCAGACAGTATCCACAGCTTTGCCTTACCAGCCACATCTAAGGTAGCAGAAGTCATAGTACATAGATAGAAAAAAGAATTAATCCTACCAGCTGGGTATAACTTGATCTCATGGTCCCAGGATCTCATTTACTCATATTATTATACTGCTTAGGAGCGCGACAGGACATCAACCAGGATTCACAATGTCTAAGTTGAGTGTGTAGTTAGGAAACTAGTTTAAACAGCTTGTTTAAACTAAGGCTCTCTCTCTAGTCAATGGAGACTGTATAATTAGTAAAAGCAATTACCATCCTGATAGCAATTCTCCACAGCAAAGAGATTTGTGTGTTGCCTGTAGCACAAACGGAAGACAATGTGCATGCAGGAGGACTTTGGAGAGCAATGCAGGGGGTGACCCACAGAGTCAAGAGAAAGCCACCAATGACCGATAACAATGATGTAAATACACGTTAAAGCAATCTTCAGCACAGAACCTACATCAGTGTTATTTGGGGTCTTACACCATTTCTGGATCACAGCCTAGGACACCAGAAGGGGCAACATGAAGTAAATGACAATCATGCAACAAAAGAAAGCAACAAGGACACAAACAAAACTGCAATGATAAGGAAATTTTCATAAGACACCAAAGGTATATTCACTGAGAAACAGAAGTTTTTTGTCAAGACTGAATAAAATGGTTTGAATTTTTCCAAAAGTGAGATGGTGGGGGATACTAGTTCACAGTAGGTAGTAAGTCTACAATGGATAGTGAGCCTATTAATCCCAGTTACCATGACCATTGAAGATTAAGGATATATATAATTATATAATGTTGAGAATATGTCAATCTGTATCTTCAGATTCTCATTCCTCAGAGAAACCTGAGAACATGAACCTAGAGCTTGCATCTGCAACAGAGAAGGAAGGTAATCACAAATCAGAGAACTCTCATGGGGCTGGAACACTTCTATGGAGCCAGAACACTTCTATGGAGCCAGGCTGGGAGAGCTGGGGCTGGTCAGCCTGGAGAAGAGAAGGCTTTAGAATGACCTCATCACAGCCTCCCAGTACTTGAAAGGGCTTATAAAAGAGGGAGAGAGACTTTTTACATAGACAAATAGAGATAGGACAAGGGGGAATGGGTTTAAAACTATTATCTCTCCTAAAAGACAAGGGATTTAGATTAGATGTTAGGAAGAAGTTCTTTACTCAAAGGTTTGTGAGGCACTGGGACAGGTTTCCCAGAGAAGTTGTCTATATCCCATCCCTAGAAGTGCTCAAGGCCAGGCTGGACAGGGCTTGGAGCAGCCTGGGAGAGTGGGAGCTGTCCCTGTCCATGGCAGGGGATCGAACGAGATGGGCTTTAAGGTCTCTTCCAACACAGACCATTCTCCAAGTCTACATTTGTTTGACCTACTCTTGAAACCTTTCACTGATGGAGATTCCCACCCCTGCCCAGGCAGAGCCACTCTACACTTAGAAAGTTTACCTAATGACAAACCTAAACCTTCCTTGCTACAGTTTAAGCCCATTGCTTCCCATTCTGTTCCCAGTGGATATGGAGAGCAAGTTATTTCCCTCATTTTTGCAACAAACTTCTCCTTAGCTGCAGCCCATTTTCCTCTCTCATTTCTATTTTCCTTGCTCATAAAATTTAAAATAATCTGAAAATATGAGTATAAAGTATTTAATATATACACTGATTCCACAGGCATTATAATAAGCAGGTTATTTGCAAGGGTAAAAATTGTATATGTGATATTTTTGAAACTGTGTGCTTTCTTTACATACATATTTTTAATTTTCATTTGGGATTGTTTGAGTTATGAGGTTTGCTCTAAAAATATTCAGGTCAACCTCTCTTTTCCTCCAACTCTCAAAGGGTTAAGTCCCTGGCTGATAATTCCCTTTGCAAGTCAGATCCTTCATTACAAGCAGAATCCTTAGAAGAGGACATATTTCATTTTTTAACTGGAGCATATCTAATGATCCGGGGGAAAGCCCTGTCTCGTAACATTTGATGTAGCCTCAGACAAGAAGAGCAAGGTGGCATCAGCCTCTTCCTATTTAGTCATGAGCCAAGGAGCTGCACCAGCGTACAAGTGACACGCAGAACACATGCATCAAAGTAGCAGCTCAATCTGTACGGCAAATAACCCTCTTTCGTGGCTCAGCATGGTTGCTGGCCCTGAGCTGTACTTCCAGTAATTGACATAGTTGCCCAATGCTAGAAAACAAACTCGGAAACTATTCTCATTAGACGTCCCCCTGGTTTGCTACTCCGTTATTGTAAAACCCAAACAGTGAGCTTCCTAGCAGCGTGGCTCTGTTTTTAATTAGTTCTGATGGCACTGGGCGACGCGCCAAGGAAAAAAATGAACTTCCTGTGATTGAGGCTTGTTGCTCAGTATGTTGCTTCCTCCACACAGAGATTGTTTTCACAACATCTTCTGAAAAGGAGCTACTGACAGAAATAATATAAGTTTTTACTGCTTTTGATTTTTTTTTTATTCTGCCTTCCATGCTTATAAAAGAAGGCTCAAAGTCAAAGTTCCCTAAAGTTACTGTGTCATTATTTTGCCTTTGTGTGACTTGGCTGATTAAAGACATCCTAGCAGATTAATTTTTTAATAGAATAAGCACAGGCTCCTGTTTAAAAAATTTAAGACCAAGGTCTTTTTAGTGGCTTAAATAAATTAATTTGGTTATGTTCAGGCATGGGGTGGGGAGGGACTTCAGTCTTATATTCAACAGCGTAAGCTGTCACAGTGTGAGTAGGGGCGAGGGAAATGGCAGATAAATGTGATTCAAAAGCAGAATTAGTGTCTCCATGTGGGAATGTGATGAGTCTTAGCAGTCTCCTTCATTTCTTCTTACAAGGCTTCTCAAGTTAATTTCCTATGAAAAGCTCAAACACAACCACTTTTCTCCAGTGACTGTAGGTGGGATTCACAGCCAGACACCTACATTTAAAGGTCTCAGAAGGGCACGTCTGTATTTGTGCTGCTCCTGATTTGAGTCAGAGAAGATGAAGATCGAGTTGATATCATCACTGGAGTCCGGAGAGCAGCTGACCTGACCAAATTCAGGTAGGTACTTCTTGTGTGAGCAGAACTGCTTTCCAGGCTCCATTGACTTGTGTGGACAGGATCTCCACTAATCGTGACGGGTTAGACAGCTGCGGCAGATTAACACATCCAAATTTCTGATTCCTGACTGCAGACCTACATCAGAGGAGGAGTCTGCCTTCAGGTGTGTGTAACTGCTCTCTAGACTCCCACTGATAACACCGATAAGTGCTTGATTAACCACCCCCACACAGGTATCCAGAGCTGTCTGAGATGCCCCCAAGCCCATCTTGCAACAGCTGTCTCTCTAGAAGAGTGTAGCTCTCCTGTAAGTCCAGGGTTATATCTGTCAATCCCATATGGGTGTCTCACAGGCCCTTGAATGTCTCAGGTGGGCACCAAAAATCCATGTAAAGTCAGATTTTGGCTCTCAACTTTCAGTGACAGCAATGAGAGCTTGGGCACCAAGCACACATACAAATTCCCAGGCTACAATTATTAAAATTAGACAGCAGAAGCAGGGGAGGAATCTCACCTGCCATGCGACTTTCCCTGGATTGATGTTACTTTATTTGGTACACTGGTAATTCTTTCGTGACTAATTCTGTGCTTTATAAATTTCATTTTAACAGATGGTTTAGGAGAAAAGGAGTAAACTCATCCTGAAAGCTTCAGTTTGTACAGTTGGATGTCAGCTATGACAGCGTGCTTACCATTGCTCAGCTGCTTTGTGGCAGCCTCATTTCTACAGGTATATAAAGAGATTAAAGGAGCAATCCAGGCAATTCAATTATAATGTCAGTCAAGTCAGAATAAAAACAGAAACAGTGTTTTTCTTTGTACTTCTGGAATTACTTGTTTTACTTTTTAAAGTAGGAGTATGAAGTGCATCAAAGTACATTAATGAGTGAGGATCACTCTGATGGCATTTGAGACCACAACATGCCAGATTTCAGAAAGGACCAACTACTGCTGTGGTTATAAAATGGCATCTGCAGACCATGCAAATAATTGGAGCAGCAAACAGGATAACAGGTCTTAATACTGTTCTTTAGCTCTGCTTGTATTTATTTCATTCATCCATTTTTAGGTAGGAGACAGTGTCTCTGAAATACATATGTAAATATAGAATATTATCACTCCTTCAAGTAAATTTTCTTGTCTATTAAAGAAATATGTAAAAGGATATTGAGACAGGTAGAAAAAGGTAGAAAATTCTACCAACAACTATTAAACAGAAAGACTCTGGAGATTCCTGAGCCATGGATCACCAGAAGCAGGAGGAGCTACCTAGGAATTAGTGCCATGTGCTTGGCACTACAAGTCCTTATGCACCCTTTATTGAGCTCAGTCAAACACAGGACACTCGAACAGCAGATCTGCTTTGCATTCAGCCCATACTGAGCTAATATTTTCCTCATGTTCCTTGGAAATATTTCCATACCTGATTTTGAGTCAGCAAAGACAACTGATGTTTCCCTGCTGCCTTTGGTTGTCCTGTAAAGATTGCCAGACACAATGGAAGGGGAAACTAAAGTCCTTTGTCTCAGAGCACGGATTTTGGATTCTGGAGAAGCTTAAGAAGATGGATAGTCTTGAGAGAAACTTCTTTGAGCAGATCTTTATATGCTTCAGTATTCCATGGCCTACAAACACCAGCACAATTGGTCTATAAACCGTATTCCAAAATATGGTTCCACCTTATATATAAGGTTCATCCTCATATAAAAGCATGAGCTCGACTCCCAGCCACTTTTATGGAAAAAAGTTTGAGGATACAGAATCACAGAATTGTTGAGATTGGAAAATCTGGAGATCATCTTGTCCCATACCTCTGTTCAAGCAGTCACCTACAGCAGGCTGCATATCACCAAAACCACACAAAAACTAGATGGCTCTGGTTGACAGCAGCAGTGGGACACATTTGCATTCCACATCCAAGGCAAGACTTTGAGTGCAGGAGTCATGAGCCACAGCATGAAGATGCTTCTGGACTCAACACCAGCATTTTGGCTTGTCTTTGCACATGCACCAAGATGTAACTAAAAACAGATGCAAGGCCAGCTGCTCTTTTCATAGTTTCATTCATTTATGGGAAAAAGTAAGGAAGCTCTCTGGGGTTGGAAAACATAATTTAAGTCCTACCTCGAAAAGCAAATGCAAACTAGGCAGGATACTGATACCTTATTTATCTCAAAAGCTGCTGGTCCTGTGTATGGACAACTGAACCAAGCCCAGATCATTCATGAAATCACAGAATAGCAGAGTTTGGGAGGGATGACTCAAAATGGGGGCTTGGAGCAACCTGGCCTGGTGGAAGGTGTCCCTGCCCATGCAAGCAGGTTTAGTACAAGATGGGCTTTAATGTCCCTTCCAACCCAAACAATTCAATGATTTTTTGTCATATTTTTTAAAGGAAATATTTCTCAGCAAAAGCGATCCAACCAAAAAACCTTTATGATTTTTTTACTAATATCTCTTGCCTTTGTTCTTTTATTTTTCATTTTCCTACCCAGGTCTTTGCTCATTTTCCTACAAGAATTTCACAGATAGGCCCTTTCAAATCATGCTTTTTCTTAGTTCTCCAAGGACTTTGCTGAAGGGTGGCATTTTGTTTTCCTGATGGCATTTTAGGTGCCTAACCCCAAAAAAGCACATAATTCTATCAGCCTTTTTAATTAATCTCAATTTTCAAATGGTTTTGCAGGAGCTATACAGGCTGGCTTAATTTACAATGTTCCCCCCTGACTGAACAGGGTGTCAGGGTCTGGTCCTTAAAACTTGTGCATTTAGACTGAGCTTACACATTTGAAGGCAGAGCAGGTCACAATCTTCAGTGCTGAAATTCCGAAGCAGGCACTGGAGTTACACAAGGGATTCATTTGATTCTGTATTTAGGTTAACAGTACTTGTATAAATACTGAGTTAGAGCTGATGTCAATCTGTTATGCTAATTGCTAGTTAGACCCATACAAAGACAAGCTTTGCTTGGACCACTTCTGTAAGATTGCTATCTATCTACTGTGGAGAGATTTACATTTGCTTTCCATTAACATTAATAGGAGCTGTCCACATAAATCACTCATCGCCTGTAAGAAAAGATAAAGTCCTACTAAGTTCAGAGAACACAGGCTTTCCCAATTGAAAAGTCTATTAATAATAAAACCCCTACCATGTAAATATCTGACATCTGAACTGTATAGTAAATAAAGTGGTCCATGAAGTGATTGCTTCAAGGGGAAGAAATGCTTGGCTAGCTCCAAACCATTTTTAAAAACTCATATAAATCCTCTGGTATTGGTGAAAACATAAATAAAGCAAATAGCTGCAGAGGAAGGAGGAGGAGCGGGAGCATAGTAATTTCAATTGTTGTTTTTATTGGCCTTTATTTTGTTCTACGAGGTAGTGACAGATCCAATAAAACACCTTGTTTTACACACAGAGAGGACAAAGATTACTAGAAATGATACAAAAACCTCTTAGCTAACCCAGATGTAACTGGGCATGAGCTCATTTAGGCTGAGAAGTTAAAGGTGACCAGATGCAACGCTGGCTGCTTTGCTCCTTGTTGCTGCTCCTCACAAAACTGACTCAATTTATCTCACTAGGCCAGGAGATCACAGAGATCACTGGCCAGGACACCCTGGTACTTGGCACTGGACCAATGTCCACTATGATCTGTGTAACTCTTGATATGTTGACACACAAAAAACAAAAGCAGAATTTTTTTCTCCTTTCTGGCGATATAAACCCAGATTGGATCTAATGGAGTTGCAATAAAGTATCAGTGAATAAACAAAAGAACCAAGTTTCACCCATCATGTTGCCATCATTTAATCCTCTCTGTACCACTGAGCACTGTTTTTTTCAAGGAATTGTATAAATGGATTGCCAAAAGTTTTTCTTTGTGTTTTAAAATATATGCACACACCTATTGTTTTGTCTTTCCTTCTGTACTGAAAAGGACAGCACTGAGCATTAATTAGAAGTGATTGGTACAGCATTGTGCCATTAGAAGTCACCTATTAGAAAGTAAACTGGATGCAAAGTTACATTTTGCAGTTAATGCCTAATCACTTGACACTAATGAAATGAGCAAAGTGAACGTTGTGGGCATACCTGGTGTATGAGAGAGGGGAATAGTTGCTGTTCAGAAAACACCATTTTGTATGAATTAAAATATCTCAAGGGAATATAACTATTTAAAAATATATTTTTTGAGTTTTACAGGTGAGTGTCTAACAAAATTATTCTGGTTATTTATAATTAATTTCTTACAGAGAATGCATAGTTTTGGCTTTCTAATCCCATAATGTTCTGTGTTATTGATCATATTTTATTTAGCTTCAAGACATCCCAAATAAACTCCTGCCATGACCCCAAGATCCTGTGGTAGAGCCCAAATATCTTCTTAGGAAAGATAAATAGCCTTAAAGAAATAAAACCTGCAGAAGCATCTGCTTCCCCTAGAAAGTTATCCTGATTGATCCGGTGAGCTCTCAGCTTGAAAACTGAGGTTTTAATTTATTCAACCACAAGATCTCTGGATCTAATGTCTCTGTCTCTTTGTTACAATAAGGAGCCTTCCAGTGTGGCATGAAACCTCCCTGGAGAGGCAATTGGGGTTGTGCTGATACAGTTCATGAACTGATTTACTCCATTTGGGGTCTGGCCAAGGTTTCACCACTGGTCTTGGTTATTAGGTGGAGAGGAACAATTCCTCTCTCTTAAGGAACACTGTGGCAGCCAAAGGTTAGATTGATTTTGGCTGCCACACAGCAACATCTTTCCACTTTATCAAATGCCTGATAAGCTTGGATTCACGCTTGGTACTCAGTGCAAGCATCCATTGGATTTGTGTAGGAAGTTGGTTGGAAAGAAACAACCAAACGTGTGATAACTTAGAAAAACTTTGACAGCTGCAGGAATGGGTGGGCACAGTGGGAGTGAAGTGTTGCACTTGGCAAGGAAATGGGAGGAAAAAAGGAAGAATAAAAACAAAAAGTGGCAAATTATTACATATTGTGACTTGCAACATATTCTGAATAAGCTGCTGAATTGTACTCATTATAATTTAGGGTTTTCTGAGATCCTCACAGCAGAGGCATTGCTTGGGTTTTGTCTGCTCAGGACCCATCAAAAGGAAATAAAGATGGGCAGGAAAACAGACAGGTAACCACTGAGAATATCTTTGTGGTCTCCCTTTTAGCACAGTACCACAATGGGATTTATAGCACAGTGTCAGAGTGCAGAGCCCTGGATGTTATTTACACAGCTAAAATACAAATTTAAAGAAATCATGGTGTAAATGCAAAAAACATGGAACTATTCCTCGTCTAAGCAGAAGTAGATTAATGCATTTCTGGTGATAATAATTTAATTAGAAAGCTTTATTTGTTACAGACACAGATCATTCTTAGGGTGCACAAAAGGATTCAGCAGACCAAAAATAATTAAAATAATAAAAATTATTATTAGAGTAAACCTTTCAAAACAGAAGAGGCTGACAATGAAAAAGAAAGCTTTGTCTTGTGAGTGCTAAGAATAACAATAGACAGCACCCTTAGTAAAAGTGTAGCATTGATATTTTACATCTAAACACTTTCAACCAGTAATGTTGAGACCTCCCATTAAAAATAAACAAAATCCTCCCAAAAAAAATACAGTGATTGCACGTCTATGTAGACAGACAGGTGTGTTGAAAGAAGAGATGCTGTGATTGAAGAAGAAAATCAAAAAAGAATGGAAATGGCTGATTCTTTCTTTGTGACATATTTTCTCTCTCATCCTTGCATATTTGCATTAAAGTGATTGTGAATAATGTACATTTGACCAGTGCTGTCTGCGGAACTAATGCCTATTAAAGTGATGGGAAGTAGCATATGTTGTGCCTTGGGCAGAGAAAGTCCAATCACCCCCACTGTGTGCAAGTCTCCAACTAAAATGCAGGACAGCCTGGGTTTTATCCTAAATGAACCCAGCAGGGAGAAACAGGACATAGTCTCTCATTCCACATTTAAGCTTCTAAACTAAGCCTAAAAGAGTTAGATTTGGAAAAAAGGGAACTGTAACATCCATCATTTAATTTACTCATGGAGCTAATGTTATTTTATCTTTTCCTGGTACTAGGAATACAAAGGAAAGCTGTGAGGCAGGGGAAGTGGACATGTATGCAGGTTGTTTCAAGAACTGAGATGCATTTGCTCTATTTGTAGCAAGAGAAACAAAAAAGGAAGGGGGGGAAAAGGACAAAAAAGAAAGGAGAGGAAAAAAGACCTTCTCCACTCCTGTTATGCTTTCACATTTTCTGCCAGTGCATGATTTTGTCAGTAATTGTAAAACCGTTTGGGTTTGTTTGGTTTCACTTTTATGTTCCTGCACTGTACTAGAAATGTTCTGCTATTTGAACAGTTTGTAAAGCTTTTTTGAGTTGTATTACATAATCTTCCCAACGACCTCCAGCATCAAGTTCAGATCTAAAGCAGTCTTTCTTCTACCTGTGTGAACTTGATAGCTGGGGAAAAAGAAAAGGCAATTACAGAGCTGTATGAGAATAAAAAATTCAGCTGAACTAAGGAAATAAAAATTGCCGAATTGTCATGTTTAGATATGTAACAACAAATTTTGATTCATTACCTTCAGCATTACAAAAAGGAGAGGGGGCAGGGGGTAGAAGGGAAAGGAGGCAAAGCCTTTTTTTTTTTTACATATAGTATTCATAGGAGGACTTCATTTCCCTTTCCCATGAAATGAATCTGTCTTAAATAGAAGTGTATCTCTTAGTGATGTGGAAAAACATTTGCTGCCAATGTAAATCAGGAGCAGTGGCAGTGAAAGGAATGGATTGGCATGGGATTCCAATTGCAGCAGTGCAAGGTCTGTCTGTCCCACCCAATCCAGATTGGTGCACAGAAGAGAGATAAAAATTTCTTCTTTTTTTTCAGCATAAAGGTAAACTGAGTAGTTAATTTATTTAGTAATCTTGACAGCAGATTATTAACATGTCTTAAACATTAATTATCACTGGGTAAGAGTCTTGGTGTTGATACTTTCCAATGTCTCTTCATAGGGTGTAAACTAGAAATTCTGACACCAGCTAGAGTCAAACCCTGTCTTAGAGTTACCACTGAAATGCAGGTGCAGATCTATAGTCTGAAATTCAATTACATCTCAGCTTCAAAATCCGAAGTGAGCTGCTTATTTGCACTTCTGCTCAGTGAGTGACTGTAGATAGAAAATATCTCCATTTTTTCCCATTTATTGCTGATGCTATTTAACCTTAAAAGGTAATGGGTAAATAGAAAAAAAAAAACAGAATGTATTGCTGAGATAATTACAAGAAGAGGCTATTCCCATTAAGAGTTTAAATTATATGATTAGACTTCCATTATTTCCCTTACTGTTGCCTAGGAAATACACTCATGACTTTGGAGGAACTATTTTACGTTTTATTTCCTCCTTTTTCTTATCTTCCCTGAATAATTCCTTAATACCAGCAATAATAAAAAAAGCCCTATTGAATACTCAGAGACTCAGCTGTACTCCACCACAGTGAACTTCCTACACCAACACTGTGGGGCTCAGCATTGCTTTGAGCCACTCCAAGCACATTCGCCCACAAAAATTGGCTGTGTCACCCAAGGCTCCTCTTCCCCTTCCCCTGCTGTTATCATTTGGGACAATGGAATTCCACCATGACCTGGATCCCCAAGCTGTGGAACTTCACTCCGGGCTGGATCCCCAAAATTATCTTGCTAAACAGGAGGAAGAGAGGGAGACAATGAAAGTTCAGGCAAATCATTCAGATTTTTGCTCGGTGAAAAACAACAACAATCACCACAAAAGAATACAAAACTAACCAATCAAACAAGCAAACAGCATGAAAGAGAGGAGGGAGATGTGTGGCTTCAGGTGCAGGGTCTTCATACTGCAATATAGAGAGCAGTTTAATCAGTTAAGAGCAACTGTGAGACCACAGCTCTGATAAACAAATACCTTTTTCGTACGTCTGACAAACTGAACAGGTCAATAAAAGTGCTGTTTTACCCTTGACAGGAACTGAAGCACATGCAGCTTATCTAATCCTGGTCACATTCACTGGACCTGATCCTGACTTCAACTCACGTGCTCGTGTCCCCATCCCCACAGAGGTGCCCGACTCGCTGGGTTGCAGGCTGCTCCCATCCTTCTCCAGAGGTGGGATTCAGTTCAAGATTAAGAGGCTCAACTTTGATGTCTAAGCAGGCAAGGGCTGTTTCTGCTCCTATCATCAGTGGAGATATAAACAGTACAGTCAGTAAAGTCATGCCAGGCTCATTTTGCCAGCAGACAAAGTTTAGCCAGATTATGATTTAAACTCTTCTAGACTCCAAAATGAGATGGGAAGATTTAAATGCTCTGTTTGGAAGATTTCTTGGTCTGTGCTAATTCAACCAAAACCATTGCTACCCCTGGGTCCTGGCAGTGTTTTATTTCCTGGAACAGATGCTGTTTAGATCTCTGCCTTAAGAGAAGATGAATCGTTCTCCAGCTTCCATTGACTGTGTTAACTAAGAGCTGGATTTGAGTACACAGCCATGGTGTCTAGTGCCACTTGTGATAATGTAGGATATTCAATCAGAAGAGCTCAGGTCTCTTATATATCCTGTAGGATATATCACAGGATCACAGACTGGTTTGGGTCGGGAATGGGCTTAAAGACCATCTAGTTCCAATCCCTCTGCCATGGACAGGTGCACCTTCCACTAGACCAGGTTTCTCAGTATCTAATAACCTGACTTGGAGGTCTTGGGTACTTAGTAAGAGCCAGAAGATCAATAGCATCATGGACTCAGCTGACTCAGAAAAGACTGTTTGGGGATTTAGTTATCTAGACTAAATTTATATCTATTATTCAGAAAGGGAATCCCATACTAGATTTTCTGAGACCACCACTCCCTCCACCACCTAAAGAAGATGGCAATGAAGAGACACCAGCTCCTGATGCAGTTGGTGAGAGTGAACTTGCAATGGAGGTTTTGCTGGAGTGAGAAATTCAACACTGTAAAAATTTCTCTCCTTTTATTACATTGTGAGTAGGGCTTGATCCTTCAGAGCTACTAACAGTCTGAATCAAATCATTATTTTAAGTTGATATGTTATCATAGTCAGGTTAGAGACCCACAAGAGACCATTTGAATATGTGCATCTCTTTCTCCTGCTTATTCCCACACAAAACGATATCGAAACATGTTCATATTCTTCTTGTACATCTGAAACTAGTAAAGGACAAAGAGCAAAGTCTAGAACCAAAGGTGGAAGAAATCTAAATAATTCTAGGCGTCAACTTTGACCCCACTTAGAGGGCAGCCATCCTTCCCCTGCAGCAGTAGCTGCTCATGTTGGATACAGATTGTGGCTTCTTCAAACCCATGGTATAATGTTAATGTATTTTAAATAAAAACTTGATTCAGGTATTCAAAACTTAGTATTGAAGAATCTTTTCACTCCAAAAGCCAAGAGGGAGAAGATTTCAAGGGTCCTGAGTGGTGGGAACAAAAGTTCAGTGGTCTCTCCTACGGATCTGTGCCATTTCTATCTTTGAGTTTAGCCTTGATGCTTTAAGTGGCCTCATTCCCTGGTTTATTTTGTCTCTTTCCAGTCTTTGCTTTTATATACTTATGAACTTATTAGTTCACGTCTCATAATTATGGTTCTACTTTGGGTGGTATGTTTTAACTGTTCCCCAACACTGGATTTCAAGCATGAAATAGTCTCTGGGCACCCTCTTTGGTGTGTGTCCTCCTTAAATGTTTTTTCCAGGTTCTGGGATGTGCTCATTGCTGTTTGAATTATGTTCCTCTCATGTTTGTGTCTTTTCCTCATTCTGCAGACTTTGTGGTTCACATTTAAGAAACTGGAACAGGAAGGAAAAAAGGAGGATGGGTGTGAATTACAACCTTAAACAAAGAGATGGTTAAGACAATAAAAAATCCTTCCAATTATCCAGTCTGACTTTACACACACATCTGAAAGTTATGTAACATGATCACTTATGATAACCTTCCCCAGACCTATTAAGCAACATAAAGATGAAAACAAAATCATAAAACCAAGATGAAGGGTTGTGAACCAAATCTGGTTCAAAATTGCAACTCATACTCAACCCTAACGCAATTAAGCTTTTTAAACACCAAATTGACAGGGTTTAGGTGCTTCAATTCCATTCACTATTGCAAAAACTGTTCACAAATACACACCAAAATTGGAGACAACATCAGAACTCTGTTCATTGAATGAACTCTTCTCCTTTTCAAAGTCAAAGAGACTTTCACCATTAACTTCTTTTCTTTCCTAGTGCTTTTTGTACAAGCAATGATACGCTTTTGAAGAAAGGCAAATATTCTGTGAAAAAACTGAGCTCATAGCTTGGTAGTACTTTTACCCCACGGGAATATTGTACCTCACTGCTAAAAAGCTTTATAATAAAATGTAGGAGATGATATAAATAGACTCAGTGATGCCACTAGGTCAGTCAAAAAATAACTAATTCCTTCAAAGATTGCTGGACAGTACCACATCTTGCTTGTTTTCTTGGTCTTATTGCTAATTTCAATAAGAAATTGTCCTGTGAGTGGATGTGTTTGGCAAAGAAATTACCAGCAGCTACCACTGAGCACAGATGTTCATTGTCATCATCGATAGCAACAAATATCATCAGTCCAGAGCAAGATCACTCCTCTGAGGGGAAAGTACATATAGCTATCATTCAAAAACCTCAGCCTCAGATCCTTGATAGTTCAGTAACTCACAGTTTTGCCAGTGGGGCTGATAGAAGTTTCTTTGTTGTGATGGATGCATTTGCCATTACTCACCATACCGGTTCTCCCCTCCCCTCCAGCTGTTTTACTGTGGTACAATATCCAAAAGCCATGAATCTTGCAGTATCCTAGCAGCCTGATCAGTAACATTCCAGCCTGACAAAATTAGAGCTAATAATTCAAACAAGCTAAAACATCAAATGGGAAAGAGTCAAAGGAGACTTTTCATTAAAGGCATTGACTACTGGAGAACTGGGAGATAAATGGTGATCCAGTAACCATCCTTGTCAAATCAGAAAGTGTCAATGTATTGATTGCCTCATTATCACTGAATTAATTACAGTTGTATCTCTCCAGATATTCAACTTATAGTTTGATATTAAGACTTGTTTTTCTTGACAAAGCAATGAGGTTTTGTTTCAAGACTCTCTGAAGTTTGGGGTGGTTTAGGTTTGGATTTTTTTCTTTGTTTTTTTTTTCAACATGAATTGTATGTTTTGCAAAAGGATGGTGACCTGGAAAATTAATCTCTGCTTATCCATGTAAACAGACACAATATCTCTGCAAATTTCCAGGCTGCCAGCTCCTTCTGAGATATTTCTGTCAACCTATAGCTAGAAGAAAAAAGGTCTTTGCATCTATTTCACTGGAATCAGTATGACTTTATATTCCACAATGTGAGGGAGTAGAGTGACTCTGTCTGTGATGTGCTTTGGTAAGCAAGGGACTGCACTGGGAAAGTCGATTTAGTCCACGTGATCAAGCAGGTGTTAACAGCTCTATAAAAAAATGGATTTCAATGATCTCCAAATCAACACCAACTTCCTCTTTACATATATATCCAGTAATTACAAGATCAGTTGCCTTTCCAGTTCAGGGATCTACCTGAGATCATTGTGTCTGAATGGTTCCCACCTAAAGCCAACAGCACCAGGAAAACTGTTCAAAGTCTAGAACAGGCTGCCCAGGGCAGTGGCGGAGTCACCATCCCTGGAAGGACTTAAAAGATGTGTAGATGTGGCACTTGGGGACAGGCGGTGAATTTGGCAGTGCTGGGGATAGCCTTGGATTCAATGACCTTAGAAGTCTTTTCCAGCCTAAACCATTCTATGTTTCTCTGAGCTAATAGAGCACTGCATTAAATGTATCATTTCAGAACAAAAGCCCCATGTGAAATAAGGGTTTCTGAGTTGCTACTTCTGCTGTTTTAGCTTTTTTTTTTATTATTATTATTTACTTGGTTAGCATTGTTAAGTTTGATAGAGGTCATCTGATGTATCACCTCATCATTCATTTATTTCCAAGTGCCTGCTTATACATATATGGAAATACTGGCTTGGGAAGATTACGTACCTTTACTGATTTCTTTCAGCAAAATAAGTATAGGTGCAAACCAACTTGGATGTCTGAATAGACAGGGCAGCTTATTTTTCAGTAATTTTTCTCTTTCTCTTTCTGTGGTATTATCAAAACATCACTTAGGTATGTTCTTATTTTAATTCTAATTCATGTTCTTATTTTAAAATTATTTCTTTTCTACTTTGATCTGGGTTGATGTCATAATGAATCTGGAGCTAATGGGATGAAATATAACATTGGATCATATCTGCAGGTACATCAGAGTAATCATTAAGAAATCCAATGCTGTTAGACTTTGCAGGCTAATTTGTTTTAATGATGAAAAAAAACACGTGGAAAAGAAACAAAAATACACTATTTCCCAATGTGGGAAGGTGTAGGACTTTCACAGGTGTTTATAATTTTGACTGTTTTTACACAAGGGATGCAATTAACAGGTGATTTTTTTGTTTTTTGGTTTTTTTGGTGGCTTTTTAAGGTAAAACTGTTTTCAGTGTTTGATTTCAGGTCCAGAGTGAAAGACAAAAGGATCAAGGGAACACACATCTTTACTTGCCAGGTTCAGCTGTGGAGATTATGCTGCCGAGGCAGAACCAAAGAGGGTCGCAATTGGTAAAGTGTCTCAAATCACTCCTTAGCTACACATTCCCTCATCTGGGTCTCATTCACAACTCCTTCCACCTCAAGTATATTTACAGCTTTTGGAGGCTGAATCCTGTTAAATTGCACCATTGGTAGCTCCTTCACATCAGAAACCATACTTGATCTTAGCTCTGTGCTGCATGAGTGCAGAAACCACGAAGTCTAAATTGAAAAAACATCCCTTTCTTCCCAATTTTAATGCCGGACAATCCTGCTCACTGGCAGAGGAAGAGAGGGATTATTATCCTTTGAAGGAAGCAGCCTAAGAAACCATGGCCATGCACAGTTTGAGAGCGGACAGACACTTGTTTGCTGTGCTGAATTTGTATCTACAACTTGCATTAGGCATTGTCTGTTACAGTGAGGGAGACACTTCTGAATCCAGATCCTTACAATAACACCTCTCATCCCTTTCATCCATCTCTTAATATATGTGGGGTTTTTTTTTTTTTTTAATAATAAAGTACAACTTGTAAAATAATAATAATTACCTCACAAGACAGATATGAAGCTTAATTAAATAAAGGCTGATTATCAGAAACTTGGAGCATGTGCAGAGCCTGTTTGCTATAGCTTTTCTGTTGCTAAGCTTTTCTGCAGATCAAGCCTGGGCTGTACAAGAAGTGATATGAATCATCTGTATCAAAAGAAATATGACTCATTCAAGGCAGAGCCATCCAAGACCACAAATGAGACATTATTTTGATAATGAGAGATTTATAGAGAAGACACAAGGAGAAGGATCTCCTGCTTCTTTTAACTCAGCCCCTATTCTAGGCCCCTACACAATCTCCTTAAAAATGTAATAATCTTCACTTGAACATCTTGACTGAGAAGGAATAGCCAACAATTCATAGAAGATAGAAAGCAGATGAGCCTCCGTCATTTTTACACCTAAACTCAAACCAGACTTCATCAAGTTCCTCTGTTCTTTTACTGCTGGTTGCAAGCTGAGACTGGAAGTGGAAATGCCAAAGCATCCCAAAGATGGGCAGCATTTGTGATGGGATGAGAAGCAGATGTTGAAGAAATCTCTGAAGAGATTATCTTCTCACAGAAATATCGATGTTTGTTGCACAATTCAAGCCCAAGACTTCAACAAACAGGTGTATGCAGCCTCCACTCCAAAAGAGCTCTGTTTAAAGTACCTTTTGGGCACATCCAACAGCTCCATAGTCATTGGAAATATCCTGGAGCATCTCAAAGGGGTCAAGACCAACATGTGAGTCCTAACTCAAGTCATCCATGTACCTGAATTTTAACTGCTCAGCTGAAGGTAAGTTAAACCCAGTCTAGTGGAGGCGCCCTGCCCACATCAGGGACTTGGAACAAGATTGTCTTTAAGGTCCCTTCCAACTCAAAGCCCCATCCAACCTGGCCTTGAACACTTCTGGGGATGGGGATGTGTCTGGAGCAAAGAACAAACCAAAATCCATTTCCCTCCTGTACCAATGCCTTTTTTTGTGGTATCAAATTGGATGTTGGGCCAGAATTCTTAATACACTTTAATTTTCATGGAGTTTAATTGACTTATTGGCCTCATCTAGTTGTAAAGTTAACTACACTAAAGATTGTTAAGCTTCTGTGTGAGAAGATTTAACTGATTGCGAATCAAACATGGTCAAATAGAGAAATCCATTCTGTTGTCTCACTTTAAAAAATGAAAGCCACAGGTGGGATTCATCTTACCTGAGTGTGTTTCAAGTCTTGATGATTTTAGTCATATTAACACACTTAAAGCCCCAGTGATCCCCTGCAATTAAAACTGTAAGTTTCCCAGCTATGAAAAATAGACTCTTTGAGCAAGTCTTTCATCTCAACTATGTTAAATTCATATTTTAGGTCTATTGATCTCAGAATTACCTGTCTTCCCTACTGCATACAAAGGGAATCCATAATAACCTCCTTAAATTTAGACTTTTAACCTATAAACACCTAAATTCCATCTGAAAAAGTACTGAGGCATAATTTAACACCTTAACTCTAACCAGAAACCTGGCTGCAACCATCTTCTGACAGAATATTTACAATATGATATTTGTTCATGGAAAACTACTTTTTTTTTAAGAAAAAAAAAAAAAAGAATGAATGAGTTATATGGAAAGTTTTATGGGTCTACAAGGAGCTAACAGAACGTAATATTTTGACTCAAGAGGTTTTTTTAAGGGCAATCAAACCAAATGGGTATTAAGTGAGGATACTGTAAATACATTCATAAAATATTATTTCTTTCTACATGTGCGTTATCTTTATGGTTGCCATATACCTGAGTGTTAGCATTTTTGCCTTGAATTCTTGCAAAATCTCAGAGTGCTTTATACTGATTGATTAATTAATTAATTAATTAATTAACTATAGCTCAAACTCATTCTCTTGGATAGAAAACTACCTGATGGGCTCTCTGAGGTTCCCTTATGGTTAGTGAGCAAGTGGGGGGGAAAAAGGGAAATAATTTTGCCTCCTGCTTTGCCCCCATGAAGACACTTTCACAGTGCACCACAGGGCTCAGGCTGCAGTTTTTCATCTCAACCCTTTAGACCATTCGCCTGTGGTTATCTGAGACTGCTAATGGAAGGGTTCATTAAATCAAGACAACTTCACACTCTGCCAAACACAGGGTTTTAAAATAAATAAATACTTCAATCCCATTTATTAAAGCCAAAAGGGATTTGGAAATAAATTTAATTTTTTAAACAACTGCAGATTTCTCAGTAGATTTGAGCTGTTTTGTTTCTGAGGAACACATGAAGCTCATCTCACTAACACTTATTAGTGGTGGCACTTGAGTCAGTGTTAAGCACTTGGACCAAACCAGTCTTCCACTTTCTGTGTGTGGATCCAACACAACAGAAGTAGGACCCTCCAGGCTGTGATTCACTCAGTCCTAAAGAGGTTGCTTGTTGATTAACCAAGACTAGAAGTCTAATCTATACACAACCAGCATGAAGTGAGCTTAATCCCTTCACAAACAATCAGCTACTGATATAATTCAATTCTTACCCAAATTAAATCAAGCTCTTTTAGTTCCAAGTCAACCAGACCACTGGTTTCGAGCCCAAATGAACATCTCCAATAACAACCAAAACCAAATGTGAGAATTACCAGCATAAACACTCGTTTCGATGAAAAAATAAATCCCTGTATTCTAAGGGTATTTGGCTTAAATCAAACAACCAGCTAACCTTTGAACCAGCACTGGGAAGTTTCCATTCCAATGAGAGCTTTAGGAATCCATGCCAACAACCTACACTCCATCCCCAGTTGGCAGAAGGTTGGCAGGGATACAAAAAAACATGTTAACAATGCTGCTTTTTTTCTATATATACAGTAAACCTTATGTGTATCAACACACTTGTTTAAACAGCTTTTTGAATCTGACTCACAATCTTCATGAATACATAAAAAGTTCCAGATGTTAAAATGTCCCAGGACGTGCATTTTAACCAACTTTGTTCTGCATTTGTAGTCTGAAATGCAAAGAGGGCATATTGATTAGAATTACTGGCATACTTACTGCTTCAGCTTTCCTGCTTCCTACTGAGTGGTATTTGCCATGGAATGACTTGTCTTTGTGCTCTTTATTCCTAGCACGCTGCTCTTGGGATCCTGGATGCTTTGGAAATTCCCTTTTCAGCAGCAGCTGGAGAGTTGAAAAGGGAAGAAAGAAAAAGAAAGGGGGAAAAGTAGTCTGAGACTTCACAGGTGCAATGAGGGTGAGTTTGAGGGGAGGAAGAGAAGAGGGTTTGGAGAAAATGTGTTTTCTCTTCTGTGCCTTTACAGGAACTGACCAGATAATGCCCAGGTCTGTGCTCAGCTCAGCTCACCATTGGCATGTCCATGGCAGAGCCTTTGCACCGGTGCAAAGTCACTGTTTACTTTAACTCTTACCCGTTATTAAATTTAAGACTTGGAATCCCCTGTAGCCATTTGCTTTCATTAACAGTGAGCATGTGTGCACAGCCAGAAAATCCAGGGCCTGAGAGAAACACACTGCAAAATGTTACAACTTCAGCAAAAGCCCAATAGAAGCAAGGTACCCTGGATGATTTGCATGGGAATTATCATAAAGGCTTAGTGGAGCTTAAAATCAGATTTTGTGACTCTTTCTGACCTTGCTTGCATGGATGTCATAGCAGTGCCACATTCCTGCTTTTGGTTTAGCCACTTCTGAACAGGAATAAATAAAGTTTAGGTGGATCTTTTTGAAGTGTCCTAATTATTCCACTATTAAAAAGGGTGAAGCACTTAGCTCCAGGTCTGTCAAGGGTTGGTGGAGCCTGTGCTCATCTGCACTTGGAGTAACACCTTAAAATGTTATCCAGTTCATTTATTGCAAACACCCAAAACAGGCACCACAGAAAGCAGCAGGCACTCACTGGATGGAGTAACCCAAATGATGACATTTCAGCTCCCTGATGAGTCAGCTGGAACCATCAGGACTGACAAAGAGCTCTCCAGGGACTATGTGAGTGTTTTACCCTCTGACTTTTCAGTGAACAGTGCATATATGATGACAGGAGCAGGAGTCTTCCATCCCAGCACACAAGCCAGCTGCAAAGCAATTTTCCCTCTTTTTCCCCTGATCCCATAAAATTTGCATTCCTCCCTGCAGAACAGCCTGTGCCTGGTGTTAGGAATGAAGGATAAGTCCCTGTTTCCTTCATTTTCCTCCTTCGCCCCAAATCTCCTGCTACAGAATAGATTTTGATGTGGAAGATGCCTTCTGGGCAAGGCAAACCATGTGTTCTTCAGGACCACAATATTTTAGCTGAACTCGCTCTGGCAGAGTTAGGAACAGCCTGTGCAAGCCTGGCTTGGGCACCTGACACCAGGGATCAGGCACAACAGCAGCTGACTCAGCAGGAACACACACAGAGCTCATTTAGGGATAAATGAGAGGGGGGCAGTGGGAGGAGCTTCACAAACTTGGCTGGAGCTGTGAGTACGGAGTCAGGGGTGGGACAAAATAACCTGCATTTGACCTCTCAACTCAAGCTTCTGGGATTTCTGATTAAACTTAAATGCAAGTGTGAGCTGGCACCCTCTCTCTGCTCCACTGACAAGTGTTGGCGACTTCCCACAACAGGATATTTAATACTTGGAGAGCCATAGGCTCCTATATGCTGAAAACAACTCTGAAGTGCCTTTACCTCTAACTGAATCCCTCCTCCCTTTATCTCTGAATGATGCTTTAGGTATTTGTGTGCTTGGCTTCATCTGGCACTGGCAGTGACAAAATACAGGCATAGGATTCAGGTGTTATCCAAGTGGTGGGAAAGTGGCCTTATGCTCCATGAATTTGCCTAATAGTGGCAGCAAAAGGACAGATGAAGGAGAGACGATGGAGGGCACTGTAGTAATACAATTAATGCTTAAAGACTGGAGGTGTACCAAAGCTTGAGTAGGTCAAAGCCTTTGGCTTCTTAATATTTAGATTAACGATCTAAATTAATGCATCTCAAACACTGCAGCAATTTATTCAGGTTGGAGGTGTTAACCACAGCAAGAGTCAATTCAGCTCACCTAACTTTAACCATCAGAAAGTCAGACATCTGTCTATGCTGTTTAACCAGCTCCTCTTACAGCCAGTGGAGAAAGACACAAACCTCTAGAAATGGCCTGATCCATCCCAGTAGAAGTGAGATGAGCTGCTCTCTGCAGGGTCCTGTCTGCTTCTCTTGACTGTTGAGAGATATCAGCACCTTAGATAAGCAGCTTGGATTAGGAACCTGCCGTCTAAACATGTGACATTCCAGGAGACTCTGCTGCCCCATCAGACATTCAGGATCTCTTCAGAAATCTCGTGAGTGTTGTTGCAGTAACAAATATTACTTTTTCATATTTATGCTTCCCAGAAGCAAGTTTTGGTTTCAAAGGTATCTCCTTTTCTCCAACAGTGATTCATTGTCATTCTCCTCTTCCAGTTTAAACACATGTATTCATGTATATACACACTGTATAGGTGAACTAACTGTGTCTGCATGTGTAATGCAATGTGCCTGTATTTAATGACATTTGATTTCCTATGAACAGAGAAATCTGACAAAGTCTCCAAATTTCTGCACTAAATTCCGGGCATGGAATACTTTTTGAATTAACTAGTCATGGAATCATGGAATGGTTTTAGTTGGAAGGGACATTAAAGCTCATCAAGTTCCAAATTCCCTGCCTTGGGCAGTGACACCTTTCACTTGTATAGGTTGCTCAGACCAGGAGAAACTGCTGGAAATTAAAAGCCTTACCAAATTATTATTAATTTTATATGCTTAAGGGTTGTTTTTAAGCCACCTTCTCCCAGGTGCTGTAGTTGGCTTGTTCTGGGATACTTACATAGTGTAAAGCCTTGAACCTGTCTCATCTCTTCTTCCAAACTGAAGTCAGATGAAGCTTTTAAAGTTCACACTTAAAATTAACTTGTCTGTTGAGTCTTATAAATGTTCTAATCTATAGCTTGTGCTTCTGACCTATAGACAGTGGCTGTCAGATGCACAGTTAAAATAATCAGCTTTTACCATCATTTGAAACCAGGAAAAAAAAACAAACAAAAGCAACAAAAGTCACACAAAAACAAAAACAAAACACAACAAAAAAATCAAAGGAGAAAAAAAGAAAACAGATACAGAGTCTGTTTATATCCTGATATATCAGATGGACTTTTTTTGCAGGAAAATAAATTACCAGATAAATACCTTGCTTGGATACTAAACAGATTAGCCCTTCTTGCCATTTAAAGGGAGAAAACTACTTTGTAACAGGAAAATTATTTTTATATCTCCTATCTCACCTGGTGCATTTCCCTTCCATTCTACTGATAATCCAAACATACTTTTTATTAAGAGCAATTCCAGACCCCATTATTGTTCCAAGTTCTGACATTCACATAGGAAATGAAAAACTGCCCTAACCTTCCTTCCTGCTCATAAAGTCCTGGAAGAGGTGGATAAGACCACAGAATCTTTTGACTTAGGGTAGATTTTTTTTCTTGCATTTGCATAAATCCCCCAGGCAAGCAGGAAGAGACAATATTTCAAACCCAATACCAAATATTTCATTTGGAGCAGTTATCTCATAATTACAGAGCTGCAGCCAATTAGCAAAAATAGAAACTTGTGGAATAATTCTGTGCTTTTAGAGATGGAGGAAGGGATGGGGCTGATGGGCTTTCACGTGTATTATATGCATATACAGAGCTCTGAACTAAACCAGGCAGTCCCACAAAGTGACCAATGGTTCCTTTGCCTGGAGGGTGCCCACACCCTGGACACATCGATCCAAACACCTTTTCCTTGCAAAGAAGTTTTCTGTTGTGGGACAACCATTGCTGCCATGGATATGTAGTAGAACAATGCAATATTATGGGCAATCTGAGGCACAGAATTTATTTGCCAACCCAAAATTCACTGAGAATTTGGAGAGAATATAATTATCCGTGGCAGGGGGTTAGCGTCCACATGCAGAACTTCCCTGGCCGCCTGATAACTGCGGGGGAAAAGCCTTTGCTTTAACATCATTTGACCCATAGAATCTGCAACAGCAAGAACCCCCAGTGCCTTGTGGGCCCAGAGCACAGTGAAGTGAAGATGGACCTCTGGGTATCTGCAACTCCTGCTGGGAAACTTCCTTTGAAAACCCCTCAGACTCCCCGTTCCCTCACCAGCAGATTGGACTTGGGGATTCAAGGTTATTCCTGCCTCATGTCTCTTTCTTGAAGGTTTCCAACCCATTAATTTGCTACTTTGTCACATGGTACTTCTGTTTGTAGGACACAGACTGCTTGAGTCTTTTCCAGGTGAACACTGGAGGCCATGGTGAGGAGAGGATGGGGCAGGAGGCACTGGAAGAACTTTTCCACCTTCATGATGTATTTACCATTTATGAGCCAGACATGTCCTGTGGTAGCTCTCTAAATAAACAAACCTTAGGAGGTGGACTTGATAATCCTTGTAAATCCCTTCCAGCTCAAGATATTCTATGATTCTAGCCCCTGCAGCATTTTCTGCAAGTGAAAAATTGTGCATGTTTTTCCTCACCTTAAGATCAGACCCTGTCCCTGGATAGAACGTATTTCCATTGTGAAAATGTGATTACTGACCTTTTGGCCAAAGAAAATTTCAAAAGATTACCTCATACAGTCTCAAAGGTCTCCTCACCACTTCCTGGGCTCAGGAATGAGGGACACATTCTCAAAGCATGGCTAGGTCTACAGCAGGTTACAAACAGAGCTGCCACAAGCTCAGGGTGTTTCCTATTCTCTGTGCCATGCAAACAGCTCCAGCGCAAATTTCTTATAGACCACTTATAAGGTCTATGGGGAGATCTTGAAGCACCTTTCAGTGCCTAGAGGGACTCCAAGAGAGCTGGAGAGGAGCTTTGGACAAGGGCATGGAGTCACAGGACAAGGGGAAATGGCATCCCACTGTCAGAGGGCAGAGTTAGATTACATATTTTGGGAGAAGTTCTTTGCTGTGAGGGTGGGGAGGCCCTGGCACAGGCTGCCCAGAGAAGCTGTGGCTGCCCCACCCCTGGAAGTGTTCAAGACCAGGCTAGACAGGGCTTGGAGCAACCTGGGATGGTGGAAGGTGTCCCTGCCCATGGCAGGGGTTTGGAATGAGATGATTTTTAAGGTCTCTTCCAACCCAAACAATCCTATAATGCCATGGCTATGTGTTCCTAAATCACATGCATGCAAGTACTTGGATCCCAGCTTTGCATGGAGATTCAGTGTCAAAGGATGAGAAAAATGAACCTTCAGTGTCCACTCAAGGCCAGCTGGAAGGAACAATCCAAATTATCAACTGTTTCTGTGTGTGATCCCTGATGTAGAAGAAGTGCCTTGTCACCGCTGCTGGCAGTCAATCACTTATGTCCCAGTCCCTTGCCACTGTTTCTTGATCCAGAAACAAGCTGGATCTCTGGACGTAGTAGGATCAGAGGCAGGGAAAGTCTGTAGTTTCGTGCACAGTGTAGGACTAAGTAGGTTCATTCCTGAAACGAGTGAGGATGTGGAAGGTCATGTCCAGCACAAATATGTCAGAACAGGGAGGTTAAATCGCTCCTGCCCATCAGCTTTCCCTAACAACAGGAAATCCACCTGTGGGTGTTTCCAGCCTTGCCTACACTGATGGTGTTTCTGCTGATAAATTGGCTCTGTGTGGTTATCATCAGAATTTGACTTGTTTACTGCCAAAACTTCCTTTTCTTTCCATATGCATACCACAAGGAAAGTTATTTACACAAGGCTGGTAAAATCACACCCTTGAAGGAGATCCTGTGTCACATTGGTTCTAGCCTATCTCAAATGGCACAAATGGGTGCTTTGCTATGAAAATTTAAGGAATATTCTCTGTTGCATCAAAAGGCAAAAAATATTACTCAATTACATTACAGTGGACAGCACTGAAGAAATTAAGGCCAGGCCTTGTTTCCACTGAATCAATTATGATTTTGCTCCTGATTAAAATGAAAGCTGTATCAGACTTCATAACTACTTTCCTGAGTACTTTAATAGTCAACCCTGTGTCTTTATAATGCCTGTATTTATATGGCTTATTCATTTAACAACATCCTTTCCCCTTCATTTATGTTACAAATAAACAGAAATTGTCGAGCTGATGCCTAAAAGAAAAAAATAATGTAAATATTTGCTACAGTAACAACTGAAAAATAGGATTCTCCTCTGGCCCTGCATTTGTTACGGATAAATTGGCTCCCGTAATTTTTATTGCATTCATTATAAAACAGACCACACACCAGTTTCTTTTAGAAATGTTTAATCAGGGATTTAAAATTATTGGCATGGCTCCTAAGACCTGTAGCACCTTGGGATGTACAGAGGGTATCTACAGAAGGGTCTCACCACACTCCCTTCTGATTTGTTTAAAAAAAAATAAATTTACTGGTGCGATTGCAAAGAGGTGGAGATGGAAGCATTGTTTACTGCCGCCTGACACCAGAAGGTGTGATATTGTCTATTTTTGCATCAAAGTCACCCAAATGAAGAATAATCTGCCCCATATGGATACTGATATGACTCGATTGTGCCATTTGGGCCAGATGCCAAGGAAGTGGGGTCTGATAGCTCCAAGCTGTCTGCTGTGGAGGATGGACTTATAACTCCTTATGTTACAAATATTTGAGTTTCCCACTGTTTGAATCTTTTTTTTTTCTCTTCTTTTTCTGAAGTCCAGGAAGGCTCACCAGAGTGGACAAAACCTGGCATATTTTTCGTCTTTCTTGTGAAGCTTTTCTGATGCCCTTTCCACATCTTCAAGCAAAATGACAGTTGGCTAAATGCCATCCTGCTTTTTTTTTCTCTAATAGAATGTGAAAGCAAACAAAAAAATAAAGTGGATTTAAAAAAAAGAAGAAGAAAGAACAATGAAAATGAGGAAATTAAGATCTAAAATAATATAATCAACAAACAGTGAGAAGATTAGGAAATTATTAAAACAACCTGTAATTTTTTCACATTTCATTTCAAGTTAGTAGGAAGAAGGAGGAATCAAGATGGAAAGGCCAAGGAATTGTTACAGCTGACCTTACTGGTGCTTTTCCTCAAATCCAGGTCACACTTCAACTCTTCCTTGTGCACTGCATTGTGTTATTCTGCTACCTGGCAGAGCGATGAACGAGTTGATGTTGAAAAGCAAGTCAAAAGGTGTTGTTCTGTATGAATGCTAAATTCTGTTTTTATCATGTGAAAACTGCTGCTCCACCAATCTTACAAGATGAAAAGGGAGCCTGCTGTGCCTCTGGACACAGCCAGATCAAGCTGAAGTCACTCACAAACTGTTGCGTAGGTGCTTCAGGACCCAAAACAGGGTCTATAAATGCAATATATGGTTTCAAACCACAGATCATGGCCAGCCTGTGGAAAACTTGCTCACCTTTCAGCCTGCAGGTTAACCAGGGAGCCTTGAGGGAAGGAGAGATTCCTGTCCCTGTTTCTGGTGGGGCTGCCAGAAGCTCCTCCTGCACTTTACACCTCAAGAGACCATGGGGAAGGGAAAAAACCTCCTCACAAATTTTCAGCTGGTGAGTGCATCAGGAAAGCCTCTCCTTCTCTTGCTGCCACCATCCACACCCAGAGTTACAGTCTCTAATAACCTTTCACACGGCCTGAGAAAGGGTCTGGGCAGTTCCTCTCTTTTCCCCATAATAAGAAAGAGCAGAAGAAACTTTGCAGTTTATGGACACAATAATCTCATTAAAGCTTCACCATGGCTTCCAGAAGTTTTAATAAACCAGCTGGTTAATCACAATAATCTCCCTCCCCCCCTCCACTTTATGGAAAGATCCTGCGGTCAGGAAATATAAAACTCTCAACACGTTGACCACAGCAAGGATTACAGCCTCATGCAGTGACACTTTTCCAACTGGAGATCTTGTGTGCTGCGCAAACCTCAAACAACCTCATAAACAAGTTCGAAGCAGACCTAACGCCAGGCTTGCCAAGGAGAACATCAAGAGTGATTCTGTTAATGAGGTCTGGCTGGAGCTGAAACACCTCTCCTAAGTGTGTTATTTTTAATCAAGTCATTTCCAACAGGAACCTTTATAGGGGTGTGCACTGATTCATTCCTTAAAATTTGCACTTGAAGGCCCCAGTCTTGGGCCACTGATGTCACCGAAGGCTTTGGCGGTGATGGATTGGTGTTGAAGCAGACACAACGCTCAGTGACTCAACACCCACAGCTCAGACCTGAATCCTTGTCCTCTGACACTCATAGCTCAGACAAGGCTGGGAACATGATCCCAGAGCTCACTTCTACAGCAGAGAAGGAAGATAATCACAAATCAAAGAATTATCAAAGAGCTGGAGCACTTCTAGGGAGACAGGCTAAGAGAGTTGGGATTGTTCAGCCTGGAGAAGGGAAAGTTTTGGGGTGACCTTATCGTGGCTTTCCAGTTCTTGAAGGAGGCTTATAAAAGAGGGAGAGAGACTTTTAACATGGGCAGATAGTGACAGGACAAGGGGAAATGAGTTTAAAACTGTTCTCTCTCTTAAATGATGAGAGATAATAGTGGTGTCACTTCCAATCCATAACCACTTCTATTCAAAACGTAGCTGAAGTAAGAGGGTTTTTTTCCCCAGGAAAAGGGACATTTAAGTTTAGTGTCCTGCTTCTCTTGAAAAATTTCAGGCCCTTGTTTTCCATCAAAGCTTCTTAAACCACCAGGCTACTTTAGGAAAAAAATAATCTCACCCCCTCACATGGGAATTAAGTGACTGTGAAACCACGAGTGAGGAAAGGGGTGATTCTGATTTCCCTTTGGATGCCTGCTTTGCAGCATGGACCTGTCTTTGTATCACAAGGAGTGGCAAGTGTTAAATGTGGAGACCATGTCCAAAGACCCTCAGCTGCTGGTGGACACTGTATGTTCCTCCTGTGGCAGCAAAGCCAAGTGGTGTCAGAACAAACTGGATGTGGTGACTCTAAAGATACTGTGAAACTTGAGCTCATGTCTTCCCTATTGGGCCTCAAAAACTGAATCCTCCTAGGTCAGACAAGTTAAATTCACTTGCACAAAAAAAGCAACAGCACAAGGAAGAAGGAAATTCTGCAGTAGTGACAAGGCTGCTGATGAAGTGCAATTCTTTATGTCGAAAGACCTAGAAGTGTTTCTCTGCATAAATTACGCAGCAAAAATCACCTTTTTGCCATTTCTCTCTGCCTAGTTGAGCAACTTATCAGATGCGGCCTCTTAGCTCATTGAGGGCATCACTAAGCATTTCTGCAATTCATAAAAACATCTTCTCTGAGTCCTCTGGGTGTCTGTAAAGGTCAGGGTGATACAAGCCACCCCCTAGAAGTTCTCTCTCTCCACACAGAGGGAACCTTTTGCAATTCATACAAGTGTCTTCTTATAGTTCAGTAAAATCTAGTGAGGTTAACTTCAGTCCTTAGCAAACAACCAAAGTATGCTCTCTATCACAATTTATGAACATTAAAAATTAGGGTTAAAGCAGCTGTTACAGAGGAACTGAGAAAATATGGCATTTTTTCCTCATTCTCATGCCATGTCTCTCACTCAGCCACACTGTTTCTCTAAAGGCTTTCTACTCCTGGAAATTTTCTATTTCTGGATAATGGTTCCAAAGTAGTTGCTTAATTAAAGCCTGCATGTAACCAGTTTTATTCCAGAATTCTGGAATAGTTATTCCGGTAAATTCTGAAGTGTCAAGAAGCCCTAAGGCATGTGAAGAGAAGTGTGTGCCTGTCTCAATGAGAAGCTGTTAAAAGGAAGGTGAAAATAATAGGAAACTTTCGTATATTGGTGAAAGGCAAGGAGTGTGTTGCTGGTAGCATCACTTTAAATCATTCTGGCACACAAACAACTGGAGCTGCACAACTAGTTTGGAGGGGAAAAGAAGGATTGAATTAATGGACCTTCTCTTTTGATTCACACATGGTCTTCAAGGTTACAGTTTAGTCATTATTTGAATTAACATTCCAAATAATTTCTTGGAGGCATCTCAGTCTCAGGTCTATGAGCTGTTGATTGTATGTGTTTGATACATGAAAATCAAGCTGTGCTAGTTAGTTTTGATTTTACATATAGTTTATGATGTGTTAGCTCCTTGCCTTGATTGGATTAATGTAGCTTTTAGAAACACGTGTTAAACATGAATAAAAGTATTTTCAAGTACCTCTGCCACAAATATCCTCTAAAAGTCATTGGAAATTCCCTGTTTGTGCAAATTTTCCTGCAGTAGACTTACAAGTCAAACTACACATTAAAAAAATTTATGCACTGGGAGCATGAACAGGGGAAAAAAAAAGTGCAGTATTTTATTTGAGCAGGTAGCCAATGTTTTGTAGCCTAGCCCAGCACTGTTCACTATTGGGTTCATTAATCGCATCCACTGACTTTGTAGCCCTTGTTCCTGGCACTGAAAGTCCTCTGCTCACACACCAGCCCCATCACACACACACAGACACACACTCAGCCACGCTGACCTTCAGCTTCAATCATGCCCTCCTGCCTGCTCTAACATGTACTCACTCAGACACTTTCACATTGGGTTACGTGCCCAACTCCTGGCACTCACATTCAGTTATGTCCAGAGTGTTACACCCACACTTAATTACAATCACACCCTCACACTCCCCATTCACTTACACCACCACTGCTGCCCACCTCCCCCCACGTTCAATTATCATCACATGTGATTAAACCTGCGGTTCTGCACCTTTAATCCTCCACTGGCATTCGCATCCACTTATGCTCAACAGCCCTCCCTGGGATGCACGTCTGCTCGTCACATTCGTGCACGCATGGAAACACCAGATTTCTTCTTTCGTTCTGACAGTGGAGTGGGTTTTTTTTTTTTAGTTTTCCTTTCAGTGGCATAAAGGGCACCCACTTCTTACTGGGGAATAGAAAGACCTGCTGTTCCTGTGGACTGTTGCCTTCCTGGAAAATCACCTTGAATCCTTATTTTATACCTCCTGAAGAATGTATGCTGTGTTGGGTTTTGTTTTAGTTCTTGGCAGGACTTTAAGTCAGGGCACCATTTCGCAAAATGCTGTGCACTTGAAACAAAAGGCAGTTCCAACACTGTAGATTAGGGCTGTACCTAGCTTTCATTTGGAGAGAGTGATGGAGTTTCTTATGGAGGAATGTAGTCACCTCCTCAGTCCCGTGTCACATCCATGAGAATGTTATGAAAGCAAATTCCTGATGTTCCCTGACACAAGAACAAGCACCCACCTCTGCAGTGGCTCACTGCCCGAGCAATCTGCAGGCACCGGAGGTGATCCACAAAAATAATCCCCTTTGCACATCTGCATGGCCTTCCTGAGCAGCTGGTGATGCCAGGTGAAATCCTTCTTCTCCCAACGCCAGCAAAAATGTTGTTTCAGTGACCACAGAGCTGGAGGTGTCCAAGGCCAGGTTGGATGGGGCTCCCAGTAACGTCTGGTGGAAGGTTCCCTGTCCATGGCAGGGGAGTTGGAACAACAAAACCTTCAAGGCTGCTCCAAACCCAAACCATTCCATGATTCCATGCTTCTATGGCCTCGCCCTTAAGCCCATCATGTCTTCATAAAGACAAAACCCACCCCAGAGGTGTGTGAAACCTACACAAACAAAACCAAGAAATCTGGGAGGCAATGGGACTGCTTTCACCTGATGCATTCAATTCCAGGAACACTAACCACAGCCATGAATCTTAATAAAATCAGTAGGAAAATTGGATAGAAAAAATGTTGTGTACAGGCACTTTAGAGGCATAAACAGAGAAGTCTCATCTGTACCAACCTATATGCGCCCATATGCACAGACATCATATTATTTTTTCCAGTATTTAAAACCCACAGTCAGTGTGAACCAGACTTAAGAGGAAGCTCTGAGAATCTGAAGTAATTTCTAAATCAGGTTTTGATTTAGGGAGATAAGGAAAAGCTCTAAGAAGCCAAATTTCCAATTGTATATTCCTGACAGAGACTTGGACCTGAGTTTATATTAATCAAGACAAGATCCCAACAAAATTCACTCCTAGGAGCAGTGGCAGGTGGTGGGGAAAAGGAAAAAGAAGAATAAAAAAAGAAAAATAACAAAACCAAAACCATCCAAATAAATTTAAAAAAAAAAAAAACCTAAACCCTGCAGGACGAGACAGTCTATGGATAAGTGCCTGCCACCACAATAGGATACACATGGCCTGTTCAGAAATGCCTTTGCAGGAAGCCAGGCCACAAATAAAACAAGACATGTGGTGTGGGGTTGAATTGGCCACTTTTTTATTAAATAAACAATTGATCTGCATCAAGTAACTCTAAATCATTTAGGGGGTCTTTGTTGATCCTGACCAGAACTAATATGTGCAGAAAACCTGCACTTGGCATTATGATGATCGTTTCCTGCACATCTACCACCCATCAGGAATCCCAGCTCTGCGTATCTCAGATGGGCAGGACAGCAGGAGAGAGAGAAGATAGGAAGGGACACAAACAGGAGGAGTAGTCTTTTTTCATCATCCAAACATCTTCAGAACTGCCCAAGTCTGAAGAGATGCAAACCACAGAGGGGGGACACAGCAGTGTCATCGTTATGGGGATGGCACCCCCATCCCGTGCCCACCACTGTGGGCTCTGCCCAGCATTCCATGCAGGGAAGACTAAAACACGATGACTGCTCCTGCCATAATTCTTGGCAAAGTCAACAGAAGGTGCTTAGAAGAGTGAAAAGGGCAAAATGCATTCTGCCATCTCCTTCTGGAAAGATTAAAAGCCGGATTTTTGCCGCAACCTGATAGCATTAAAGATCCTATTTCTAACAGAAATGTAATGTGTAATGCAACACAGAAAAACTAGAAAAAATTTCACCACAGTATGGTCATAATCAACACAGAAAGAACATTTTGACCAAATTCCTTGCAAAACTCTTGTATTTGAAGAGGGTGAGATTCAGGCAATGCTTCTGTGAATACCCCAGGTTCACTCCTGTGATTGTGGTGGTTTCAAATAAGTTATCTTGCTCTGATATTCTTGTATGACTTTTATAATTCAGAGATATTTTGGTCAGCATTTTTCCAAGCTGCTGTTGGCTGCTTGCTCCTCATTCTTTTCCAGAACCTCATATTTTAACCATCTTTTTTTTTAAAGCCATGCCAAGTGCCACTACTCCACAGTCACAACTCTTATGCGTTCTACAAAAATGGAAGCACTTGGGAAAATGCAGCTTGACCCTGATGTAACTGAGAGAACACCTGTGAGCTTCTGCCATACATAAGGTAAGGATTAGGGCCAAAGGGCAAAGATCTGGGTTCAGAAGAGTGAACAGCGTGATGGTGACAGTAAGGATTACAATTTAATCATTTGAAAGTGACATTAAAAAAAAAAATGAATATTGTCTCTCTATAGGAGGAGTATTCTGCTTTTCAGTTGGTGATTCATCACTGCCTATTTTGATTTTTCATCAAAATAGCAAAAATGCCTTCAGAGTAGTATTTTTCTGGAGGCTTGATCCTGAAAGACTAGACCCAGCCCTGAGGGTCCATTGGGATCTCAGCAGAGTTTCTGTGGCACCGCTGACATCCCAATGCTCAGTTAACATTTTGTTGACAATGTTTTTGTGGATTTACACCCAAAATTATCCAGATCTGGTGTTCGTGGTGGGCTCATTTCCTGTGGAGTAAAGGAAGAGAGAAAAATCATACAGCACAACATATCCCATTATTAAAACCAAAATTATGACCAGGATAGAACAGGGAGAGCAATAAAAAATATCCCAATCCATATTTTGGGTTCACACCTCTAAAACAGCTTGTGAGAAAATAGTAACAGTGACAACAATAAACACAGGAGCAACAAAAATGTGGAATCCCAATGCCTGTGCCCACAGTGAGAATAAAAAATGCAAAGCCTGGGCCACCTCGCCTTTAATTTCCTAACTGCTGTTTTGTAAGGCTGTGTCATGCTTCTCAGTTCAAACACGCTTTGGCTCTTTATTATTCATGGGCCTTTTTCTCAGTCAGTGGTGTTGAATAATAAAACAGCCCAGGATCAAATGGGCCAATTCTCCACGCCTGACACCAACTGCTACTGTTCGCTGGGCTCTGCCAAGCGTTGCCTCTGATAATGAGTGGGATTTGGTTAAACAGTAAATTAATGAATAATGAAATATCCAGGTTGATCAGTTAGAGAGCACGCTTGCTTTGCCCCCGGCCAAGTGCTCGGGGCAGAAATTACTCTCAAACGGCACTTGCCTGTGTGCTGGGCTGGATAACTATTTTACAGCCTATTGCTTGACAGGATGTTGGGAAGGGGGCGAGGGGAAGGGGGGAAGTCGGGGAAGCAGAGCGGGCAGGGCAATCTCCTTATCACCCCGCGTGGAGGGGAGAAGGGGCCGCTTTGGGGTTGTGCAGACCCCCCTAGAAAGGGGAGAGGGTTGCAGGGTTGAAGGAGGTCGTGATGAGGCTGGGAAAAGGATGAACTCCCTCTTAGGTCTTCCTCTCTCTTCTCCCGACTTCATTATTATATCGGTGGTAGCATCATCATCATCATCATCATCATCATTATTATTATAATTAATCACTATTTCCTAGTCAGGATTACCGATATTACTGGGGTTAACCCAAACTTCCCCCCTTCCCCATCACTGGCAATTCTCGCCTTCCATCAGCCCTGTCCGAGCGTGTTTCAGAGCGGGGCCATCCCCCCTGGCAGAGCTTGGAGCCCAGACTGCAGAAAGAGCCTCCCGGAGCTGTGTCAGGTGTTTTGGGCAAATAAAATAAATTGTGAAAGGCTCTGCCTGCACGGGATAGGGCACAGAGACAGAGAAATGGAAAAAACAAATGCAGAAAGGAGAAAACAACCCTGAACCCTTCATTTTAATAACCTCGGACCCTTCATTTTCTGCATCGGGAGAAATAAGTAGCTGTGAAATATTTCCCGCAGGTCAGTAACACAAGCACATGTATGTACGGAAACACACAGGCACGATTTTTACCGCTGGAGAAGGGGGAAAAGCCCTACTTGATTCCCACACCTGTCATCCGGAATTGCACCCCAGCCCAGGGTGTTTATTTGGGGTGCTGGTTTTGCTCCACGTCAGCGAGAAAACCGCTACTATTATCACCTTTTAACAAGAAGGGAAACTCTAACCAACTCACTGATTTTTTTTTTTTTCAATGCTTATTCTTTCCAAACTTTCCAAACAATCCCGAACTTCCTAAGCCAGAGCAAGGAGGGTGAGGAAAATCAATACACACATATTAAAAATATAAGAAGGCAGTAGAAAACCCATCTCTTTCCAAAATGCGCGTTTTCAGGTCGAGGCTCAGTTAATTTCGCTCGTCTCATGTCACTCCTAAGTTAAAGTTTAAAGAAACCTGTGAAGCGTAAGGAGAAGGAGGTCCCTGCTCTGCCTCGGCCATCGCCCCCGTCCTCCCCCGGCAGCTGCCGGGCGCAAGGAAAAGCCTCCAGGCTCCGGCTGCGATGGCAAGGTCCCGGGAAAGCAGGATTGGAGGGGTTTAACAGAGCCTCCTTCACTTTTTCATCTTCATTCATCTGTGTGCACGGCGTGTGGGAGCGTAGGGGTGAGCAGGCGGCTCTGGGGCAGCTCAAAGCCGGTGTTTACTTTATTTCTCGAGCAGAACCACCTCTCACATTCACCGTCTCATCTTAATATCAAAATCCAGAACTTTTCGTTTTCAAGTATTTCACCTCGTTCCTTCCTGCTCGCCAATTTAAAATGTATTTTTTTACTCCAGACTGTTCCCGTGAAAACCATTTACCCCCAAAAACGCTATCTAGCCCCATTTGCAGTTCTTCCACCACCACCCCCCACCCTTTTCCCAACATTAGCAGTTGTTGTACTCTGATTTTCTGTACAGAGCTGGAAACAGGCTCCATTTTTCCCAGTCGAAACGGGACCCACTCTGCACTGGAATAAAGTGGAGTTTAGTGATGACCGAGGCTGATCTCGTCCCCATCGTTCTCACAGCTTTTGGGGAAAACTGAAGCTTTCGGTTAAGGTACTGGGAGTTTCACAGGAGAAAAAAACCTGCCAGGTTTGTGCACGGAGATAAATTATTGTTAACGCTGATTTCATGAGGCAAAAGATCTTTCCTGATACTTTGACGGATTTTTACAAGGAAAATAAATGCCCACATGCATTTCATTCACGTTGGTGTTCTAAACGAGTAAAACTATGGATATAAGTGCAATTGTAGAGAATGTTCTTAGCGAATCTCAACACGCCCTGTTTTATCACCTGGAAAGAACCAAAGGTTTTTGCTTTGAATGAAATGTTCCTCTGGACCTGAGCAAGGCATCTTCCTCTCATGCCGTCAGGAGATGCAGACGATTTCACTGTGTACTTAACAGGACTAATGATCACCGGCACGGCACTTCCCCACGCTGGGGAACCGTACAGGTCCACAGTGTTTGCCTTTGTATTAAAAACACCTTGCAAATGCTAGATTTGGGTCGTTTGGGGAGTCTTTTTAGTTGTGGAAATTTTTTTCATACATTTGACCCATTCGGGGCCCGAGGGAATAAAAAGATTCTGAAAATTCCGGTGAGAAATGCATGGGCAAGCACACATACACACTTTCTCATTTTAGTGTTGTTTGGAGGAAGCTCCAAACTAATTGCGGTCATTTCATAATTGCGTGAGATTCTGGGTTTTTTTCGTCTTCGTATTAAGCAGAAAGTATAGAGACACTCTTAACTCCTAAACCCCCAGAGATTTGTCCCTCCCTGCCCCAGGAAGCGTTCACAGGCAGAGGGGGTGTTTTGCTGGAAGGGAAATCGGGGCAGCCCTTCCTCCGCCGGGACACGGGGATGTGCGGGAAGCAGCAGAGTGCAGCCCTGAGGGGACAGCGCCGGGAAGGACCTGCCCCTTGCACCGGCTGGACTCTCCTGCAAGGGTTAAATTCCGAAAGCAAAGACAAGGAGCATTTTTGTTTTTCCCTTAACTCCTAAAAGCCGGTAATGGAAGGGGCTCTGGAGCTGCGCACAGTTGTGACATGAAGTGTAACACAATGTCCTGGTACAGCTGTGCGCAGACACAGACACACTTCCAGGGGAAAAATATGTGTGGACGCCTGTTTGCGAGAGAGAGACAGAGAAAACGAAGGAATTCGGTGAATATATTGGTCCTGGGGATTATTTAAGACGTCTGACTAGTTCCATCATAGGGACACCAGATGTTATTTATGAGGTCTCATATAAATGGGGGCCATACCACGCAGGTGGGGAGGGAAAAGGCAGAAAAGAAAGCCAAAGGAAGAAAAGAAAGGATTTCACCCCAAAGGGATGAAAGACAAAACTGATGTTTATAACTGTATAAATCACGCTGAAGTTTGGTAATGGAAACTAGAACTACCTGGAGTTTAAAGGAAGAGAATTGGGCAAAGCAAGAGAGGCGGAGGGAGGGAAGGTCCCTGCTGGTCATGGCTGGGAAAGCAGATGGGAACCCAGCGCCGTGGGGACGGGAGGTGGTTTTGGGCTGGGGTACGGCTGGCTTGGCTGGGTCACTGCGGCTACTCGCTGGTTTTATCCTTAGCTGGGGAAGGTGCTGGAAGAGGAGGAAGAACAGGACATAGTCTGGTCGGTAGGTAGGGAAGAACAGCAGGAGAGCAAGAGAGAGAGGGGGGGGGAGAGAGGGAGAGAGAGAAAGAGAGAGAGAAAGAGAGAGAGAAAGAAAGAGAGAGAGAGAGAAAGAAAGAAAGAGAGAGAAAGAGAGAAAGAGAGAAAGAGAGAAAGAGAGAAAGAGAGAAAGAGAGAAAGAGAGAGAAAGGAAGAGGAAGAGAGGAAGAGAGAAAGAGAGAGGAGAAAGAGAGAAGGGGGAGAGAGAGAGAGAGAAAGAGAGAGAGAGAGAAAGACAGAGAGAGAGAGAGAAAGAAAGAAAGAAAGAGAGAGAGAAAGAAAGAAAGAGAGAAAGAAAGAGAGAAAGAGAGAAAGAGAGAAAGAGAGAGAGAAAGAGAGAGAGAGAGAAAGAGAGAAAGAGAGAAAGAGAGAAAGAGAGAAAGAAAGAAAGAAAGAAAGAAAGAAAGAAAGAAAGAAAGAAAGAAAGAAAGAAAGAGAAAGAAAGAAAGAAAGAAAAAATAAATATCTGATCTTGATCTTGTCTTGTTGGAGATCGCTGGGAAAATGTAGTGGAGAAGAGGGGATCAGCAGGAATATTCCTGCTCTCCTGACACCACGTTCCAGAGCCCAGTGCTCCCGTGTCCGAGCCCAGCCCTGGCTGCGGGGCCAGGGGAGCTGGAGGAGACCCCGGCCCCGGGGGAGGCAGGACACACCATCGCCTCCCGTAGCGGCGAACTGTGCTTTATTATAAGCACATACATAGATGTGCTTTGAATTTGCAGCCTTGACACTGTCACCGGGAGCCTGGGAAACTCGGGGTGAGCCCTTCCTCGTCTCGTCGGGTCCCGTTTTAAAGGGAGCCCTCGGTTTCCACAAGCGGGTGCTTCTGCTGAGTTACAAGAGAGCTTTTCCCGGTGCATTTGTTTTTGTTTTGGTTTGGGTTTTTTTTTTTTAATCCCCTTTTTACGTAACTGTTGCACAGTTTTTGAACAACAGAGAAACTTCCTGATCCCCCCCTCTCCCTCCAAACAACCTCCCCCCAGACTCCGCTGGGAACGGGGAGGGCTGTTTTGAAAGGTTTCATGCAAAACATGTGCTCTACTAAAAATAATACCATCGGTGCTATTAAAACAAAAGCAAACAAAACAAACTAAAAAAGCGTGGCATGCAGCCTGGCTTTGGGGAATCAGCTTCGGTGTCGCTGGTCCTCCCAGCCCACCGGCATCCTTGTCCCCACACCTGCCCACAGCTGCATCAGAGGGGCTGAGGAGGAGAGGTTTGGGGGTTCCCACTCGCCGCCCTGCAAAGTCCCGGTAAAAATTAGGAAAGGGAAAGCGGGGGGATTCCCTTTTCTCTTTCTCTCGCTTCTCCCCCACCTCGTTTTCCCCCTGCTCGGATCCCGGGCGCTGCTGTCCCCGTCCCCCTACCCAACCACCCACCCACCCGCCTCCTCCATCCCGGGCCCCACAAACTTGCTCCGGGCGTTTTTGCCATCACACCACGGAGAGAAAGTAGGTCACGGCTGAGTCCAAGCCTGGCTGAAGCCGAGGCAGCCGAGCCTCGAAAGCTTTCCCATAGAACACACTTTGGGCTCGTCGTTTGCAATGTTGTTTGGTTTTGGTTTTTTTATTATGATGAAGATGATGATTTATTTTGGACACCATGGGCGATCAGCTGAGCCGGCTCCTGCAGTCCAAGCTGGAAGGAGAGGGAGAAGGGAGGTAGTTTGGGAGATGGAGGTGGGGATGAATTTATTTTTTGCTATTCCCCCATCCCCTCCCTCAGAAATATTAAGTTGCAAAACCCGATTCAGCGCCTGTCAGGGCTCCTGCACCTCTCCACCTGCCCTCTCCAACCACCGACCGCTCTCTCTAGAAACCAACAGATAAACCCCAACCCAGACGAGCCTTCAGAGCCGGTTTTTAACTGAAATAGTTCACCGCAGTAAAAGCGAGCCTTTAAACCGGTTTTCCACCCTCAGGGCTCCTTTCGAGCGCACGTGTGTGTTTATTTTCAGGGTGACTGTGCGGAGGGTTAAATTGACAGTCCTTTCCAAGAAAAAAAGAAAAAGAAAAACAGGAGAGGAAAAGGAGGTGTTTTCTATAATACCAGTAAAAAACAATTAATTAAAAATCCTGAGGCCCTAATCTGCTCTCCCTCCTCCTTCCCCCGACCGCAGGGTAAACCCCGAGTCACTCCGGAGTGGCTCCGAGTTCGCCCTGGGGATTCGGATCTCCCCTCAGCTCTGCGGCGATTACAAACCTAAATAAAACCGATTTGGGAACGGAGGGGAAGGGAAGGGGGAAGGTGGAGAAAGAAGTTTTCGTTTGAATATTTCCTTTCGCTAATTGCTGGTGCTGCAAGTGTAGACCCAAAGGTAGAGAATAAACCCTCATTGTGAACACGAACATCACTCCCGATCGCTATATGAGTATATATAAATACACATCTATATACACACATCCAAGTATTCATAAACGAAATGTACAGTAAGAGTAACACAGCAGTGGGAGCGAAAAAAAGTTTGCTGATATTGCAGGCTTACATGAAATTTTCTTTTAACGGCTCATACTTTAGAAAGAAAAAGAAGATTTACTCCTAATTCAGCTGGTTAAAGCAAAATGAAACAAAAGCTCACGTTAACATGACATGAGGTTTATTATAGGTCTGCTTAGAATGAGGAGGTAAGAGTGGGAAAAATATGGACACTTTTGAGTCAGACAGAAATAAAATACCAACATTTCTGAGAAGCAATATTTATTGTCTTTTTTTTTTCTTTCTTTTTTTTTTTTTTTTTTCCTTTTTTAATGTAGAGACATGTCCTGAATTTCCCCAAAGCCTAGATTGGGAAAATAAAGACTTCTTGGTGTTTTAAGTAAATCCGTCTGCAGAATCGAAGCAGCACCAACATTCAAAAAAACTGAAGAGGAAAATACAACAAAACACAACAATCTCTTTTTTTTTATTCTTATTCTTATTATTTATGTAAATCAGGTCATCACTGGACAAGAAACCAATTTCTACCCATTACCATAACAGCTTGTCTATAAAGAACAGAAAAGATTCAGATAGGATACTATCTAGTCAAGCGGGATTTTTTTTTTGTTGGTTTTATTTTTTCTTTCTTTTTTGTTTGTTTTTTTTTATACTTTTCGTTTTTAAATTCCCCCACCCATTCACAGAGGTATAGAGTCACAGATAAATAACCCAAAAACTACTTGCTCGCCATATTTACACATTCCCATTAAATTAAGCATAAATAAATATATACAAACTCAATACTGAATGCCTCTCCGCATTTCTTCTCAGGAAGAGTCGATAAACTGATATTTCTCACTGCATGGTCAGATTTTTCAAGAAGAGGAGGTGAAAGGGATCGTTTGGGGCATAAAAGGAGAATTTTTTTTTTTCCTTCGTCTTTCCAGTTTCTCGTTTGTTTTTTCAGAGCTTTGCATTTGTTTGGATTTTTTTTTTTTTTTTTTGCCTTTATTTCTCGCTGGCACACAGTGTTTCGTCTCTCTCGAAATGTTCAGGCATTTGCCAGTGTGTTTGGGGATGTTTTCTTTTATTTTTTTTTTCCCTTTGTATAAGAAAATATACTATTTGTAAAAAGCCTACGGTCTCTCTCACACAGGGAAGCCGGAGGGGAGGGGGAGGTTGGCTGGATCGATCTGGTAAATGCTTACGGCAGCTGAAACAAGCACCAAATTCTCCGAGAAATGCATTAAAACAGAGCTGGACAGGTCTGTGTGATAAACCGGTCAGAAAGGGAGGAGCAGGGGAAGCGAATAAGCCCTTTGGGCACAGCTAAAGGTCTTAAAACCATCCTTCCCCCCCTCTCTCCCAGCCCCAAATGCAAATTTGGGGATTTGGGGAGAGATTGGTCTGGGATGCAAAGGGACTTTAAACAGCTTCTCACAGAGAATTTCTATTAGGTGGGACAAGACACGACCCGATTATAAAGAAACCATCGGGTTGTAAAAGGATTCCCATAAAATTGGCTTCTTGTTTCCATCACATCTTGTGTGAATAACAACCAGGGAAAAAAAAAAGTCAGGGAGCATACGAAAATAAAGATCTTTCCAACGGCAAATAAAGAATTGTTATTAAAAAAAAAAAAAAGTGAGACTAAGAATGAAATAAAATTTACAGCAACCCACCTGTTTGGTTTGAAAACAAACTTTTCACGGTCTCTCCTCAAACTTTTCCCTTGAGTTACAAAGCAAAGCTGCCGTGTTAATCCTCCTGTTTATTGATTTATGATCCCGAGGAAACCAAATCTTTTAATAACTCAATTATCAGATAAACGTCTGAGGTGCCCCGCCAACACAAGTAGTCAGGCCGGGAAAGTGGAGGGGGCAGGAAAATACCTTCCAGAGGGAGGCTGAGTTTAGTTTGGGGGGGACCTCTGTACTCAGCACTGATGGGAATCACCAAGCAATGGATAATTCCCTCTGGGACCAACACTAGGCTATGGGGAAGGACAGAGAGATGTTCTCCTATCCTATGTTTTCTGCCTGATTGAATCATAAACCTCGTGAGTTTTGTCTCCTCACTTTGGGGAGCAAATGGGGGAGGGCATCCCACTGCAGTCAAGGGGGATTTGGCTTTATTTTGCCTGAGCAATGCACAGCCTGGCATTTGCAGTTTGTCTCCTCCAGGTAGAAGGCACGAGAGACAGACTGAAACTCTTCCCTCAACCTGCTCAAGCTTTAGGTGCTGGTGCAGGTGACCAAACACATGTCTAGGAGAGATTTCAGCAGCAGCAGGATCAGGCCCTCACACCTGTGAGCAGGTCTATCCCCAAGGAATTCCAGAGATTCCATCTCCCCATTCACTCACAGAGGTGGCAGGATACTGTCTTCTGCACTTAAAAGGAGCATCACCTACATTTCCCCGAGGACAGGGAAAGGCCATTCCCAACATTTCCCCAAAGCCTTCAGCTGGATGCTCTGGGGTGGCAGGGAGTGCTTCCTGTGGCCCTGTATGAGCAACTGGGGAGGTGGAAGACTGAGAATTAATTTAGGGTGTCCCCACACCCAGAAGCCCCATAGGGCTGGGTGATGCTGGAGGGCTGGACCCACAGACTCCTCACAAATCCTCTTTGCAGAGGTCAGGCAAGGTGCACCCAACACTTGGTGATCTGCTCCAATAAACAGGATATTCCCATCAGGCAGAGAAGGGACATGTGCTTTCAGGTGGTGCCATTTGTTCCTCCGCAGGCACACACACTCCTCTCTTTCCCTTTCCCGTGCACCACTGCTGGGCCATGTCCTGCATTGGACCCTGGATTGTCCTTCCCCAGAGGTCTGATGAACTTTCGGGTGGTCAGCAATGGGTAAGGTTTGGAGGACTGGGGGCAGCTTGGGGGTTGCTTCCCAATCTGGGGGTCCTCAGCCTGCTGCTGGAGGATCCATGAGTTGACTGCCACACCTCCTCTGGTAACATCCACAGACATGTGCCAATCCCTGCCACAACCAAACCCACCCGGCGACATGCCAGGGTCTAAGGCTGCCTCCAGCTCCTCCCAACAGCCCATGGAGAAGGCTGCCTGCCTCAGTTCCCCCATTTGCTCACAGGAGAGCTCCCACAGCACTCTGCCCCAGAAGAACCAAAGGTACACGAGCAAGGAGCAGCTCGGCAGGGATTAGTGCTCCTCAGGGCTGGATGATCCCAGATTTCTACTGCCACACATGTGCCCAAATCATAAATAGAGAGCAAGAGTTGAGACCTGGCTGAGCAAAAATTTGGAAAGCAGAGCCTGCAGCTGTAGATGTGTCTCAGAGAGCTAAGGACACTAAGGGTGACAAGAGGATCTTTTCCTCTTTTGTTTTGAGAACATTTCATTGAGGATTGTTAAGACTATTGCTGAATTATTTCTCCCTCACTATGCACTTTAGAAGGTATCTCAGAATTAAAGCAAGGCTAAGGTTTCTCTCTCTCTCTCTCTCTCTCTCTCTCTCTCTTGTTTTGAGTTCAGGTGTGCCTGCTTGGGGTGGTGGGACGGAGTCCTGCAGCTTTCACAGGGATCCTAGGGGGAGGCCTGACCCCACTGGAATTTTGCCAGTGACTCCAGGAGATTTACCCACACCCAGTAACTGTTCTGACATAAGCAAAAAGGAGTGTTAGTGCACGAGCCCTACCCCACTGAGAAACACATGCAATTACCCGACACGGCAGAATCCAAACAGAAGTTCATATCCTTACACTTCAGCGTTACTTTTACCAGAACAGACGGAGAAATGTATGTTAAAAATAAAAAAATATTTAAAAAAAGAAGAGAGAGGAAAGAAATAAGACTTCCCCTTCACCCCCACCACCCCAAATCATATGCATAAGACATCCTGTCAGACACCAAACCACCAAGAGAAACATTGGAGTTACGGAGTTTTTTGCCCCCCCTACCACACTGACTTGTTCTAAAGCAAGAGTCACAAGACATTTTTTTTTAAAGAAAAAGGTTTCTAAGAGAAACAGATTTCCTCAGACTGAGCTCAGAAATCAGGATACTCCCTGGCAAACCCTCCCCACTCCCATCACGAGGAGCCAGCTCACATGGCAACTCTTTCCTCCCTGGGTACAAAACCCTAGTGCCAAGCAAGTGCGGTAACATCCAACACAGATCTTATTTTCTTTGCAACAGTACACCTCGATTTCAACTTATATTTTTATCTCGTTCAAATTATTCCCTTTGAGCTTCTTTAAAGAAGTGCACCTACAGAATTCGGTAACAACTGGCTTTGATTTGAAAAAGCAAAAAAAGCAAAAAAAAAGTATCAGAATATCAGAATTGTGGATTTTTTTTCTCTGTACCTGATATATTGTGTAGGGATCTCTAGTCCTCTTTGAAGAAGCTCATAAGCCAAGCGGGCAAAGCTTTAGGAAACAGAAGAAAATAAAATAGTGCATACTCCTGAGAAAGAATTACATACTCATATCACTCAATTTTTGTTGTTGTTAACAGTTCTTTAAAAATGGGGGAAGATCTCTCTCACACACACTAGTCAAGGAAATTAGGGACTGAAACAATGGCATAGTTAGGAATATAAAACTCCCTAGAGAAAAAGAGGAGATCTCAGAAAATTAAGAAATCAGATAGCGCTGACATTTTACCAGACCTTACTTCCAAAATTTTGCAACCCATTATAGACAAGGCATTTTACCATCAAAGACAAAAATTACTAAATTACAAAGGTATGTTTGCATGCATTAATATGTGTGGCTACGCACACATATTTTCTCTCTCTATATATGTATATATCCACATACATACATATATATCCACAAACATACACAGGATACACACGCCCCCCTAGGGAGTCGGGTGTGCACATACACAGATGCACACACAGAGGCACACACGCACCCAGACACACCTGTAAACGCTGGCAATCTAAACAGAGAGTCTGTCTAGACCAGGAAAAACTCAAAATAGTTCTTAAAAAATAGACTTGGCTGATTCAACTGAGCCACAGCAACTCCAAATGTCCCTTCTGGTGGCACCTAAGGTTAAAATGCTGCCATGAAAGCAGCTGGTGATGATGGCTTGGTGAGGGGTCTGGGAGCTCCCCTCCTTTCCTAGTCTAGACAGAACCAGGGTGGTGAGATGAGGTGGGAAGAGCTGAGGGGAATGAGGCCATGGGGTTACTCTGGAAGATCGTTTTAGTCTAGGTGGAGACAGGATGTTGTTTGAAACAAAAAAAGAAAGAATAAAATTTTTAAAAAATAATAGCAAGACAGACCGTGCAGCTCAAGAAATCAAAGCACTGACACCAAAAATGTTTCTCCGATTTCTTCCAATAAGTTATTCATTTCTTTCTTTTATTATTATTATTATTTATTATTATTATATTCCCCTCCCCCCCAATCATTATTTAAAAAATGTGAAAGAACAGAAGTGGGAAAAAAAATCCTGGTGGTTGTCTTCACATGTTCCTGGCAAGAGACTCTGAACCACTGGTCTTGCACCATTGTGCTCCTCTGATCTTAAATTATTGTCTTTCTTTTATTATTATTATTTTTATTTTTTTATTTTTATTATTATTATTATTTTGTCCTACCTAATAGAATTCTTCCAAAGCCCAATCCAGTATTATTAAAGCTAAAATTAAGACGGTTTTGTTTTAAAAGATTATCTCTCTCTTTTCTCCTTTTATTTATTTAACTTTTTTTCTTTTCCTTTCTTTCATTCTAATTTTTTTCCTCTCTCTCTCTCTCTCTCTCTCTCTCATTTTCTGTGTTTCTCTTCCTTGTCTCCAGTTTTACTACCTGGTCCTTCGCCAGATGTGTGCCTGTTAGCAGTGTTGTTGTTCAAGAACATCTTGTCCATGCCTTTGAGAGCTTCAGTCAGGTAGTTTTGGAGGGCCGTGAGGGCAGCGCAGATAGCGGGGGCCCCAAAGCCGTGAGTGATGAGGCTGAAGTGAGTCAAGCAGCTCTGAATGCCCGGTTCCAAAATAGGGGTGGGCCGGCTGTTTCCAATGGGCGTCCTGTCCTGGGCCAGGAGATCTGTAAATTCTTTACAAAGTTGCCTGCACAGTAGAGAGAAAGGCAAAGAGAGGAAGAGAGGGAGAGAAGAGCAAGTGTTAGGCTCATCCAAGAATTCTCTGTGATCCCAAGCTGCAGGACGGGACCTTTTTGCCACCATCCTTTCCCCCAGTGGTTCTTGGGGACCTGTCATGGTGAGCCAGCAGCTCCCTGATCAGAATGATGTTCTTCGGGGGAAAGGTTTATACATTTGCAGGACAACACCATCTTTGGAGATTAAAATTGCTCCAGCAGCCATAAAGATGCTCCTGAAGCACTGTGAAAACCCAACCCTGCTTGGTGCCTTCAGAAACAACTGGGCTGGGAGGGAGATGTGCCCTGGGTGTGCCAAGCACATATCTCCTGGAGACCTGCCCCAGCCTCAGAGCAGCTTCTGGGAATGCTGTTCCTTAAGGAAAGCAAAACCACGAAGTGAGAGTTCCTGGGTGGCACAGAGACCTGGCACAGGGAAGGGCCAAAACAGCGCATGGTCTGAGGCTGCCCTGTGTGGGCCATATTATTGAGAAAAATCAGGATTTTGGGACCCCAGGCTTATTCATTGCATGAAGAGCAAAGTGTGCACTTCCCATTTTATTCTGGCTGGGGTGACACCCCAATTAACACATCAGAGTTGACATCTGGCTCGTGGTTTTTTGCCTGCACCTTTGAAAAATCAGATTTGATTTTTCTAATGAATTCACACATAAACGCTTTCTTTTGCATTACTCTGGTCCAAAAGACCTTCAAGTCAACAGGTGCCTGGGCAACATAGAAACCCTGGGGGCTGGTGGGGTTCCCATAGGAATATTCTTTAAGGGTACCCAAAGGAATTGGTTTTTTAAGACAGGTGCCTACCCAGGGACTGGAGATAAAAAAGACTAGTATATTAAAAAAAAAAAAAAAAATGGAAAAAAGAATCCTTAAAAAAGACATTCAGCTCTCATCCTCTGAAATTCTCTGGAATTCCCAGTGGGTTAAAGGTTTCAGAGGGTGGGGAAAGATAAAGGTCTACTTCTATGTGTATTATCCATTAAGAAAGTGCAAGAGAGGAAACTTTGAATTTGGAGAACAAACAGTAATGAGTCCAACATTTTACATCTTCAAAGAGCAAAGCAGGGTCTGTGAGCAATTAAAGTTCTGGGACATTAATATCTTCTGACCCTGCGGAAAAGGGCAATCAAATTCCAATCACGTCTAAAAAACATCTGGACAAATTTGAGCAAATGATTTTTCAACCCTCCATATATTTCTTTAAATTACACTGTCATCGGAGGCAAGCCACGTCCCAGAGCATGAAATAAATGAGAGCTGTTTGGGCTGGGATTTTTTTTTTCTTTTCATTTTTTCCCCCTTTTTTTTTCCTGACAGACGAAGATGTGTGAACACTCAGCACCCACTGCCGAGTGCCCGAGCAAACCATGAATGCCCCGGTGAGCAGCCTGGGAGGCACAGCCTGGTGTAAATCATCACATACAGCACACCCACCGAGGAAGCCCCAAGGGAGAGAGATGGGTTGAGGAGAGGGGAGAGGGGGGCAAATCGAGAATCATTAGTACTGCATGGTGGTGGGCTTTTAAATTTTTTCCATTCTTTCTCCCCTTTTTTTTTTTATATATACTTTTTATTTAAATCACATGGGAAATTGCAATTTGGGAACAGACAGGTGTGCATGAGCAGCAGGAGGGATGGACAGACATGCTGTGGAAGCAAAATATAGATTTTTGGTCCACTTTCCATAAAAAATTTTTAACTGGGGTTAGCTTGGAAGTGATGTACAACAGCTAGGGGAGCATCACGAGGTCTGCTAGCAGGAACCCCACTGCAAAACAACGCAGAGGTCCTTGGGGCAATACGAGCATCCTTCCTCCCCGCGGGGCTCCTGGAATTTAGAGCCTGGAAATTCCGTCTGCTTTCCAAGAGGGCTCAGAGGAAGAATTTGAGGAGAGGGAGGATTTTCTCCGGGAAGGACAGAAGGGAATGAGTCAACTTGGCACTCACTTGGTAGCAAGCAGCATGTTTTTCCTGGAGTGGAGGTCGCTGGGGTCCGTGTGCTGTCTGTTCAGGTACTCAGAAACAGCTTTGGCTGGGAACTCCGTTTCACAGATGTACCCAAAATCCCGAGCTAAATGAACGGCCTCACCTGGAGGGAACGAGACGGGGATTAACACCTCCGGGCACCGCCGGGACTTGCTCCGACCCGCGGGGCACCGGGCGGAGCCCACCGCTCCCCTGGGAGACACCAGCTCCTTTGAGCCATGTTTGGAAACCTTATTAGCATCCCTTCCACCTCAGGGACAAGCTCCATAGCATCCCTTCCTCCTTAGGGACAGGCTCCAGTTGTTTGTTTTCCCTCCACCAGCCCTATTTTGGGGACAGACATTGATGGGACAGATTTTGAGCTGATGAGATTTGTCTTTGCTACATTGAGCTCTTTGCTACCCATGCAGCTGTTTGTGCAGAACGGAGGGAAGAGCTTACACACAGCACATACACACACACAACTTTAAAATTAACTGGGCCAAAGAAAAATATGAGGAGAAACTGGCCAAATCTTGAAAGGCTGAGGACCAAACTTCTCTTAAGAGCAGAGACACCATTCCTGATTCAATACATCAGGTCATTGTCCAAAATTTTACAGGTGTGGATATATTGTTAATATTAATGTTGATTCTTTGTGGGACATTATATACACATTTTATCCGCAGACAGAACACTTGCATGATTGTCACAGTTATCTCCACATCTGCAAAATTATGGAGATAACTGCATTTAGCCCGATGGCAATTTAACAATCTGCATTTTTAACTGACCATCGTGCAACAAGAACTCCTGTCTGCCCGGTGGAAAGATAACAACTAATGGCAACTTTTTCTGTGGACAAAATAATTATTATTCTAACTCTAATTCTAATTCACTTTTTCTGCCTGGCTGGTTTCAGGTTTCTTGCCTACAGAGTTTTGTGTCATCCAACTCCTACTGATGTACTTCGTACCACAAGAAGACAGTAGCTGCAGAAGGGAGGAGAAGAGGCGGGGGGAATAAACCCCTCAGACTCTAGAGGGATTCCACCAGATTATAGCTCAGCCCCTCTAGAATAAAGCCTTAAACCCTTTAAAGCATCGCCCGAGGGACGAGGGGGAAGATTTCCACCACGCAGGTATGTCTAATAACTCCAGGACCACGTTATTTTTAACTATCAGGAGTTGCTTTCCAACGTCATCTCCTGCTTTCCAATGCTTCTCGCTAATCATCAAACAGGTTAATGAAGGCGAGAGCACCCGGCACAGCCTGGAGGGGGGGTTCCCGAGCGGGGCAGGGTCCTCCCAGGCTAGGCAGCGTTCGGGCAACGCCGGCCGGGACCGACCGGAGCGTTCCTGTTCCTGACCATACAGGAACAGCAACGCTAAAGCCTGTCTGCCGACAGGGAAAAAAAAAAAAAAAAAAAAAAAAAAAAAGAAAAGATAAAACTCCATGAGGTGCAGCTTCTTCCGAAAGAAGGGAGCTCTCTGGAGGCAAACTGTTGATTTGTAAGGGAATCAGGAGAGAGGAGGGGAATGTACACCTTACTGCACACTTGACACAGATTTTAGCATCACCACGCAACCCCACCGGCTTTTGAAGCTCACACCAGCTTTGAGGGGGGGCTGGTGCTGCTACGAACAGAGCGCACGGTGTTCCACACACAGCGCGGGGGTGAAGCTGCGCTAACAGGGCCCTCAGGGGCACTTGTGCCCCCCAAAATTCTTCACACCACCTGTGGCGAAACCCTATACCCGTAACCTACACTGAGCCTTGCACGCTCGGCATCCCCTACATGTGGGTACCAGGAGGAGCTCCCACCTCTCAGCCCCCGTCTTTTTGCGAGCCTTCCTTCAGCTCTGCAAGCGGCAAGGTCTTGTCGCTCACATAACTCAATAAAAGAGTTGAAAAGTTAATATCTAGCACAAATATTTACGCTCGCTCATACGCAGAAGAGATAAGTGGATTATTTATACGCCTCTCGGTGTGTATATGTGTAATGCAGATACATATAATTCATAATTGCATCCATACTATTCTGGTTAGGTTTTTTTTGGAGGAGGTCCAACTTCTCTTAGCATAAACACGCACATAACCCTAAACTTATTAGTGGCTCTAAATTTTCCTTTTCGATACAGTAACAACAAATCAAAGAAACACGCTGGCCACCAAAATGATATTAGGTGACTTGGAATTACTTGAAACTTCTGTCTCCCCTTCTCTCTCCCTGCTCAGGAATAGCTGGTCTTTGTTCAGCTCCAGCCACCCTAAGGGAAACCGAGCTCTGCTACTCTTAAATTGCTCCGCATTTTCACAAAAAAAAAAAAAAAAAAAAAAAATAAAAAAAAAAATAAAAAAATTGTGTTATTTTTTCTCACTGAGCATCTTGTAGCGGCCATGAATCAGCTTGGGAGGAACGAATTAGCGGGAGGATGGAGTAGACCTGGAGTTGGAGATCACAGGGTGGAAATTAATAGCAATGGGAAACGGGACTGCCCTGCAGAATTACACACGCACACATATGCACACGTATATAGCCTCACGTACACACACAGGCACACTCTCTCATTCTTGCCACCGAAAGGTTCAGTGATCCTCCAGCCAGTGGCTTTCATTTTTTGGGGAATGGGATCCTTAACCGTGCCGGTGTTCTTCCTAACCCACCCTGATTTTCACCTCTGCAAGGTTTTCCCACCTGATCCCGAAAGTTGATGGGGTTTTTTTTTTTTTTTAGAAATGTTAGACAGGAGCTCGGAGAAGGCACGGGTGTGAAGGGAGCTGCGACCCTCGGCTTACCTTCCACCAGGGAGGTGAGTAAAGTGACATTTGCGGCCTTACGCCTGCCGGCTGGTAAATTCAAACCGATTTTTTCTAGCCTTTCTCGCAAAGATCTCCCCCCGTTTTTCGATTTGGCTCTAGAATTGCAAAGAAATTAACATCGTGATTAACCCCGCAGTGTTCCTGGAAGAAACGTTTAGTCTGTGCAGTCAGCGGAGCCTGGGAGGGTTTTCACTCGACGTTAAGGACTCTGGGGGTGTTGATTTCTGCTCGGGTTTGCTGAGATTTTCTTAATTTCTCCCAGGGGTAGAAGTGGGGATGAACCCACTTTTCTCCCTGTTTTATCCAGGGAAATCAAATAACGCCGAACAGCAATAATTAATGGAAAGGTTCTCATCTAGAGAGCAAAGGGGTTCCTATTGTATGCCACCAACTTGTATTAAGATGGAGTAAAGGGATAGGCAGGAAGACAGAGGAGGATTAAACCCTCTGTTATTCCAGGAAGGACCCAGAATAGGACGGGGGGATAAAAAAACAAATAAAACTGAAAACTTCGAAGGGAGTGTGTGCGCCTTTGGATAAATTGAACAGGACAGAAATATTTATCAAACCGTTTGGCGCGTGTGAGTGTGTTCGTGTGCGAGGAGGCGATGCTGGGAGGAAGAGCTCACCTGAGGCAGGGTGCGTTATAAAGAGGGAACGGATTGCCTGGGGGAAGATTGGAATATCTGTCGGAGGTTACTGATAAGGGTAATAAAAGGCTGAGCGAGCTATACGTGGGAAATTCAGAGCTATTGTTCGAACGCCCATACATATGTAAACCCCCAGGGATGGAATCTTGCCACCTGCGAAGTCAGGGAGAGTTTTGGCACCTAAGAGCAGAGTCTATCCCAACTATTTCTTAGTTCTTACTTAAAATTTGTTTAAGAATTAGCAGTCACACAGCGAAAGGAAACCAGAAACTAAAGAGAAGCCAGACTGGATTGCCACTGTTTTATATCGAAGTAAATAGGGGTGGATGGCAGAACTGCATGAGGGCAGCGTTCTATATATCATGTGCTCTGAACCAAAATCTTATCTAAAATTTAGATTCAAGATAGGAACTGAAGTCAGCAGCAGCCAATGATTATGTCTTAGGCCACCTCCAGAAATCTGCTGAAGTTCAATAATAATGTTTCTTTACCTTGATAATTGTATTTTCTACAGAGCATCTCTCAGATGTTCTCCCTGCTCCATTTGTAGTTGTACAGAAGGAGCAGGCAGGTTAGAATCTGTAAGTAAAAATCTCTGCTGCTCTTGCTGGCAGCCGAGCCATGATTACAGACATCCACGTGGATCAGCAGCTATTTTAGGAGACCCCAATTCTCACGTGTATATTTGGGTGACTGACCGCATGTAGCAGGACTTTCCCCCTCATCTCCAGACACGGAGCCAGAGGCCTTGACGTCATCACGGAATTTTTTTGCGGGGATGAGGGGGGACCCCAAACCTCTACTTCATTTTAGAGCATCATATAGCCAATGTATCCCAGCTGCTGCTATAGGAGTTGTCAAGATGTTTCTTCCTCTAAGATTAGCAACTTTTAAACATGATCTGAAGTTTATTCATTGTCAATTTGTATGCATTTGTTTCTGTCTGATATGCTTTTTATTGCAGTTTCACATATAGAAAATGAAATCTTGTACCCTCTCAGCCTGGCTGGGTGAACTGGTCCCCCGTACTGCTGCCTCATGGCTTCTCTCCTGTTGTGACTGGAGACAGAGCCTCAGCTCACCTTTTTAACAGAGAAGTCATGCTGACAATTCACAGTCCCTCAGGCACTGCCAAGAAGAAAAAGCCCTTTATCCCTGGTAGCCTTTCCAGCTAATGGCCTCAGAGCTTAAATTCTTGTTGCTTCTGCATAAAAGCACCGTCTCCAACTCGTTACGATGGAGTGGGGATCGGACCTCAAGGTTATTCCTTGCTCCCCACTTTCTTCAGCACCAACAATGCCAGCTATTTTGAGGTCTTCAGCAAAATCCACCAGGACATTAGTGAGTGATTTGCACACATATTAAGCAGCAAAGTCCTCAAGACCAACTGTGAATAGTTCCTCTAGGAACTTTCTCTGCGTGAAGCACTAGTTTCTGACTTTCAGAGCTACCTGTGGGTGTCTTTTCTTTAGTCAGGTACTTGCCTACCTTACAGTTTGCCTATCAGATCCCTGACAATTTCAACAAGGCTTTGTGTGACACCACGTGTCATAATTGACATAATTGCCCGATCATTATTGCCATATAGAAGCAACCTCGTGGGTTTATGTAGGAAATCCCTAGAAATATATCAGGTCCTGAAATACTTGCAGTTCAGCCTGAAACACACCTGTCATGGCATTTTATTTTGTCCACTTTCTAAGAGAGGTGTGAGGAGGAGAAAAGATAGAAAGTTTATTCATGGACAAGGGGAAAATCTTTCTGTCTCATTTCCTTCATTTGTGGCTAAATAAGGCAAAGTCTTTCCCCACTCTCCATACATTCATCTCAATGACTGAACACAACATATTTTCACCTGATTATCACCAGCATTACACACACAGGCTCTGACAATAGGATCAATGCCTATTTGAAATCATCCCTACTGTTGATCAAGGATTTTTGGTGCATGCGTGGAGGCCCAGACACATTCACACAGTTGCCCCAGCCTCTTACCTTCTAAGTACTCCTCCTAGGAGGGATGCGTTCAGACACTCTGGAGGGGAAAGGCGTCTTTGAACTTCTCCCACAGTTACTTTATACTTTGAAGTTGAGCTAAGCAAAGACAAGCGGCCAGGTACAGAGCAAAACACCTCTCCGGTATTGACTGAAATTCCACCCAGGAAGCCATCTTTATTCATCATCAAAGAAGTAACAGATTTTGGAGGAACCGGAACTGGAGAAAGAAAAGGGGAGGAGGGGAGAGAGAAACCATCACGCCACGAAGGAGCACAGGATAACCACAGTCTCTCTGACATGCACAGAACAGCAAAATGAAAGGGAATTTTGAGTCTCTGGCTACCTCCAGCAACCTAAAGGGTGCTGCTCCCCCAACCTCTAAGAAACTGCTCCATGAATGATGGATGGAGAGAAGGGTGGTACAGTACAGCCTCTATGCAGGGTTTGATCATTGGGAAATAAAATACATATTGGCAAGCACCTGGCAACTTTCGGGTTTGAGCCTGTGTCTCACCCAGAGCCCCCCGATGCCTTTTGTACAACGGACAGCGCCTTTCTGGAGGGGAAAAAAAGAGGAAAATTTACTTTTTTTTGGCTAATGTTTCCATTACTGTTAAGCTGAGCCAGGAATAAATTCACTACACAAAGGGAGTTGCTGTCTTAAATAAGTATCAAGGCTGGAGGATACAGCAATGAGAAGACAGCTCTGTTATTGCTTTGTGGTTTTATTAAGTCTGGTTTATGAAATAAAATGAGTCTTTTCCTTCAGAAAAATGAACACCAGGAAAAAGATATCTGGTCTAACCATGGTGTTCTCCACTCTGATCATATTGTGCTGTCCGTGAATTAGTAGGAACTCTCCTTCCTCTAAATAAAACTGATTTAGTTACTGCAACACGTATTTAAAGGTAGTTATAGGGAAAAGTAAAAAGAGAATGATAAAGTGAAACTAAACAAAATAAAAACATGGTGTTCTTTCCAAGATAAAACGAAGTATTTCTTTTCTCTGAGAAACCAGTGAGGTTATTTTAAGAGTAACCAAGGGGATTATAACGAACAAATTCCTATAATAGCAACCAGACACACTCAGAAATAAACAAAAAAAATTGGTTAAACTAAAACTGAGAGCAATTCCCCTGTGAGATGAATTTTGTTTACAAATGAACTTAAATAGCTCCCTCATAATTGTGTGTAACTGTTATGATTTACAGCAGGTGCTCTAATCAATCACCCAATCACTTTAATTTATAGGGACCCTCGCTGCATTTTCCCAGTTGTTTCATTTCTGCAAGTAATTGATAACAAACCATACTTAAGGTATGTTTTATGCAGGAGTTAATAAGAGCTGACAGCTGCTACTGCTGCTTCCTCTCGGATCCGCGGCAACGCGCGTTTCCTTATAGAAAATATATGCTGAAATTGGGGCTTTTGCTGGTGGGAGAGTCCTGGCAGTCCAGCGGGCATGTTTCAGAGGAGAAGACTAATTGATTACACACCCTCTTCGAGCAGATACTGGTTCACAATCTCCCGTTTCCACTCAATCAATTGCAAAACCAATTCGGCAAATAATAAGGTTCTATTATGCACATATGCCAGCTATTTAGGTAGTTATAATACATGTCAGTTAAGTCATAAAAGCCCTGTTTATTTGCAACATATCTGGAGAATCAAACCATTAGGGTTGAGCGGATATTTAAGTCGTCTGGAGCTGCTAAACAATAAGATCGGGTATCCTAATATATTACCAAGTGCTAACTACTGGGCAATTGCCAATTTTATAACCTCAGTGCATGGAATAGACACAACCGTGTTTCACTGTTTTTATTACAGATCATTTCCTACTGCCAGACCAGACCCCCACAATAAAAGCTCTATAACAGCTAAAAACCAAAAGGCATGTCGATTTTAGATATACATATTGCTTCGTATGCCTTGTATATAGTCTCCAGTATAAACAAATTATTTTGAGTGGCTTGACTTCAGGGAATCGGAAAGTGAAATGGATTCCTATTTCTCTATTATTTTTAGTTAGGCACTTTATGCAGCTCATAAAGGCGGTTTCAAATAGTTTGAGAATGGCTTCAGAAACAGTTATAAAGGAGTTAGAGGCCTGCTCCTGCTTTTGTCCCTATTATTAGGATTTTTTTTTTGCCATTGATTCTATAGGAAAAGACTCGTTTGTGTATCAGAGACACTACCAGCAGACCAAAAACTTGTATTTATATTTTCCCCCCCAATTGTGCATAAATATATCTCTTATTTTGTGCACAATGATCTGTTTGAGTGAAGCATCAAGTAGGAAAAAGAGAAATTTTTGAAAAAGTTGTATTTAAACAGTGCCACCAGACAGATTTTCATGACTGGCTTTTTTTTTTTTTTTTTTTTTTTTTTTTTTTTTTTTTTTTTTTCTTTTTTTTTTTTTCCTGGGGACAAACACACGGGCTCTGCGGTTCGAGCACACCTTTACCGTGGCTATATTTAGTGACCAGTTTATCAGGTCACTGTCCAGTGAACTGAGAAATTAAACAAGAGGCAGCAATTCCACGAACATCTGATCTTAGTCCAAACTCACTAAAGAGAGAAGGACCCGTGCAATGCTTAAATGTACCTCACCCCACTCGCTTTGGCCTTTTGGAGCACTCATTACATTAGTTAATCTTTGAATTATGGATTTTCACGTGCTCGGTGTTCTTTTTTTTCTCCTTGCAAATTGCTTTTGGGAAGCAGGCTGGCTGCCTTCCCTGCTATGCTGAGAGCTCCTCAGCTTCTCTCCCTAGCAGTGTTTCCCTGAAAAGGACGGAATGAACGTACCCATCAGCTGGAGTCTGATAGCTCTGAACCCATTTGAGAGGCTTGCCAGGCGGTGTAAGCATATCTATCGCAATTTCATAGCTTCAGAGAGATGTATTCTATCTGGGCTCTGTATCTTCTGTAAATTACCTAATGCTGCCTCAAAAAAGTGTTTGCCACGGAATGAATTATCTCTATCTATATCATATCTATATGTTTATCATGGCTGGAGCTTCGCAGATATATAGCCCAGACATCAGCGGAGATAACATAACATGGAGCTTTTGTGGGTGAGGAGATCTCCTCGTCCGTGTGCAGCTGCATGTGTCAAATCCCTGCGCGTATGTAAATAAACCCCAACGCAGAGTATATTTTTAGCCGATGTCAACTTTCGCAGTTGGTAAGGGATTGCCACAACTGCTGGAATTATACAGAATAACACACACGTATCCACGCAGCGTCCCCACCGCTCCTGCTTTCGCTTTATCGCTTTTAGTTCTGGCTCTCCCCAGCAGAAACTCTTCGATTTTCTTTCACTCCCAAACTCTGTTTGCTGCGTGTATGTGAGCACTCACAAATACATCATTCCCCCTTTCAAAATCTCTGCCTTCTCCCTTCCTTTATACTTCTTTTACTTCTTTATTTACCTCCTTTGTCTCTCTTTTTTCCCTCTCCTTTTCCATCCCTTTATCTCTTTTTCCTCCCTCTTTTTTTCCCTCCCTCTCCTCCTGTGGTTACTTCCAGCCTCTTTGTCATTTCTCCCCCTTCCATTTCTCTTCAGCTTATCAATAAACCGGGAGAGCAACAGTAGCCGCTTGATTTGTTAGTAATTATAAGCATACTGTTCCTGCAAACGGGATCTCTAGATGAGTGAGATCGCTTTAAAACGACAGCAGGAAATGGTGGGGAAATGGAGCATGGCGAAACTCAGCGTGAAGCTTTCAGTTCTTTACATGTTTACAATTTTCTGTGCATACATTAAGTCTTAGGCTTTTCTTTTTTTTTTTTTTTTTTTTTCATGGTGGTGGTGGTGGTTTTCTGTTGGGTTGCTCTCCACAAATGTGTGAAAATGCACACAAATGTGAACGGACAAGAGGGAAATAGGGGGGGAAAAGCTGTTTTAACGACAATAAAACTAAAGAAATAACAGATTCATGTCCTGCAAACAGCTGTTTAATAAGGGTTTAAGCTATGGATATCATTGCAATAACCCCGCTGAATGATATTGTAGCCCAACAGCCAATCAAATAATCATTCAGAAGAAGTATTTATTATATTTCTTACTAAAAACGTCGTGGACAAATTAATAACTAATCAACTATCAAACTGCTTTCAATTTTTATATTATTAGTCTGCCTACTGGGCTTTAAGTGAGTAAAAAGTTCTTTGTCCATTCTAACGACAGGACTTTGCTGTGACTGGTGGTTTGCTCTGACTCAGTAGCTAAGCCTAAAACGTCCGGGAGCAGCGTCTTACACACTGAAACTGAGACCCGGATCTTATCTTAATTTTAAGGAAGAAATAAGAAAAGTGCGTGTTCATCTCCCATTTCTTCCTGTCCTCCTCGTCTCCTCCTCTCCTCCCGCCCCTCTCCTCCACCGCAGTCCCCGTCCCCTGAAAGCCGGGACTAAATTTCAAAGTGGAATGTATTCCCTCGAAACTATTTTGCATTCAATTAAAGGGGATCCTTAGGTTCGGTGGGTAATCCAGGAACCAGCACGAAGCTGAGTGGCACTGAAACAACATCTCTTGAGCCCCAGATCCATCACCTGAAAAGCTGAGGCCAGAGTGGTTCTCAGTTAATCATTTATCAGCTACTCCAAGAGGTGGGGAGGAAACTCGTGCTGGATTATTAACAGCTAAAAACAAAAGGTTAAGACACCTCCTTTCATGTGTTTCCTTAAAATAGGAGGAACAACAGAGCGTGTTTGCAAGGCCATGAATTGAGGTCTTCAAGTTAAAATGGCCTTTCATGCTAAATCAGATGTGAGTGTGCAGACGATCGTCAGAAACAGCTGAAAGTAAATAAATACATCGGGATAATTTTAAGGTCACTGACTGTGCCCCAGAGTCACAAAAAATTAACTTGGGACTCAGGCCGTGTAAGGTTTTGCAGGAAGACAACTTCTTTCACCATAGAGAGTGCCAAGCAAATTTCAGATGAGCATTTGACAAGGGGACCCGATCTTTTATTCCTGACACATGGAAAAGCTTCCCTTCATTTCAGCAAAAATCGAAGGAAAGGCCTCAAAACATGCAGCCGGTAAGCTCTGAAAGCTGAGTTAAATCAGATATTAATGCTCTTGGTGATTATTATCATCTTGATGATTTATCTGGTTCCCTCCCTCCCACTTCCACCACCCAAATCTTAATGGAAGTGGGAGTTAAAGATGATTTTTTAATGTCTCGTTGGATTTTTAGACTGTTAATGTACCGCATCCTTCTCATTATTAGTTTATTGATTGTTCATTGACCAGCCCCCTTCAAATCGTATTAACCACCCTCTGCCAGTTTAGATTAGGGGAGTTTAAAAAGCACCTTTCATTATTTCAGCGCCACCACCACCACGGTGGAGTTCAGGCTTGGTAGCTTAATGCTCGCTCTAATGGGGCAGCTAAGAGACAAGGGGCCACGGTCCCTGCCTATTGCATTAATAGCTCAAAGGGGGCTAATACAGAAAATTAGCCTTAAACGAGCTCTGGAGATCTCCAAATGAAAGAGCCATTTATCACGCTGGCTACCTTCACTCCACTCGTTTGCTCTCTCTACTGGGAACAACTCATTTCCTCTTAACTAAATTACTTCAGAAATGTCAAGTAAGCTCAGATAGCAAACATAACAAGAGCCTGGGTATATGTAATCTATTGTGGAGGGATCGATACGTGAGATAAATCAATAGCCGTGTATGAATCCCTATATAATTTCCTTAATATTTTGGCAAACCTTTTGCATAGAGAGATAATTCCCTGTGCAGGCCTCAAAGGCCATAAAGGAGCAGACACAACCTGGGTGATATAATTAAGTTTAGGTTTCAAGTCCCCATCACACTTTTCCCACTGCTTTGCAACTAAAGAATTTTAGGCAGTGAGCTAGGATTGGGTGAATCAGACCCCCTGCGACCCTTGCCTGTCAAATATGCATCACAGGAGTGTTCCACTGCACAAAAATGAGTCAATACCTGTCTGTCTGTCTATCTGTCTGTGCCATCTGCCTGCAAGAACGACTCACTGAGTTGAAATAATTTGTTCTTGTTTCAAAGTACATCCTCACAGCTACAAACTGCAGGGAACAAAGCGGAATTGATACTGAATGCTCACTGGGCTGCTCCTTCGCTTGTCCTGATTAAATATTGACTGCCACAAATGTGACCTGCTATTTATTATGCATTTCTCTTTCTCTGCACCCAGGAAACTCGTTGTGTAAAAAAAATTACAATATTCCTTTATGCTGGAAAGTTTCTTGGAGCTCAGCATTACTTCTAAGGCAGAAAATGCTGCTACAGTGACTTTTAAACAGTTGCCAATGCATCTCAGGCTATTTTTTAGTAACCTCGTTTCCAAAGTGCCTGTGTCTCCTGTTCATCATGTGTAAACTCAGAGTATCTTTTCTTCTGGCTGCAAATAGGCACATGTAATCCCACCTAGATGGGACTGGGTCTCTTTAGGCAGCAGCTGCTCCATCAGGGGCCCCTGCAATGCCCACACATACACAGCACACCTAAATATACGCCCAATACGCATAAAAATCTATACCTAATATGCAATAATTACTGACATTCGCATTCTAGTGCTACTCGCTGTCTAATTGCACCACCCGGCACGCACATGGAATGTCTCTGCTGTCGTCGTCTGCTGAAGGAGGGAGAGACACAGACGTGCATGTGGGGGGAAAAAAAAAAAAAAAAAAGAAAAAAAAAAAAAAAAAGAAAAAAAAAAGTATTTGGGAATGTGCATTCTGCAAAAGACCAGCCCGGAACAACCTTAGAGAGGAGTCTCTCGACCACAAATCAAGTATCAATTAATCAAATACACCCGAGAGGGAGTGTATGAGGTGTCAAGTGGGGGTGGGGAAGGGGGAGGAGAGTGAGAAAAAAAAAGTTAAAAATACAACCAGAAACCATCAGGTTACAGACCCTGAGTAGAAACCCCACTAAGCATTCAAACTGAACCAAAACAGCAGAAACAAACAACCTTTTGGGTTTTTTTTTCCTTTTTAAAGTTAAGTAACTTTCTTAAAAAAAACCGCCAAAACTCTTTGACCTTTTAACCGATAGTCATAAATGGTGCTGTCAAATGGTCTTCAAATTTTCATTTGCCCTCGCTCAAATAACCAGACCTTGATCGTGTATGTGAAAGAGAGACCGTACATGGAGATTTAAATTTAAAAAATTCCAAACAACCAACAACAAAACAAACAATAAATACACGGAAAGACCTCATGCTGCCTTTAACACATTTTAGATAAACACCCTCCCTGTTATTTTGCTTTACATCCTGAAAGATCGTCGCTATTAAACTATTTGTGTGCATTTGACAAATAACAAGGTCCTGGAGATGAGTGCCGTTGATAGTCAGCATAAGGGACAGCGTTTTTTAGCCTCATTTCTGGTACTTAAAATTGAATCTAGAAATAGAAACTCCTTAGATAATTAAAGATAGCTTTCCCTCCATTTGCAGCATGTGATCTGTTTAATGTCTATCAGCATAACACAACACTAATCGCCAAGCATCTTCGAGTGACTGTCAGAGAAATGTAAAAAAATTAAGCAGCTGCAATACGCCCAAAATGAGTTATTGTAATTACATTTAATTAGTTTAATTAGTTAATTATTTTGCTTACAGCTGTACAAGAGACTGCAAACATTTGTTAATATCACATTCGCTTTAACAGTATGGGGTGATTCTGCAGTTACACTAAATCATGGGCGCATATGTAGAAAGATGTAAAAAATGGGCATGGGGAAGGGGGGAAGCTTGGGGGAAGGGGGGAATCTCGGAGGGAGCGGGGAATGGGGCTGAGGCTGCCTTTCCATGGGCATCTCCTTCTCTCCCCTTCACGTTTGATTCGCCTGGGATATGCATTTAAGCCCCAAAGGGAACCAACCCCTTCCCCCATTAAAAGCCAAGAGGTCCCCATCGAAGACTATCGGGGGGAGGGGGAAGGGAAGGGGAGCCGTGAAAGCTGCGTGCCCCATTAGAGAGCATTTGTGTAATTAAACCCTTTGAAGGGCGGGGGAGGCGGGGATACAAACTTTTCCTTTCGCATGTCTTATCCCTTCACTCTATCTGCTGATCCAATCAACTATTCATCTTGCTGCCATGGATGCCTGCTTCCCGGAGAAATTCATTGCCCCAAAGTCAAAATATATCATGAAGATATCGCTACACAGTAAAACTTTGTCTAGCTTGTTGGAATAATCCATACCTTTTTTAATGACAGACTGGTCCAATAAGTTCATACCGCTGTTATTGGCATCTTCAACTGACTGTGGATATAAAAACATCACTATTCAAATTGACTGGATATTAAAGAATCGCGTACATAAATCATGTCATTCCAAACTGGAGTTCCTGTTATTTCCATTTATATTAATTCACTAGGGGAGGAGGGATTTTTTTTTTTTTTACTGTTGTTACTATTATTATTATTATTGTTGTTGTTGTTGTTATTATTTCCCCAAATAGACAAGGAAATGAAATTCTTACAAATTACATAGTCTTCTAATAAAACAAAAGGAGGTGTGAAGCATATGGGGTGCAATACTGGTTTTGTTATCTTATAAAACATAGATATCACATAGACTCCTTTGCATTGCATAAAGCTTTATATTTCTTCCTTTGAAAATGTGGCAATTTGGCAACATCTGCAAGATCTATTGCATGACATAAATGAACACGATTAAGGACAACTTAAATGCTCCCTCCCCTTTCCTCCCCCTCCTCCTTTTTCTTTTTTGTTTTTTTGTTTGTTTGTTTAACCCTGCTACATCTTAATAATTCAAGGGCCATTTACTTTTTATATATCATAGTTTACATTATGGACTTTTAATTAAAGCCTGAGCCTTTCGGAGCGCAGTGCAACGCCCACATCGTACAGGGGACGAGCAGAAAGAGATTTACAGCTCCCGAGGTTGCTTCCATGTCCTGAATCAGCGGGGACGGGGAGAAAGGAACGGGAGCATACATTATCAAAAGTATGAACCATCAAATGGATTGCCTAGGAATAAAAAGTCTCTCGGTTTGAAAGCCTAGTTTCCCCCCCTTTTTCCCCTTTCTTTTCAGCCCGCTGAGGAGCACACCTGTTATTATGGCATTAACTTCTTTAGCAGGGAAGAGAACAAAGACGGACAGAGACGACACAGCAAATGTTGGGTTTCATTTCTCAAAACGAAAGTGGGATATACAAAAAAAACCCAAAACAAACCAACCAAAATTACTGCTGAATCTGCGTTCTGCGCAGTACAATCATATCAGAAAGAGAAGAGCTGTCACAAGAACAATTTATTGCAGAATTCTGATGGGTTCCGTTTTAGGGTAAATTTTGGTGAAAACGGGGGCCTGCGGGTTTCTTGGCTTTATTATTTTATTTTTCTCATTGTTATTTCTAAAGAGTTTGGGGTTTTCAGTGATATTGCATATTTGGGGAGTTGACACTTTTTTCCTTGATAAGCAAAACACCTTTACAGCAAAGCAATTTTTTACTTCACTATTATTTTAACTTTATCTTGCTATGCCGAGAGGCTGAGCTTATCCGGATCTGGCCCTTGTCTCCGTCTCTGTGCTCAGCGGAGACATTCCAGATGGAATGCGATTTAGGAGAAAATTACATCTCCCCAAAATGTGATGGAACAATATTTTCTGTGAGAGATTTCCTTTCATTTTCCTTGAATCCACCCTCAAACGAGTGTACACACACAGGCAGAGCAGTGCCTTATGTGCTGTGTTTGGGCATGGCTGTGTCTCTCTCTCATAATCAATAGGCTACATACCTAAAGGGCACAAAATAAAATTACAAAGTCTTCCCTCCTTTCCCTGAGCAGCTCCCAACGAGGGATGATGAGCAAATCCTGCAGCCTGCTGGAGTGCAGCGTGGCGCACCTCGATGGCACAGAATCGGAGGTAAACGTGAAACATCACCTTCCCTTTTATTTATTTTTTTTTTCATCTTTCCTCCTCATCTCACCTTATCTCTGGAGTGGATGGCTGCGCACACCCTTTATGCGTGTGCGTGCACTCCGCTCGCTCCATCATCAACGTGGGTTAGTTGTTGTAGTTAATGAGAAGACTCCTGTCTGATTTTCTATCTAATTACGCCCTCCTGCTGGGTTTTTGTACAGGATATTCGCTCAGCATGCTGGCAGTTAATAGTCACAGAGAGGATCGTAAAGATTTAATTAGGACTGCATGCGGAAACGTGGAAAAACAACTCAGACTTTTAATTACTAGACTTCTTTAGTTAAAAGTGATACCAGGGGTTACTTTATAAGAGACTTGGGTGTTTTGGTGCAACTTAACTTTCCGTGTCTCTAGCTAGCACGTAGCAGCAGCGTGAGCGAGGAGGAGGAGGAGCGGAGGTGTGTGTGCAGGGAGGGGAAAGGTGATGAGTTTCCAGATACACTCAGAAAATCTGGAGAGGGAGATTCCCCTCCCTTCCCTCCTCCAATAATCTGACAGCATGAAGTTTCCTAAATACTATCTATAACCAACTTTTTTCATCTTCTATGGATATATCTGAGTGAAAGCCTTAAAAATTGAGCTCTTTGTTTTCCTTCAAAGAGTCTAAAGAAACTGAATTTCCCCCTTCATATTTCCTTCATCATCTCTTTTACTACTATAACCCTACTTTTGCCCAGCCGGTGGGGGGGAAAAATATCTGGGGTTGCCATGGAGCTTTTTTTTTTTTCAGAGTCCCTATTAGATGATGCAAATTTTTTTTCAATAAGTAGGTCTTGGCTTCTCTGTTCCCTGAGTCTGAAGGTTGTAAATCGCAGATTGAAAATTCCTCTCGAGAGGGGCAGCAACAGCAATACAGTGTGTCCTGTTTACAATAACAGAGCGCTATCGTGTTACAATCACTTAATTCTAGCCCTGGACAATGGCTCACACATGGACTGGATTTGGGGTTTATAAAATAACCACTGTTTCTTTCTGTCACGCACTCTCTGTCTCCTTTTCCTCAGCCCAGCCCATTCTCATGGCACATATTTGATCAGACATACATAAGCTACAGCAAAGAGAAACATCTTTATCCTACTATATATCTAGATACCCGTTGAACTTTTTGTACTACTTAAAAAAGGGAAAAAAATTAGTATTTGAAACCCTTCCTGGAAATTATATCTAGTGATGGTGGATAATGAGCATACGTCGCCTAAATAGAAATCCCTGTAGCTAGAAAAGCTTCTTCGAATCTAGAATAAATCCATATTAAAAATCAAGATGGAAAACTGCCCAACTTCATCTGTCACTAGTGGGGAACAAGAATAGAAAATGCTGAGCGGCAGAAGCGAGTTCTGGGCTGCTTTCCCTCCTGCCTGTGTTAACTTGCAGTTGGACACCTCTTCCTTCACGTGTTTCTCCTTGGGATACCCTCCTCTCCCTCTTCCCCTCCTCCCCCAACCTGGGAGCAAACTTTTAGAAATGAAGGGCCTGTTTGATTTCCTGCTGTCTCATCACCCCAAACCAAGAATCCCAGCCCTGCTGCTCCACAGCCTCGTCTGCCCCATCCCATCGCACCCCACCCTGGCCCCGGACAGCCCTGGCGAGAAGGTCACGGGTGGCCGCGGATGGTGGATGGCCGCGGGTGGCCCCGCTGCTCTCGGAGCATGGGGGGACACTTCGAGAGTGCTGTGCCCTGTCCACACAAGGGATGTTTTACTGGAAAACGGATGGAGAGCTGATTTATTTGGGCTCTTCCTATTATTTCTTCTCTTTCCTTCTTTCTGTCTGTCTTTCTTTCCCTAACTTTTCCCCTCCTTCTCTATCTTTTCGTCTTTTCCTCTCTCCTTTCGTCCTTTCTGCATTTTATCTTTTTCCTCTCTCTTTCTTATCTCTTTCCTTTTCCTTCCATCTCCTCTGTTACACTCTCTCACAAAAGCACAACAATTACCGGCTTTTCTTTGGGGAAAGTGTAAATATCCAAGCACAAACAGTACTTAATTCCTATCGGCTGCAGAAAGGAGGAGAGCGATCGCCTTCCTGCATTCACAGAGGTAAAACTCGCCTTGACTTGCAAACCAGTTTGTCTGAGCCAGGAATGCGAGTCGAGACCTACGCATCGCGCCTGTGGCGGTCAGGGGCTGCCCCCAGGTCTCAAAGCCACCTTGGAAACCCGCAGAAACCAGCGACCCGGCGGTCACTGAGCTCGGAGGCAGGAGCAAACCCAAACAGCAAAACCTTTCTATTTCTAAAACATTTCGCCCCAGCAAAGCTCGGGGATTTTCCCGAGCAGCCCTAAGACAAGCCTCAAGCCAAAGCAATACATCCCCTCCGCTTCCCTGCCGCCGATTCCTCTCATGTTCAGCAGCATCTTTTTTCACGGCTATTTTTTTCCTTCCCAGCTCCTCTTTTCTGTTTCCCTTTCTGTAACTTTGAAGTCGTTATTTCATCCAGTGGTGCATATCTTCATTTATTTAAATACTTATACATATATGATATACGATAAAGAAATTTTTTGGGGAAAAAAAAAAAACAGCAAGAAAAAACTGCACGGAGGGGAGCCCCCAAAATTCCGATTAAGAAAGCCTAAGGCAGGACTTGGACCCTGGAGGCTCCAGCCCCCGGCTCGGGGGTCCCCACGGGCTGGCCATGCCCTGCTCCAGCAAGGTGCAAACCACCCCAGCACCGAAGCTGTTAAGGGTCTTGCTGTTTTTAGGAAATAACACGTGATGATGAGTTTCGCGTGGGATGGAAGAAAGCTGGGAAATACTGTGCTTTGAGCCCAGCGAAACTCCTTTGTTATCCAAAAGAGGGAATAAAACTATTAAAAATCAGTGCTACCGTGCCAAGCACATGTCACAAATAAGGGGAGTGGGGGGGACGGACACGGGACCTGTTCCTGATCACCAGTTATTGCTTTTGGTTTGGGTTTTGTTTATATTTTCCCTCCCTCCCGGATGAAAAATGTAGTAATTCGACAGTTTCATCAAAATCTCTGAATGGCAGGAAATTGGTTGGTGGGGGGGGTGGGGTGGAGGGGAGTGGAAGCTGAGATTGCATGGGAAATAACTGGAATTTGAAAAGCCAGGCTTGAACTCTGCCAGCTCTTGAAACACGTGGAATATTTAGAGCAGTATTTCTGCCTTCCCCCTGCACTTTGCTGCTTTGCCATGTAGGGGAGGGTTTATAAAACAGAGCTGTGCGTGACAGCAAGGAAATAAAGTCTCTTATTAAAAAAAAAAAAAAATAGAAAAATAGAGGGAGAAGGAGGGGGAGTACCACAGTTATAAACCCAGTGTGGAAAAAGAATGGCAACCCACGGCAATATTGCTGGAAATCCCTCAGTGATCATTCCTAGCCCAGGGATGGGGGCTCCAGCTGCATTGCCCAGGAGAAAGAAACGCAGTGCCTTACCTGGACCTCCTCCATCCCTGGGTGTCCGATGCCATGCAGAGAAAGGCTGTCCCCCATGCCGGAGTCAAGGCCATGGTGAGCTGAGTGCAGGAGGACATCTGGCCTCCTTACTGAGTGGTAGTCCCGCCTGGGGTCCAGTCCCGAGAGCTGGGGCAGGGCGGCCCGAGGCTGTGGCAGCAGTGACCCGGTTTCTGATCCCACCTCTTGCCTCTGCCTCTGTCCCCAGGGGTGCTGCTGGGGCTGATGCAAGGGGTTTAGGGAGTAGGGGTCATTGACATGGGAGTAAGGGTCCTGGCTTTGGTGGTAAGGAAGAGGCTGGTAGGGGGGTGGGAAATAAGGCGGCTGGAAATCCGAGGATGGGGTGTGAGAGAGCGGAGGAGCGCTGGAGTAGGGTCCCTGCGAGACGGATCCCAGCTGGGACAGCCTGGAACTGTGGCTGGGCACTCCATCATGCCGGTCCTACAAGCGGAATGACATACAAACAACAACAAAAAAGAGGTCCTTTCTTAAGAAAAAAAAAAAAAAAAGTAGGAGCACAAACCGACCCCGAAGTAAAAGAAAATAAAATAAAAGGCAAACAGTTGGAAAGTGGGATTCAGATGTGCCCCCTTCCCCCGCCACTTATTAGAAATGTTCCAGTCTTTTGCACCCACATCGTGTCTATTCCCAGGAACTATGAAGAAGGGGGAAGGGGGCGGGGGGTGTGAGGGAGAATTGCTAAATGTCATAATTAAAAATGTAGGACTACTGCTCCAAATACATGTACGATCTGCAATTTCAGACCAGTAATATAATTCCCCATCCACAGCCCCCTCAAATCAAACCAAAGTTAAAAAAAAAAAAAAAAAGAAGAGTCCCAAACCACCCATCTACCCAGACAACCCACCCCTTCTCCTGCCTAAAGTTTCCCAACATCTGTTTATTCCCTCTGCTGAAGTCCTGTAACTCAAAATCACCAACCCATTTTCACGTGGAAAAGCCCAAAAAGAAAGTTGCACTTCTCGGAAGACTCTGAGGTGCGAAGTTGTGCAAAAAAAAAAAAAAAAAAAAGAAAAAAGAAAAAAAAAAGACTTGAGAAAAAGAGAAAAAAAAAGGGAAAAAAAAAAGGAAGAAGAAAAAAAAGAAACTCAAAATAAAAATCACGGGGAATCTTTGCTTAAAGGGAATCTACCCCTTAAAAAATAAATTTAAAAAATTCAAATAAAAATAAAAATGAAACATCGGTATTGAACAAATCCAGGCGCTAGGATTTCTGCAGCAACTTCCAGTGTCTTTTGTTTCCTTTTCCAATATTATATTCCGGAGAATGGGGTGGGGGTTAATTGTAATGAAAAGTCTTTGGGGTGTGTGGGGGGGACAGGGGGTGGGGGAGTGTGTAGAGGCTTCAGAGAAAAGGTGGGAGAGGAGTTTTGTCCAACTCCAACGCACTGAAGCTGCGAGGCTAAAGTAAACAAGAAAAATATCTATTCCACAAAGTGCGGCTCAAACCCCCACAAGCAATGGCACACATGGTTTAAAAAAAAAAAAAAAAAAAACAAACCAAGGAAAAAAAGTTCTTTTTCCCCCTGCTCTCCCCCCAGACTCCCCTAGCTCAAATCGGGAACACACAATGCAAAAAGGGAGAAGCAGCTGCAAGCCTCCTCCAATTATTGTGCTAAATTACCAAGCCAAAGGCGTTTAAAAAGAGAGAGAGAGGGAGAGAGAGACACAACAGATCGAGAGAGAGAGAGAGAACATGCAATTCTAGTACAACATGGATCCAAACTCACCATGGCGGAATAGGTGTGGACTAACATCTGGAAATAAAAAAAGTCTTGTAATAGCTAAAAATAAAATAATGGTGATAATACTAATAATTGGAGGGAAAAATATCAAGGAGATCTGCAAAGGGACGTGTTGGACACAGGAGAACAGCTTGAGATATTTCGAAGTCTATCCATCAAAAAAAAAAAAAAAGGTTAAAAAAAAAAAAAAAAGAAAAAGAAAAAGAGACCAATGCCCCCAAAACCGAGCCTGGAAACCTCTATCTACATATATGATTTACCCCTCCCTCTCGGGGTTTTTTTTTCCTCCTCTTTTTTTTTGGTTTTTTGTTGTTCTTTTTTTTTTTTTTTTGCCTTTGAGCTCCCAAATACAATCCTCTTCAACCCAAGGCTAGGCTCAGACTGCTCCGCTACCCCTTCCTCCCTTTCCTTCTCTACACCGCCTCATAATAATTGATATTCATGACTATTAATATTACACGACTACTTTAAAGGGAGAATGCAGGACCAAATGGAGCGTGAAGCTGGCAGCCAGCTCGAGAGCTCCCCTACTATTGTAAATGACGTTCATTCAGTGGAGAATTACTAGATGTAATCAGACGAGGGGGGCTGGCAGAGGCAGAGTTTGGGGAGAGGGAGAGGGGGGAAAAAGTTTCGCGAGGAAGAGGCAGAACTTCAATTAACTCAGAGCGGAGGAAGATGTGGAAAGTAGACACTGCTGAGCTGGAGCAAGGAAGTGAGATGAAGCAATTCTAGAGGCGAAGAAAAAGAAGAAGAAAGAAGAAAGAAGAAAGAAGAAAGAAGAAAGAAGAAGAAGAAGAAGAAGAAGAAGAAGAAGAAGAAGAAGAAGAAGAAGAAGAAGAAAACGTGTTTCCTTTTTAAAAAATATATATTTAATTATACATTCATAATACGAGGAATTGGTTGCCTTTGGTGCTTTTGTTCTTGCAGTTTGTTGTTGGGGTTTTTAAGCAAATAATGAAGAAAAAGAGGCTTCTCTAATCCTTTTTTTTTTGCTTATTTTTAAAGGAATGGAAGAAGAAACGTGCAGTCACTGTAATATATGTCTATTTACAACGAAGATTAAGCCCTTCTGGTGCGTGTTGCAGATCGTATTTATTCGCAATAGCCAAATAAATACTTGAATCTGCGTTAAGATGGGCTCCACTTTTTTTTGTCTGAATTCTGTTTCTACCGCCCGATATGAAAAAAAAAAAAAAATATATATATATACGTACTTTGATCTCCCGATTTCCACCCAAATGTGAAATGTATGGAGTGAATTTTAAAGGATAGTAAATTTATAGTTTTGAGGCAAAGCCAGGGGCGAAATAAAACCTTTTTGATGTTGCAGGAACCCGTTCAACTGGACTGTCTGCCATTTCTGTTAAAGTTCAACTTACGTTCCTTCCTAAATAGACTCACACTTCCCAGAGCTGCCCCCCCGCACGCACACACACACACACACACACACACACACACTTTTGTTTTAAGAACAGATTCAGTTTAAGTGGCTGAGACGCCTCTACCATCGTGTCGTTAATTATAAATCGGAAAGAACTGAGCGAAAGATTTTTTAACAGAAATCTAGAGGTTTTCAGCTCTTAAAAAAACAAGACAAAAGACTTTTTTCTCTCTCTCTCTCTTTTTTTTTTTTTTTTTTTTTTTTTTTTTTCCGAGGCTGCACGTTACAAAACGCCCTGGAGCACATCCCCAAGTTAGGATATACCCTGCCCGCAGCCAAATCCCACCTAACCGCCCCCTGAACTCTTCTCTCCCACGGCAATCTACCGACGCGAGTGTCCGTAAATCCTCAGCGCCTTAAAACCCCCCTTCAAAAGCAAGGTGGAAAAAAAAGCCCTCATCCCCGACCTCGGCAGCCAGGGAGGGGAGATGTTTTGTCGCCTGCTGCTGCGGGCAGAGACAATGGCCGGGCTGTGCCTGGAGATGGGGAGGGAAAAGCAGCGAGGGCTCAGCGGGCTGGGGACACGGGGACACACACTCACACACACACGCACACACACACACACACAATGAGCGTGTGCTCATTCTGCGCTCGTTCCGCAGATGCTGGCTTTTGCCAATGGTAATTAGCCTGACGGCAGCTTTTGGGAGTGGAGACATTTCTCCCGTGCGGCCGGCGGGTCCCCTCCCCGCTTCCCTCCATCCCGTCCGTTCTCCGGCCGGGAGCAGCCGGAGCTCTACCTTCCCTGGGTCTGTTTCTCCGCTTTTCCCGGGAGTTTCCCCTCTGTAAGTGCCAACGCTCCCGGAGGGGAGGGCTGCGGGCGGCGCGGCGGGGCTGGGGATGGGGCGGCCCCGAAGGCGCTTCCCCGGGGGCTCCGGCCGCTTCCCGATCCACAGCCCCTGCCCGGCTCCTGCCCGTCCCCTTCCCAGTACACTGCCCGATCCCCGGTCCCTGCCCAGGAGCCAGTCCCTCGCTCGGTATCCTCTCTCTCCTTGGTACCCAGACCCTGCCCAGCCCCTGCCCCGTCCTTGCCCGCTCCCCTGTGGCTGCCCGGTCCCACCCCGGCTCCTGTCCGGTTCCCAGTCCCTGCCCGGTCCCCGGTTCCTGCTCAGTTCCCAGTACGTTCCCGGCCTCTGTTCAGTTCCCGGTCCCTGCCCTGTCCCTGGTCCCTGCTCTATCCCCAGCCCCTTCCCAGCCCCTGCCAGGTCTCTGTCCAGCCCCTGCTCGGTCCCCTGTCCCCGCTCAGCTCCCAGTCCGTCCCCGGCCCCTGTCGTCTCCCCGGTCCCTGCCCTGTCCCCGGTCCCTGCGCTGTCCCCGGCCCTTTCCCGGTCCCCGCTCCCTGCCCGGCCGCCTCTCCACGGAGCAGCTCCGGCGTGGAGGTGGCGGATTGCGCCCTTCTGAAAATCTCCCCCCAGGATTGCCGTGCAAACGCCTCCCACTCAATTAAAAAATAAAGACAATGGAAAAAAACATGATTTTGTGGGGCGCCGTTCCTCACTAATATTCTTCTCTTTTCTTTTTTTTTTCTTTTTTTTTTTTTTTTCCCCCGTTTCTGAGCAAATCCCGCACACTGGTTTAACTTACAAGAAACACATTCGCGGAGCCCGTTTGGGAAAGATCCGGCTCGGGAAACAGTGCAAAATTAAGAAAGGTTTCACAGTGTTTGGGCTGTGATTTTTTCCCCCCTTCCACCCTGGTTTGCTTTTTGACCTCGAAAATAAGGTCTGGATAAAGCCCACAACTTTTCGTGTCCGCGGAATACGCGGAGCTGCCTTTGGCTGTATCGGTTCGGGTGTGTGAACTCGCACACGCACAAGAATGTATGTGCCGCTTAATTAATGCCGGTATATGTACACATGCACATCTTATCTGTTGGTGTAGAGGTATAAAAAGTCGTAAAAAACGTATCCGATTGTGAAAACAAGGGCAAAAAAAGATTAAAAATCCATATTCAGGTTGAGCTGAGCTTGGAATTGCAAAATAAAAAACAAAAAAGAAAGAAATTCATCCAGTCCCTGAATACCGGATTGTGTTTGTCTTCCGTTTTCTCTTTTTTCTTTTTTAAAATTTTCCTCAACATTTGTCCATATTTAATCGAATTATATCTAATTGAAGGTCTAAACAATCAAACTCTTGCCTATAAGTTGCCTCATTCCAATCCCCAGATCATTTCTTTGATGTTTTAAATCGCATCAAACAGCTTTTCCACGAAAAAAAAAAATAAAAAGTTTAGGTCTTGGCATGCTGAATACAAACATGCAAATAAATAAGCATTTAAGCATTTACTCTCGGTTTCCCGTCTCTATATTCGTGTGTGATGGTGTATGTCTCTATTTCTGCCAGGATGTATATGTACAGCTATATATGTATTATATCGCCATGCCTGTATCTATATGCTAGATGTATATTTAAATATACATATACTCTCTTACTCATATGCATATTATATACTCACCTCATAGATATCTTCATACTTGACATTTTCAACCAGTTTCCAGAGCATGATGGCAGGCTGTTCTCTAGGAGGTGAGTGCATTCATGTGAAGAGCAGATGTCTGGATTCTCAGTACTTCTCTGTCTGTAATGATCCATCTATAATTGGAAATGGGGGACAGACACCAAATCCGACGTTCCTCTTCCATCGCAACTTATATCTGTTGTCTGAAACAATAGGCTGCAGAAGCCTACCTCAATCGGATAGTAAAAAACATTATCTGTTACATAGTTACATATAGCTACAGACATATATGTGACTAGATATAGACATATACACACATATAGAGACTTATATGCAGGGATATAAAATATATTCATACACTCAGCTGCACGTACACAGATTTACACACACACGCACATATACACACATATATCTCTGAACGGGCAACTTTTTCCCATGTATGGACACATTAGTTGCCACATCTAGATATGTAAATTACATATATTCTTCCACATGTAGGCACATGGAGACTACATGTTACATATGCACATGTGCGTACAAACCTGGTCAGTTTATATAGGAGTGCATTTAAATGCATATTTGTGAATCTAGTTATACATTTGCACATATATATGTTGGTGTAGAGAGATTAAATATACGTATTATGCAGTGCATATATCTGCTGTTTTAGTAGATGGATGGATGGATGCATAGATAGATAGACAGATAGACAGATAGATAGATAGAAAGGAGAAATTAAATGAATATTTTTTTCGATCCTCCCCATGATAAAACAAAGAATAAGTTGCCGCTGCACTAAGTGATTCATCATTTACAACGAGATATGATGCTTTTCCCCACATGCAATATGCTTTTATTTACATGTCCAGAAATTATCCTCTCATATGCAGTTAAACACCAAAACAGCGTCTCATCAAAGCACATTCAAGCAAATCTAAAAGGAGTAAATTTAGATCAATGATTTCCACTGGAAAGTCTTAGACTTCAGGCTTGGACTATGTATTTTATAACTTAGAAATACTTTATATGGGAATAAAATAAAGGAAAAGAAAAAAAGAGTTTAGCAAACCCTTCTCTGCACACATTTGAATAGAGTTTACTACTTTCAGAAAACGATTAAAAATAGAGTTGGATATGTGCATTTCCCGGGTAGCCCTCGGTTTGGAAGGGGAGAGGAGGAGTTAGACCAGTTTTAACCTTTATTTTTTTTTTTTTCCCCCCAGGCAAACCTTCCTTCGCATTGTCCGATTTTTTTAACACGTTGCACGGCAAAGAGCCGACGTAGGCAGCAGAGCCCATCTCTGCTTTTGAAAGGAAACAATCGAGCTTTGCAGTGGGCTGGTGCACCAGGAGGGGAGAAAAATGGGGGAAAAAATGAGATGCAGAGGCAGAGAGACAGAAAGAAGGTGTTTCTAAATTCAAGGTCCTGTCTCTGGAAATTTCAAGCTCTGCCTATAAGGTTCCTACAAATCTTTGTTATTCTGCACGGGATCCTATGGGAAAGTGCACAGTGTCCTTTGTACTTTCAAAAGTCTTACAGGTAAAGATGCTTTTATATACATATATATAATCTCGGAAACGAGGAGAACTTCATCAGGAGACACATTTGCTGCTGTGTGGTTGGCTGGTGGGAAGGGTGGGCTTTGCTTTTCGCTTTGGCCTCAAATTAAGGCAGAAAGTATAAATTCATCCCTTTCCCCCTCAGCCCCTACACCACCCTGCCACCCCTCCCCATTTCACGGTGTGCACCTTCTTCTAAAACCTCAACCCACAAAAGGCGAGAGGCAAACAGCAGCCACATATTATAGCAGGAGCTGGACCACGGTCTTGCTAGAAGTTGTTAAAGCAGATACGAGTTTTATTCTCAGCACAGCCAGCGCTGCACTGAGGAGGAGGAGAAAAAGGGCACATCTTTGAGTGGGTTGGACTGATCATTTCAACTGAGGCACTAGGTTAAAAAATGCTGAAAAAGGAGAAAGGATGTGAGCTGTTTGCATGGGGATGTGTGGAGATACCCATGCAGCCACCCTTACGCACCTATAGATCTGAATGACCCTCTTAGAAAAATGCCAAGCTCATAAAGGGACAGTTTGCCATCACTTTTGTGAAAGTCTTGGAGTCATGAAGGCTGGCACAGGGCAGAGCGAATGTGCTTCGTGACGGCTAATGCTTCACAATTCCGTGGCACCCTGAATTAAATATGCTCTGCGTGCTGGGGGAGGGGAGAGGAGGGGAGTGAAAAAAAAGAAGACTCAAATAGACTTGTCGTCCACCCGCTCTTTGCTAATATATTGGTATAGACAGTAAATTCTGACTTTTAAACCCCTCTATTATTAATTTTCCCTTGCATTTGCAAAACATGACAAACGAACAAATGTTCATTTAGAAAATTAAGATTCTTAGCATCTTTTTTTGCGCTTGTTTTGCACCCCCACCCCCGCAGCTGCCTCAGCCGTTCCACAGAGGAACACTTGCACCGATTTATCCCTCAAACGCGCAATGAACCCTGCGTCCAAAAGGCGACACACGTACTCAAACACACACTCAAACACTCAAACACTGACCAACACAACCCATACTTTCAGAACTAGACAAACAAAAGGGGAAAACCAGCCGTTTTCCGGCAGTTTAGGTCGCGCTTTTCCAATCTCTTCCAAGGAAAATCCCGGCTTTTTTCAACGGGGAGCTGTGCATGGGCACCGCAGCCTCAGCCTGACAAATGCGATGGCAAAGGAATATTTTACCCTTTTTTTTTTTTTTTTTAAAAGGATACCTTTATACGTAGCCCTGCCCATGGCGGAGGGAGCCCCCCGCTTCCCCCGCGCCGTGCAGCGCTGGCTGTGCGGGCGATGCCCGCGGGGCTCGGGCGCTCCGGAGCGCCATGCGCGGGGCGGCGGCGCCCTCTGATGGGGACTCGCTTCCCGCAGCAGCCACTGCCGAGCGGCCGCCCCCGCCCTGGGATCATGGAACGGCTTAGATTGCCGGGGAGCTGAAAGATTGTCTGGTTCCAACCCCCCCTGCCATGGGCAGGGACACCTTCCTCTGTCCCAGGTTGCTGCAAGCCCAGTCCAGCCTTGCCTTGGACAGTTCCAGGGATGGAGCAGCCACAGCTCCTCTGGGCACCCTGTGCCAGGACCTCCCCACCCTCACAGGGAAGAATTTCTTCCTAATATCTGTTCTATTTCTTCACTCAACGCATTCCGCTTTGTCCTGTCCCTCTAGGCCCTTGTCTAAAGTCCCTCTCCAGCTCTCTTGGAGCCCCTTTAGGCACTGGAAGGTGCTTTAAGTTCTCCCCAAGCCTTCTCTTCTCTAGGCTGAACAACCCCAATTCTCTCAGCCTGTCTCCATAGCAGAAATGCTCCAGCCCTCTGAACATCTTCGTGGTCTCCTCTGTATTTGCTCCAAGAGGCTCAGGTCCATAACTGGGAGTTACAAACACCCAAATATTCCCTCTGCTAGAAATGATGCTGATATGAATTTTTCCTCCTTTAGGATAAAGTTGCAGGTTCTTATTTACATTGATTTTTAATTAACAGGTCACTCGGTATTTGACTTACACACACTTACAATCAGAATAAATCTTTTATACCCCACTTTTAAATACAGCCAGTATTAATCACTGTAGAGTAGTGAGAATACAGGCTAGGTTGAATATCCTAATCACCCCAATGAGATACCTGTTAATAGACCCAGAAGGGAGAGGACCTGCAATAAGATGATGGTCACTTTGTTGAGAAGTCGAAAAAAATGAATTTTAATTTAATAAATTATGCTGTTCTTATTTCATATACTTTTCCCAGAATTATTGTTTGTTGTTTGTTTGTTTAAAATTTGCCTGCCCCGAAACAAGGTCCTGTTTCAGAAATGGACTTTAAATCCTTCTCTGCCTTTTAAATCTAGCATGGATCACTATAAATAAAAGTCTGTCTCCCTCAGCATCCAACTCCCAGCAAATCCGTATTGTTGGCTGGAGTTTAAAATAAATCCGTTTATCCCAGCGCCCTCTGCTGCTCGCTGCGCTCACGGGAAGGCAGGTTTCCGAGTTCTGGCAAAATCCAGGCTTTTTTGGATGTGTTTGGTACCTTTTCCTCTAAACTATCTCTTTTTTTCGCTGACATTTTTCTTCCATATGTTCCCACATGTATTTCTGGAATCGGTTTTTTTTTTTTATTAAAAAGCTTATTTTTAATTATAAAGATTTTAAGTCACGAGGAAATATCACATTGCAGGTATCTCAAAAATTACTGTCTGCCTATTAATGGATTTACAAAATCATTGCTTTGGTGAGCACTTTATACCTTTTCTTTGTGAATAATACCAAGACTCTACTCTTAAAAATCCAACTGTCCGTGATGTTTGCTGGGAAAGGTACGTTTTCTGCTACATCTCCAGATATAACCAGAGTTTTTCACAGAATCATACATTTGTAGGATCATAGAATAATTTGGATTGGAGAGGGCTTTAAAGTACATCTAATCTAACCCCCTGCCATGAGCAAGGGCATCTTCAACTAGATCAGATTGCTCAAAAGCCTGTCCAACCTGACCTCGAACATTTCCAGAGTTGGAACATCTGCCACCTCTCTGGGTAGCCTGTGCCAGTGTTTCACCATCCTTATTGTAAAGTTCCTTCCTTACATCTAATCTGAATCTGTATTTTTCAGTTTAAAACCCTTTTTCTGTCATTCCAGGCCCTGCCAAAAATTCTGTCCCCATCATTTTACATTTTCCTGAACCCACCAGGGAGGGCCATCACCAACCCAGCGGCAAGAGAGATACCAGGGGCAGCTTTTAGCAAGCCAGGAAATCTCAGCCACGTGTTGAGCTCCTATGGACAGGTCCAAACTGTCTGCCACATTTAACATCCCCAGCTCCCTCAGTCATTCCTCACAGGACAGATTCTCTAGGTCCCTCACCAGCTTAATTTCCCGTCTCTGGACACACTCCAGCACCTTCCTTTAGCGAGGGGCCTCAAAACTGAACACACTGATTTTGTCTCATCATGACAAAAATGGAGGTCAAATGTTACTCACTTGTCTCTGGCACCCACACAGTGACCAATTTTTGATGGCAGGAATCCCAGCTTGTGAACCCTCACATTGATGGGTCATGCCCAGTTTTTCCCAGTCTAGTTCTCCCAGACCAAGCCCCACACAGCCTGTGAGTTCTTTGGAAAATGGAACCCCTCCAAGTGTTTGCTGTGTTACTTTACTGAGGAGAACTCTTGTATCCAAGTTTAATTTTTTTTTTTTTTGCAATCCATGTGTTTTATCCCTCTGTGCTGCCTGTTTATTTTTTTCCACAAGAAATCCAGAAACGTTATGCCAACAAGGACCCTGACTTTGAGGCAATGTGGTGGGATAGAGCTTTGGCATCCCCTCTTCAGAACTGCTCTACAGACCCCAAACTCTGTGGAGCAGGAATGACAATCAGATCTCTCAGGTTAAGACTGAAGAACTTTTCAGGCCTTTTATTCTCATTCCACTATCCTTTAATCTTTATTTTGATCTGATGTAGGTACTCAGCTTCGGTAGAGTGAACTTCAGAAGCACTTTACTCCTTAAGACAGGGAGCACAAAGCCTTGCTCAAGTCGTACTTCCCCTCCAGGTGAGCTTGGATTGCTCCACGCTGTTGGCTTGTGTTTCCTTGTCTTAGGACCAAAACCTCTTTGAACAGGAGCACTGAGTGCCAACTTCACAGCATTCCATGACCGACAGGAAAAGCAGGAGTTAGGTGATACAACATTAAACTGAAGACTTCATGCACAATCTGCCGCTGGATGATTCATCCCTTGGAACACAAAGGAAGGCTGAGAAGTCTCAAGAGCTGCTGTCACTGCTGCATGGCTATCCTTTGTCTCCACCTCCACCTCTTCAAAGTGAATTAATCCTTTCTAACCCTTCTTCCTCCTAGAAGCCAAACAAAACACACAGAAAAGTTGCGGAACTTGTTTCCTTGAAAATTTGAAATTGGTCATATGAAATCATCTTTCAGTTTCTTCAGCTGATATATGGACCCTCACTGAAACCAGCTTGTGCATCTAAATAAAGCATTTCCTTTTTATTTCTCTATTTTTCCCATTCCCAAAAAACCTCCCCACACTTAAATGGAGTCACAAAATCAGGAGCAGGTAAACTGTGCCCATTTAAAGGGAGGTCTTAGTTTTATTAAATATTTAAAATGATAGGAAGTTAGCAGATTCAATTTTTATTAGTTTAATTAAATTCAGCTATATTTATGTGGATAAAAATGGTTTGTACGTGATTTAGCCAAAAAACAATATTTAAATTATGTTTATGAGAGGAAGTGCACTTTTTCCATTTTAGGATGTAAGCAGTAGAGCAAATTATCTATTTAAATTTCATGGTAGGAGAGAGTTAATCAGTTTTAAGGGGAGAGAAGAAAAACTAAGACCTGGCCCATTATCTGTTTTGAGAATACAATTTTTTTTTCTTCCAGTATCAGCCCAACTCCCCTTCACTTTTTAATTTTGCCACTCTCTCAACTTGCTTTCTAGCAGTAGGCACTCAGATAATATGACCACAGGCAATGCTTTAGGGAGAGAAAAAATTCTGGGCACATGAAAAACGACATAGCAAAGTCAGCAAACTGCACCTATAGGGAAAATGCATTTCAGGCTTCCAAAAATTGCTCATAATGTATCTGGAGTTAAACCATTCCCTGGATTGTTCCTTCAGTTTGTTCATATACTGCATTGTGGCCTTCAGGGTCTTTAGCACAAGCAATAGAGGGACTTTAGGCCCTTTCCCTTCCCTTCCCTTCCCTTCCCTTCCCTTCCCTTCCCTTCCCTTCCCTTCCCTTCCCTTCCCTTCCCTTCCCTTCCCTTCCCTTCCCTTCCCTTCCCTTCCCTTCCCTTCCCTTCCCTTCCCTTCCCTTCCCTTCCCTTCCCTTCCCTTCCCTTCCCTTCCCTTCCCTTCCCTTCCCTTCCCTTCCCTTCCCTTCCCTTCCCTTCCCTTCCCTTCCCTTCCCTTCCCTTCCCTTCCCTTCCCTTCCCTTCCCTTCCCTTCCCTGAACTTCCCTGAACTTCCCTGAACTTCCCTGAACTTCCCTGAACTTCCCTTCCCTGAACTTCCCTGAACTTCCCTGAACTTCCCTGAACTTCCCTGAACTTCCCTTCCCTGAACTTCCCTGAACTTCCCTGAACTTCCCTGAACTTCCCTGAACTTCCCTGAACTTCCCTTCCCTGAACTTCCCTTCCCTGAACTTCCCTTCCCTGAACTTCTCTTCCCTGAACTTCCCTTCCCTTCCCTGAACTTCCCTTCCTTTCATCTGTGACAAGGAACATTTCTGGCTGCTCAGTTTTCCTATTCCTCACCCATTCACAGGATCCTGCCATGGTTTTGGGCTGTATCACAAATTTCAGGCAGCTTCCAGGCACAGTTTGGGGGTCAGCAAAGACCAGACACTATTCCCAGGAGTCAGAATTGATATGACCACCTTGATTTAGAGCCCCTTCAGCCCCTTAAAGTTATATGGATATAAACGATTCTGTGCTAGTTAAGTCATGGCAAATAATTCAGATACAGCCTAAAAAATTAGGTGCAGACTTGTTTGATTTAGGTTAACTGCATCCTCACTGCTTTCTGTGCAATATTCATTCTAGTCATAGAACATGATATTAATATTAATATAAACATGCAATTTAGAGTTGTAATCCTAAGGTAATTGTATATCATTGTTTTAGTATTATAAATGCAGGAGCACAATAAAAATCAATATTTCCTGCCTAAAAGGCATAAGAATGAGCAAGTGTAACTGAATAATTTTTTACAACTCTGAAATGAAACATTTTTTTCTCCACTATCAAAATGAGAAATTTGAAAATTCAAATTTTAGCTTTTCACCCGCTCGTAGCTTTAAAATGAATATCTAATGATCTGATTTGGCTACCAGAAGAGATCTTAAAATGCAAAAAATACAAAAATCTGCACTTTGATAAACAGATTTATAGCGTTTCAGAATATTTTTTAAAAGATGCAATGAGAGCGCTCCTTAAAAAATGGCTCTCAGAATTGCTGTTCTATTTTGACAACATTGGTCTTTGTACTTTAGGGTCATCATGGTCAATTTTTTCTCTTACCAGGTAATTGCAAGTTTTTTCAGGGCCCACTTTTCAGGAGCTTTAAACTGAATTTTCTCACATGCTGGAATCACAAGAGCAGTTTCAGAGCTTCCTGAATGACCAACCTTGTTTCAGTCTTCGTTTATAAAGAAACCCCCTCTGATAACAGGAGTTGTTTCTAAGTTTATGACCAATCTGTAAAACCTCAATGAAAACATAAACCAGAAATATTCTGTAAAACATAGGGAATATAATCAGTGTAGTGGAGAGCAGGAGTGGAATTCAGGAGAATGGTTCCCTTTCCCAGCCCTGCTTGGATTGCTCCTGTGTGCATGACCTTGTCCACACCAGTTTCTTTAGTGAAGCTCCATTTTGATTTAGCTTGTTCCTGGTTAATCATCATCCATAGAATCCCAGAATCCCAGAATTCTGTGGTTTGGGAGGCACCTTAAAAACAACCTCATCCCACCCCCTGCCATGGGTGGGGGCACCTTCCACCAGACTGGATTGCTCCAAGTCCTGTCCAACCTGGCTCTGAACCCAATAAATCAAAAAGAACTTGATCACATCCCAAAGGTATGAACATCAGGAAGATGTCTGGCTGACAGAAAATAAAAGGGATCAATGTGAAAGTAGCAAGAACAACACTCACCAAAGCTCCCTATTATGTCAAAATTCCTTACACCGTGTAGGATGTCCTGTGCAAATAAGGGGTGCTGCTCTTTGGTCAGTTTCTCTCATTCCCTAGGGGTTTCCATTTGTGGATCCTCTGAATATGGAATTAGTCTAAAATAGTGCAGCGAATCTATTTTGTGCAAGTCATGAAAATAGCCGCAAGATAGACCAGGAACCGAGGGATGACCACAGCTTTGTAGAAACAAAAGCTGCAATTACTCAGTTAGTGTAACTCATGCAGAACATGGGCCAGAAAATCTGCATGGAACAACTGTTGGATGGGCTACAGTGATCCTGCAGAAGCACTAATAATAACACTGTCTTGGTTTTACTTTTTGAGGTCATGCCCACAAATTCTTTGCCTAACTTAATAAATTGTTTCTTTCTTAATCACTATATCCGATGATATGTATCTGTTTTCCACTGGGGGTTTTATTGAAGTTGAATCCTCAACCAGTAAAGTCTTTTGACTGGGTGTATCTGTTAACTCTTGCAGTTCCCTGTATCACCTTGCTGTTAAGATGAATAAATTAAGCTTTTTTTTTGGTCTTTCATTATATGGTAGATTATTTTACACTTCATGGAATCACAGAGTGGATGGAGTTGGAAGGGACCTCTGGGGAGTCATCTGGTCCATTCCCCCTGGTCAAGCAGGGCCACCCAGGGCTGGTTGCCCAGGACCATGTCTAGATGACTTCTAATAGCTTCTGGGGAAGGAAGTCCACAACCTTCCTGGGCAACCTGTGCCAGTGCTTGGCCACCTTCACAGTAAAAAATGTTTCCTGCTGTTCAGAGAAACCTCCTGTGTATCAGTGGATGCGCTTGACCTCTGATCCTTTCACTGGACACCACTGAGAGGAGCCTGGCTCTGTTCTCTTTGCATCCTCCCTTCAGGGATTTTGGTACATGGATAAACTTCCCCTTGAGCCTTCTCTTCTGTAGGTTAACCTGTGACAGCTTTCTCAGCCTTCCCCAGTGAGAGATGTCGCAGAATATTAATCATCTCAGTGGTCCTTTGTTGGCCTTTCTCCAGTCCGTCCATGTCCCTCTTGCAATGAGAAGCCTTGAACTGGACACAGGTGTGAGCTCAGCTGTGCTGAGTGGAGGGGAATGAGCCCCTCCCACCTGCTCCCAACACTCCCAGGGCAGCCCAGGACACCATTTGACCACCTCTGTGTGAAGGACACATCGCTGGTCACATCCAGCTTGGAGTCCCCCAGGAGTCCAGGCATTTGCTGTAAAGATTCGGCTAATGCTGTGGTGTGACACCAGCGATGCCACATCACTTTATTCAGTTCACCAACAGCTTCATGAAAGGAACGTGTCCAAAATAAGCTTCATATTCCACGTGCCATTGCTTCACACCTGTGACAGATACAACATGACCTTTATGAGTAAGTACATTTTATTCTTTTGTTTAATTAGGTGTGAGACACTCTTGGCCTTCTGCCCTCAAGTTCAAGCTCATACTTGGCGGGTCATCCCCTCTGACCAACAATTCCTTTTCAGAGCTGCTGCTTTCCAGAGCAGACTCCCCCACCTCATGAGGAAAAAAAAATTATTTCCTTCTTATATATTCATATTCCTTTTTCATCTGTTAATAGGTTGTCTACTGACACCCAGTTTGTTGAACAATTCAGATCATGGTTTTTCCTCTTACTCCATTTTTCCGCAATCACTCAGTGAAATTATTACAAACATTATCATCAATGATATAATTTATTCTCACCAATAAGGAGATAAACTATTGCCAGGGCAGGAACTGAAACTTGAAACTCTATTAGGAATTTACACATTTAATCATTATTCACTCTTCTTCATCCATTTCTGGATCAAATAGATAGATTTATATCCATTTATGGCATTTAGCATTTTGATGGATTGTTGTAGTCAACATCCTTGTGGTTGCAAGTTAAATGTATTCTAGAACTTGATCAAATTTGTCATCTTATTAAAAGGAAGAAAAACAAGTTCACTTGACAGCATTTATTTTCTGTAAACCCATATTGATTAGTGTTAATTATATTATCCTCCTTTAATTTTTTTGTTAATTGAGTCCTCAGTCAGATAATTCATTAGTGGGAACAGAACTGATGCCAGACTGTTTAGTATCTAATTATGTGGATTTTTCTGTTCATATTTTGAAAATTTTAACAACAAATTAGCTTCTATGCTTCACCAAGTTGTAAAAAAAGAAATATTTATTTTCCAGGCAGCTGATAATTTCTTTGAAAGCTCCTCAAGCCGTCATATTGTAAGATATTGTGCAACTGCAAAGGAAATTATTCCTTTGTTTTTGTCCATAATGCTTGTTTTCTTCTTTTGAAACACAAGTTAATAATTGCTGTGAGAGGTTACTGGACCTGCTGGTCTGGTTTGATACCATTATTGCACTGGACTGATCCCTGCTATTAAAAATCTTCTCTTTCCCTTTGTTCTCATTCTTGAAATTTCACAAACCTGGAAATAGTGGCTTTTCATGATTTCAGATGGAGTACTGAAAAATCCCCTATGTGTTAGGTGTAAGAAAAACAAAAATCACCCGAAAAGGCCCGAAACATTTTCACTCCTTGTGCCACATTTTCCTCTCAGCATGGGTATGAACTCAGAACAACTGCTTGTAATGATCCGACAGATTCTTTGCAGAACAGAAACTGAAATATAGGGGGAAAAAACAAGCTTTGTGAAAACTTGGTGTGGGTAACACACCCTTCTAAAATATTATACAGATAATACACTCTGAGATCAGATCAGTAATTACATATGGACCAACGTGTATTCCACCCAGAGCAGGCTGAGTGCTGTTCAGCTGTGGAGTGGACATACACTGTGCTTATAAGACAGTTTTTAGTTGGACAGGAGAGGTTTGGGAACAGCCACTTGGGTTTTGGGGGCTAAAGGGAATCCAGTTCTGTTGTCATTGTCATTTTTGAGAATGGGATATTGGGGAGCCACAAAGGAATAGTAAAACAGTAAACAGCTGGGCACTGCTCTGCAATCTCTGCCAATCTCCCATACTCTTCTAATGTTAGAACAGCTCCTGGAAAAATTTTTGCTTGGATTAACTAACAGTCTCCCAAGCATGGGGGAAAAAGGAGTAGCACACAGCAGAGATATTTCCTATTGTGCAGCCTGGATGCAACCACCTTTGTTGAAGGGGGAAGAGTCATGCTGTATTGCTTTTCAGACTTCATATTTGTGAGGAATACAAGAAGAAGTCCTATAAAATAAGGGGAAAAATATTGCTAATAAACAGAGCTGTCTGGAATTAATCCTGGTCCTATTGAAGTCCATGGGGATTTTGTTATTGACTCAAGTAAAGGCTGAATAGGGTCATTAAGATAGCCCCAAGGTACTTGAGTACCAGAAATCAAGGATGTAGTGTGATATTGGAAAATAAAAGGAATTATCACTCTTTTGGGGTATTCTGTAACTGAATGAAAGGAGGAAACTAGGAGGTTCTCTTTGGCATTTAGAGGAGATAAAAGAAAGCCCATTGTTCTCCATGGTAAATAATAGACACACTTTATATAATCTTCTTTAAATATTATTCAGTAAATCAGACTTTTGTTCATAATCACATTATTAGAGTTATTATTATTTGAGTTATTATTAATATTATTATCAATTATTAGAGTGCTACTAACATTAGAAGAAAGCTTTAGCATTTTGAAATATAAATTGAATATCTGCATTATTATTATTATTATTATTATTATTATTATTATTATTATTAACAGATAATCTTGATTGACAAACATAAGCATCATTTGAATAATATAGTTGTTTATTGTGTCTACAAGGTGGGATTTTTACTTTGATCCTGGGGTCATTCAGCAGCTACAGTCAAAGCAGCCTTGCACTTGAACACCTTAGAGCCTGGGGATATTCACCTCCCTGAGGTTTTGTCTGATGCTGACAAGACTCCCTGAAATATGGGGCTGACAGATATGGCACAGGAGCTGCAGCAGATGCACATCATAATTCTGTTACACTCATTTTAACATTATGAAATGAAGAATGTACCTTACTCCAAAAGCTAATGACTGATTGACTTCTGGCTTTGGCTTCATCTTCGGTCCTCTCCCCACATGGTCCTTGCTGATAGTTGCACTGTCACATTTGTCTGATCTGAACCATGTGCAGATATTTTATGGAATGTTTTTAATGACCTTCCTGAGGGCAGGCTGTCTTTACTGCACTTAGCACAAAGTTCAAGATGATCTGTGTGTCAGAAGTGACTGATAGGAACGTTTTATGTAGTGAAACATAATCAGCTACTCGAAAGGAGCAGGTAAGTGGCAAGAAGATGCTTATGAAAGCTGAGGTTACAGACTCCTGAGAAAGGTTTCCCAGAAGATATTAAAAGCAGCAGAGATTGGATAGTCAAAATCCATCTCCTATCATTTTAATTGAAGAAGTCATTAATAGTATCCAGCTAAAGTTTTGGCATGCAATTAATGATAAAAAAATATTCACAGAGCTGAAACATACCAATAAATAAAGATTTAAATATATTCACTGCCCCAAATACTGGTTTTGCTGATAGAAATATCTGAAAGAGCACATAGATCATCTGCCTGGGTGTCTTGAAGAGGACACCACATGTTGGGGAACTCACCACATCCTTGTTTATCTGGTGGAAACACCTTTTCAGTACAGTCTAGGGACCATTCCCCGTCTGGTTTGTGACTGAAGTTTAATTGTAAAGGTGGGGCCATGCCATGAGAGTTGGCCTCAGGACCAGAGATCAGTCTTGTGGCAGGAGGTCTCCCCCCACCCCCCTCCTCCCCCATGCATAGATAACTCAGATTGAGTCTAAATCCCATCAAGAAGTTATCTCTTGGTGCCCGAAAGTCTGAGATCTCCAACCTTGAATCCACATCTTGGTATGGAGAGAGGATGTGGAGAGAGGTGAAAGAAATGAGTACATGACCAAAAGACATACTTCTACACTATAAAAGACACAGAAAATATCACAGAGGTAGAAGCTTTTCTACATGGACACTGAAGCGTGAAAAAGCTTCTCCCCAGAGTCTGGACGCAGGTCTGTGGTAACTTCCTGAGGACTGAGTGAGGATTCTGATGTGTATTCCATCACCAAATGGGAGTTTGGTAAGGTACATTGGTTTCCTAAATTGTATTTTTCTTTGCTAACAATAATAATAATAATAATAATAATAATAATAATAATAATAATAATAAGTACCTTTTTGTGCACTGCATTTTTAGCTACTTGTAGTTTTGCCAAATAGGTACCTTTTCGTGCATGGCATTTTTAGCTGTTCATAGTTTTGCATTTGTTCTGTGTAGTTATGTAGTTTTGTCCCAACTCTTATGTCTGTTATTTACTGTGTTTAATAAATGATAATTTATGTCATATTAGACCTAATAGGCCATTATTAAAGAACTTGTGAACGAGACCGGGTCTTGGGGTGCTGGCCACCCCAAAAAGAGCTCCTGCTGCTGCCAAAGGCCTGGGCAAAGGCAGAGATTTAGCTGAGCTCCTGTCCCCATTTGTAACAAGTCTAAGCACTGTTTAGAAGCGCTAATGAAAAAAAAAAAAAAACACAAAAACCCAACCAACTAATAAACCAAATTATTCAAAACTTTATCTGTGACTGCTCGGTTTCCCACTGGTGTAGTCTTGCTATGAGCCTATTGGTTGCCATGAGGAATATTCTTCATACGCTCATTCTTGCTTGTCCATGCAGTGCCCATTTCTGAGGTGCTCTGATTCTTTTGTTTTTTCTCAAGACAGCAACTTTGAGTCATCTCAGCAGGTTAATAGCAGTGTGGAATCTGCAGCAGAGGCTGTCACAGCAGCAAACTGACAGCAATTGGAAACACAGTCCAGTCTGGTGGATGAATTGAACCTGAAAACCTTGAGTATAGGACGGACAACAGAGAAGATTGCTACAACTTTCTCCAATGGCACCAATTCAGTTCTGAGCCGAATTAGTGGCGATTAGAAGTTTCTCTTATTGAATTTGAACTGAAGAGGAGTTTAGTGTGGGGTTTTTTCCCTTTCTGCTTAAAAGTTATTTAGTTAAACTCCTTTACAGTCAATGGGGCTGCTCTAACCAGCCAGTCTAAGTTGATACCTGACTTCTATGTCTAGAATTAGAAACATGTGCAAATCTGTGGTTTTGTTTAGGGGTTCAGTGAAAGGCAGATGAAATGGAGTTAAAAACTAATGGTGTGGTAGCAATAAAAAGTAGGCAAAGGCTGGTGGTACATCTCTATTCATTTTGGTTCAAAATTAAAAAATTGGGCCTACAAAAGCTTCTTCTGCTGCCGCAGTGTACTTGGCTTGTTAATCAGGCATGGAAGATTTTTTATTTACTCAAAACTCTTAGTGTCACCACAACCATATTCCCCTGATGCACTTTTCAAAAGTGTTTTTGTCACACAGCATTTCTAGTTTCTGTTTTAATTGATAAGAATAAAGGGGGAGAAACAGACTTTTAATGTGTTTCAAAAATCATCATTTTTAAGCTGCTTTACTCATACATCTCTCCCTAGTTCATTGTGCAAGGTTTTTATCTGTTTGCTCATCTTTCATTTTTATTTTCACACCATAGGCAACTTTCAAGGGAAAGTTTTCCTATTCATTTCCCAGATCCAAACTTGACAAATAAGGAGATAATATCTTGGCATACACCCAGCAGTTTATTGTCAGAGCATTCAGTTCCACTAAAATGCTCTCTACTGACCATTCCTAATTTTCTGTGTAATTTTACTACTGGCTTCACACTGCATGTTAATTGGCAAAGGCTCAGTGCTTTGATAACACCTTAATTTATCTGACCATAATGATGGCCCAGAGTGGTTCATTAATATTTGTGTTAAATGCATTAATTAATTTAAAAAACCCCACATGTGAAAACTAGATAGCTCTGGGTGATAGCAGTAATGGGATCATCCTCCTGCTATCACATGCCCAGTCTAAGTCTTTGGATCACAGAACCATTAAAATTTGAAAAGACCTTTAAGATCATCAGGTCTAATCATCACCACCATGTTTACCTCTAAACCATGTCCCCAAGTGCCACTTCCACATGTTATTTTCCCCACTTCCCTGGGAAGTCTGTTCCAATGATTTACAGCACTTTCCATGATGAAAGTTTTTAAAATATCTAATCCAAATCTCCCCTGGTGCAACTTGAAGCCATTTCCTCTCTTCATGTCACTTATTACCTGTGAGAAGAGACCGACACCCACCTGACCACTGTCTTCTTTCAGGTAGTTGTAGAGAGCAATAAGGTCTCCTCTCAACCTCCTTTTCTGCAGGCTGAACAGCCCCTGATCTTGTGTGGGGGCCACTGACCCAAAATGTCACTATTGTGCACATAGAGCCTGCAATATACATTTATTCTTGCTGAGAGATGATGCTCAGCACCATTCCAGATTTCCTTGAGAATCCAAAGTATACACAAGGGATTGGCAGATGTAGTGAAGCTGTAAGAGCCTGATCTTTCTAGGGAAGCAGTGGGAAGTCAGACAGGGGAGACAGGGCCAGCCTCCAAATCATGACATTTTGTGTTGCTTCAGGATCTGCATTTATATATCACTGATTCAAATATCTTTCCATTAAAAAATGCCACAACATAAACTGTGCCCAGAACATAATGCCCTTTCCATTAAGGCTTGAAGTTCCCATTAATTTCTTATTCATGTCCTTTGTATGGGAAGGCGAACCTGAATAGGAGTTAAGATTTTGTTAGATTAGGCTTTTGGTGCTTACCTAGAAACTAAACTCTACTTTCCAGGAAAATATGAACGCCCAGCCTTTATAACAAGTGGGAGCTCTGGGGTTGAACACAAAGAATAATATTACCACACATACTTGAACAACTCTGCTAATTCCTGGAGTTCAGGACGCTAAGTATTTTACAGATTTGATGCTTTTTTTTTGTCGGGTCACTTCCTTTGGATGTAAATTTGCCCAAGCTCTCTGTATTCAGTTTGCATTTAAATCTGATAAAGAGATATTTTTTTTCTATTACTTTTTTCCCCTTTCACCTTCTTGTATGTTGCACTGTCTACATTGTAGAGGCTAGTTGGGCACATTGACTTATATTTTGGCATTGTACTTCTGCAAATCCTAGCGGAATTGCCTTCCTTTTGTTTTAAGAGAGTGAGTGGAAAAATTAACACACCAAAGTGAAGAGAGAAAGTCAGCCTCTCATGTGACTGTATTTAAAATACTGATGAATTTATCACAGCTGCATTTCCTCTGATTTTGGAGAAGAGTACCTACAGAATTGATTACAGGAATTCACTGTAACACCTAGGAAATTGTATTTCCCAGAAGATTATAGGAGCAATATTAATTATTGAGAGTTCATTTGTTAGGGGACAGAGGTGACAGTTGGATAAAATAAGCTTAAATATATGGGAACTTCCTCCCAAATTATTTCCTTTTCTACCTGAAGTTTCTGCCACTGCAGCTTTGCCTTTGGTGTGTTGTTGTCAATCAGTCAATTCTTAAGAAGCACTGAAACAACACAGAATGAAGGGCTGTCATCAGGTTCCCAAACTATTTTGAAACTGTAAGTCTGCAAAATTGTTTTAAAAAAACATATATTCCCCCGCCCCCCCCCCCCCTTTTATTTTTCAGTAAAAACTTTTGGATTAATTTGGTTTGTAAAGTTTGGCTAAACCTCTGAGCTAAAGTTGCTTTAAGTCATACCTTAAAGAGAATACCACTTATATCTAAAGGCCTTTTTTTTTTTTTTCTTTTTTTTTACTCTTGTTGTTTCTACTGGGAAGAGTCAAATTTTGTGCCACAGCGCTGGAATCAAAATCTGGAGTGGGAGCAGCGGCAGTTAGCTCAGACCCTTGGCTGAAGCAGTACTTGGAAATGAACTGCTGTGAACTTTCAGGGAGAAGGTTAAATAATTAGTTTGAGACTGTGGAGATGAGAATTTGATTGCCAGCATTGTCACAACCTTTCCATGCAATTATAGGAAAGGCACCTCTGAGGGCATCTAAATATTAAATATCAAGGGTTAGCGATTTTTTTAGGGTGCATCCATTATGAATTAGTAGACATGAGGGCTCCTGCTACTTTTCCTAATCTAATCTACCACTAATCTAATCTAAATCATCCCAACCAGTTTGGATTCCTGCTTTAGAACAACACAAATTGCCTTGCATTAGGTCTTCCTCTTTACACACAAATATTAAATTTGATTAATATATTCTAGACAAGATAACTATTTAATAAAGACACATTAGGTGAGATAAATCCAAACTTTAACCTCAGTATAAACTGATTTCCTTGTTGTAATATAGGAAAAATACTGTTGCTGTTTCTCTGCTTTGCATGTCTTACCTGCTGGATGGAGTTCTAGGTCTTGTAATGTCATAGATCTGGTTCCTGGTCAAGTTTGATTATTCAGAGATAGAAATTATTTTGAAGCACCAGACAGATCAGGGTTAAATCAACATAGATTTTATTGCCGTGAAATGTTTGATCAAATGTGGTCATTATCTTCATAGACTCATGTAAAACAGGTAGCTTGTATAGGAAATAGAAATATAAAAGATTATGTTTTTCACCACTGAATTATAAATTAAATTTAGTGGAAGGAAAAGAACCAAACCAAAACTCCAAAGCAATAAACAGGACATTGTTTGTTGGTGACCAAGTGCGCACTCACATTTAAATACAATCACAACAGCTGCTGTACAGAACAGAATTAATTGTACAAAATAAAGAAAAGTAAAGAATAGCAATAAAAAAGATCAGACCTCTCCAAATGACCTTCACCTGGCAAAGGAAAATGACTTTATCTTCCTCCCTCATTCCCCACACAGCTGTATGTGAATTCCTGTTTACTTGTAATGAGGGTAAAGGGTGGTTTCATAAATACAGTTCCCGTATGATGTATTGATTCTTCCTTGTGTTGCAGGCTTGTGTCTTCCATTAATGCTGTTTCTTCTTGTCCTTAGAAATAAAGAATCAGAGCAGCAGAACTATTTCTCCAAAGGATAAATGAAAGTCAAGTGACCTTGGAATTCACCAGCAGCCCTTTTGGATACCTAAGACATCTAAGACCAAAATTGCTTGTTGGTATTCAGAAACAAACAAACAAACAAACAAAAAATAGCAGTTAGAGATTGTAAAGTTAAAAGTGGCTCTTAGGACAATAAACAGCCCTTCTTGAGCCTGGCTGCAAAATTGTGAGCTGCGCCTGTGCCACTGAGTCACGTCCAAAGGAAGAGATGAACTGGGGAAATATTTACACAGAGGTCCAGGATTTGGAAGGACTATACATTGTGCCTGCTTTGTAGCAGATTTTTCTGGTTTTAGGAAAAGTTAAAGAGAAGCTTCAAAGAGCAGATTCCATGTTGATTTGGAGAGCTGAAGTCTTTTCCCAACAAATGTTGGAGTTTATCTTTAAAAAGGAAGCAAATGAAAGGTCTAAATTCACCCCTTCTGCCAGTTCTCCAAGGCAACAGGATGACACCTAGAAGGAGTTTGGGTTAAAGATGGCAGCATGAAGGACAAAGTTCTTGACAGTCTTCAGTTGTAGGTGGCAGGGTCATTGCTATTTGTCTGTAGCTCACTCCCCTCGAGAGGCCATGCGAACTCTGTTCCAGTTCTTGTCATCTGATAAAACTCTCCCTTTACTACATGTCTGTGGTGTAATGGTACTAAAGGAGGGCTGTGTAAACAGAGAACCAAATCTCAGTGCAGAGGAGACAAAGTGACTCCATCTCTGCCAGACTCACCTTCTAAGCTCAGTCAGCAGGTGAGCTCTTTGCACTTGCAGTGAGTAGCACCTTGCTCTAGAAAAATAAGCTTGTAGTCAGTCAGGGTTTAGCAATTTGCTAATAAATCCAAGAGTCAGAAGCTGGTCTTTGTGAGCCAAATGTCTCAGGGTTTAGGATAAGGAGTAAGTTCAGGGACATATTTTAAGGGTTTGAGGTTGGTGGTGGGAAAGGCGTAATTCTTATAGAGCTGGGCAATGGCTGAAGAACAACTGGATCCAGCTACTCAGACAGCACTTGGGTTATGAATCAATTTTTGGGGTCCAACAATCATAATGATTCATTGTCCTGGGCCATGAAAATTTGCATACTTTTCACTATTCCTTTGATGGTTTTTAAATTGAATAAACGCTTCCATGGTCTCTTAGAGGAAGACTTTTTTTCTTTTCTTGATCAGATCAATTTCCAAGTCAAAAAGGTACAAATATATTTGAAACTGACACCAGTGAGCACCCACTAACTTAAAATCATGCACTTCCTTCAGGCTAATCTAGGTCATGAATATGTTTTGAGATGGCAACAATTCCACAGAGACAAGAACTAAGAAAATTATAAAAAAACCCCAAAACCACAACATGGGAGCATGGGCATGTTCCCATGGACAGCACAAGAATGTAAGTGGATGAGAACCTGGGCTGAGATTTTAACAGAAACATCAGTGAATTCATTGCTTAAAAGCTCACGGAAAGTTGCAATTTCAAAAGTGAAAGTTGACACCAAACTGCTCTGTATCTGGTTAAGCAGAAAAGGCAATGATAATTATTGTTCTCTCAATGAAATTATTAAGTGCAATTAAAAATAAAAACAGCCTGTGAATGTCAATGAACTTGTAGCTACATTTAAAAAAGAATTTTGCTTTTAAAATGTGGCTTATATACTTTTATATAAGCCTTTATATATTCCCTTACACACTAAGGAAAAAGCCAGAAAGTTTGGCATGGAAATACAAGCAACTTCTTAATGGTAAGAACATATTTCAGTTCAATCAGATTGAATCAGATCTGAATTGAACATTAACAAAAATATACAAGGGTCATTAAGTCAAAAACTGGAAGTTCTGGGGCTTGAAGTGTGCTCAGATTTATTAATAGATCAAAGGGTAATTCAGGCCAAAAATAATTTGTTGCCTGCAGAGCAGACACTCATAGTGATTATGTAACAGCAAAAGACGCAAGTCTTGAAATAAATTATTGTTCGGACTTTGGACTGTATCCTGAATAGGCAAATATTTCATATAAGGCTGCATACATATTATTCCCAATATGAAACATTTTAATTTGATGGTAATAAAATGCTGCTTGCTCAACAGTTTTACAGATTATTCTGCCCAACAATTTATTCTTCCTTCTCCAAAAAGTTGATATTTTAGTGGAGAAAACTGAAAACTATTTTAAAAACATTTTTTCTTATGTTTTTTTCCATCAAAATCTAATTTAAATTTATTCACATCTTGAAATAGAGGTTCACAATTAAATTGTTTTACAGCACATTTTCATGTGGCAAATCTGCATATCTGACACAATCAAACTTTTGAGATTTTTCCCCTTCCTCTCCCTCAGTTTGGGCAACAGAAAAAGCAGAACGAGTTTCCTTTTCACTTTTAATCATGGTTGCCTACTTTCACACTCAAGAATTTAATGTTCTAGGATGTTCCACAATGTTTCTGCTCAAGACGTCTCTGAGGATCATTCATTTGATTTTAGCATTCCTCCAGAAGTGCTGATATAAATTCATTAGATTCATTTAATAAAGTTTAATTTTTTGAGGCACTTATCTGATCTTAGTGTGTTAAGGAGATGGAGTCCCATGGAGATACACCTGTTTCTCTCAATGCAGGATGGTGCCTGGATAGCACTAAAGCAGGTGTCTAAGTTCACACCTACCCTGAGCAAGAGCAAGTCTGGGCAAAAGCATAGGATTTTTCCCCCAGATTTCTTTAAATAAGCAAAGAGGGACTCCTTACATTCTAGAGTGTTTTCTCGCAGTGATGACAATGACCTTACTGACCTTGAGAGGAACAGCATCAGGCCATCAGCACTCTGCTGTCTTCCTTAACTTGAAAGGTGAGGATGACCTTGTTCATTCAGTTTAATTCCTTGCGTCTGGCTCTAAACACTCTCAGCTATTTGTCACAGTCCCTAGGTTTAGTCTAAACTGATCATCCAAGGTCTAATGCATCCTAACAATTTCCAGAAAGCTAAAATGTGTATGAGAGCTTTTGCCACTCACAGTTATCTAGTGCTGTCTCTGGGATACTCCAGCTCCTCCTCTAGGCGAGTCCAGTTCTCCTAAATGTTTCATGTCATACATGTCAAAACTCTGTGGCTGTCTTAGATACCTAAAACATCTCAAATGGCTCTAAACATTTACACATGGACAACTATATTAGTTCCCACCACAGAAAGAGCTGAATTTTCCCTTGGAAGAAAAGGTCTGGTTCTGTTGATCCTAAATAGAGTTTAGATGGACAACATCAAGCCCGCCCAGTAATACCGTTCCTTCCTATCTTTCTCAATAAAGTGATGTCAGAGAAGCAAGAAAAAGAATGGAACAAAGGTTTTGTTGAAGAAGGAGTTAGAATGTGACCGGAAAAAGTCCTTGACTCAAAGAGGCATGAACTCAAGCTATGCCTCCCATGTTTTCTGTATGAGGATATGTGGTAGGTGGTAAAGTAATATTTCAAAAGTACATTAGCAAGGTTATTACCACTCAGCTGCTGTGGACTTAGCCAATCTGTCTTATTTTTCATTTTATTTTTATTTTATTTCCAGTGAGTGGATTCTGTTAGACCTCTGCACCTCAACTGGATTTATAAAGACAATAAAGCTGCAGAAACAAGCTGTTGAAGAAAAGAAAGCATCATAAAATCAAGGCAACACAAAAGGTGACTCCAATTGCCTACATTGATTGTGTTGAACAGAGACCCAGGAATGGCAGAGTGCTGTGGGACCAGGGGCTGAGAGAATAGAGGACAGAAGCCCGTGCTGTCATTTAAACTGAAGTTCACAGAGGGATCAGGGCTCTTACTGAGACTATCAAGGTTTGTTTTCGTTTTAGTCTGCCATGCTCTTTTCACAAGAAGCACCATGGCTGCTGCTTTAATGGTCAGGACAGATTCCCAACAGGTTCTGGCCTCATTCCAGTGCAGCTTTATTGTACATTCCCATGTACAGAACGGTTCATTTGTCCCACGACCCAAGGATTCCTCTTTTGCCAGATTTCGATATTGTTTTCCCAATGGTGAGTAGATCAGGCATTTCCGATGGACCAGAGGAAGCCCTTCTTTCAATCTATCCAGCATGCGAGCAAAGTCAGGATGCTGGAACTGCGTGTCCCACAACTGATGCACTGACCCTAACTCTGCTGCCGGAGAAGAAAGTGCTTCAAATTTCGTGTGCCACCTCAGCCAAGTCCAGAAGTGCTTATAAAAAACAGTGTTAGTGTATCATTCAGAACAATCAAATACTACGTGCACAAAAAAGCAGTTTAGAGCAACATAAATTTTAAAAAAGTGACAATTTCATCACACAATTACTGTACACTGCTGTTCTTAGGGTTGAATACTTTCCTCTCTCACGCTCTCTTTCTCTCTGTTTTAATCTTTCTTTTTTATTTTCTTTTTTTTTCTTTTTTCTTTTTTTTTTTTTCTTTTTTTCCCCCCTTTTTCTTTTTTTGGATTTGGTCCACTGGAGATAAATTGCCCTCAATGATATATATATTTAAAAAAAATATCAGCAGCAAGACTCTCTCGAAATAGATTCTGTTTGATGTAGCTAGTCTGTCTTTTCTGTTTTGCCCTCTTTCACAGCAGCCTCTGAAGTTTTCCGCAGGGGGGCTTTCTCCGAGTTGGCGTGTCCTTGGCCGGATTCCGCCGCTCCTCCGTTTTTGTGCGATGTGTGCTTTTCCAAGTAGTTCAGCATTTCACTGAGAACAGTTTGGAAAGTGCTTAGGGCAGCACATATTGCTGGAGTTCCAAAACCATGAGTGATCAAACTACAAATGGGAAGGAGACAGAAAAAAAATAAAAAGGGAAAGAAATACACACACACGCATAAATATCAATGCGCTCACAAGCACCGAGGAGTTTACAGTACACTCATTTTGCACAGTGAAATTCAAGATTTGCTCCTTAAACTATTTATTACCTGTGGGAGAAACAGAAAAGAAAAGAATAGAGCCAAAGAGCAGATTGCATACAGCTTCAAAGGTTGTTTTTGGTGGAGCCTCAGTTCTGAAACACCATGGGTAGACCCTCAGCAAGTGCAGACTGACACAGGGGTGTTGACTTCAGAGAAGCCAAGACAGAATCCCTGCCCTTGGCTCTCCAACATTGCTAATTTTCTAGTGTCAGAAAGTCTGGCTCCTCCTTCTAGGGTAAATAAAAGGAATTCTGTGAGGTTTATTTACAATTCTAGATCATACTTGGTTGACTTGATGATCTTGGAGGTCTTCTCCAACCTTAACGATTCTATGATTCTTAACTCTCGAACATAACCTGGGTATTCTCTGTGGGTGTACGACTGCATCCATAATAGGAAATTCAGCAATGCCAAGGATACCATCTCAACCCTCAGCACAATTGGCATGGTTTGGCCATATCCATGCTGCTCAACTCCTGGGCCATCCAACAGGGTGAGAACTGAACTGCCTGTTGGGAATAGCCATTGGCCAATACACTTGGCCAATACTCATGCTTAAGCAATGATCAGAAAATGTTTCACACTGGGCTGGTTTAGGAGGGCTGAATTAAAGGCAAATCCCAACCAATCAGTAGCAAAAATAACCCAGTTCCAACAATGTTGCCCTGGTAGTGTTGAATTTACTGGTATAGATTTACCCTGTTTACCTTTCATCTAAATAAAGGGTTTCTTCAACACTGAAATTTTCTTGTCATTGTTCCTGGCTTCTGTCTGCAGCTCCAGAAGTGTGCACATTTCCCACAGGTCCCATCTCTCAAATACCATCTCTGTGAGTATCACAGAATCACTGAAGGGTTTGGGTTGGAAGGGGCCTAAAGATCATCTCATTGCATCCCCCTGCCATGGGCAAGGACACTTTCCACTATCTCAGATTGCTCCCATCCCTCTCCAATCTGGCCTGGACATCTCCAGGGACAGGGAAGCCACAGCTTCTCTTGGCAACCTTTGCCAGGGCCTCACCACCTTCACAAGGAAGAATTTCTTCCCAATATCCCATCTAACTCTGCCTTTTGCCAGTGGGAAGACATTCCTCCTTGTCCTGTCACTCCATGACCTTATCCACAGTCCCTCTCCAGCTATCATGGGACCTGTTGGGGAGGGGCTCTAAGGCTCTGCAAGGGCTCTGAAGCCTCCCTAGAGCCTTTTCTTCTCCAGGCTGAACAATCCCAATCCTTTCCTTGTAGCAGAACTGCTCCAGCCCTCTAACCATCTTCATGGACTCCTCTGGACTTGCTCCAACAGCTCCATGTCTTTCCTGTACTGGGGACCCTGAGCTGGATGCAGGACTGAGGGATGTCCCAACTGCCACGGGATATGGGACATGGCACTAGAGACAAGTTTTTAAACAATTGATTTCAGTGCCATTTGCCGAAATATCATGTGTACAGTGTAAGAAGTTCATGTAAGGACCATAGAAACTACAGTTGTGCTACACAACTTAGTATGGCCAACAAAGGTGTTCTCCTTGTTATAATGACTCATTTTGATAAGTGGTATGTGAAAATAAAAACCCCTTCCCAAATCCTCCAGATTTTTAGTTTTCATTTAGAAAACTAAATTAAACATTATTTCAAAGGTTGAAATTCCGTTGAAGTTTTCAAAAGTCATTTCAGCTATTTTAATTCTGCTCAAGGAAGAAAGAAGATGAGAGGAACAGGTGATTTTTCAGTTTGTGAGCATTTTTGAGAAATCAATACTTTATATTGGTTTGGATGAGGGGAAAAGAAAACCCACATCACAATGATTCTGACAAAGAAAAATAACTGTTTCCCATGCCATGCAAATTAAGATTTTGTCTCTACAGTGGCTCTCTGTCTGTCTTGGGCACCACATCAGTAAATCCCGACCTGATGCAGAGACCCATGTGAGGGTCAGAAACAGGAACATTTCACTTCAGTGATCTGTCTCCTCTGCACTTTGGCTTCTCAGTCTTTCCAGGTCTTTTAGAAAAAAGTGAAAATGCAGGGACTAAGGGGAAAGAGGTTTTACAAGACATGGACAGCTGATAGGATATTGTAAGTATCAAAAAATCCACACAGGAAATGCCTCAAGATTTTTTTTTTTGTGACTTTTCTGTCTGCTAGACATCGGAAACCCCTTCGATATGAAAGCTGGTATCCCAGGAAAGTCACAAAAAATATGTGAATTTTAACCAAAATGAGTGCTGAATATGGAAATATATCTCCATTTCAGATTGGGAGTGGCATAGCCTTTTATAAAAGGTCTCTAAAAGGCTATTAACAAATAACTCGCATTTAAAATGTTTATCCATCAGTCTCCAGGCACTTTTCAAAGCAGGAATTTATATTTATCCCCAGTTAGTAATGCAAGGAAAATGATAATTAAATATTTAAAAGCAATATTTTGCAGACATCAATTAATAATACCACATAAAGTTTGGACTCTTGAAGTTTGGACTTGTAGAAGTATCTGGATCTTTATAATTTAACATCAAAAAGAGGTAAACATACTGCAGTTTAATTTCATTTTCTTTTTAGCAATGCCTGGCATTCCAGAAATATAAAAATAATCATCATCATCATTGTAAGTAATGTTTTTTTGTAGTTGTAAAAACCAGAGCAGCAGTAGCATATATATGAGTATTTTATGCCCTTTCAAGTCACTTTAGGAGTCAGGTGATTTAATGATTTTGTGTTGCATTTTATCATAATTTCTGGTCTTCAGAAGTCCAGAGAAATTAAAATGTGATGGAGTTTACAATAAGGGTAAGCAAGAGAAAGGAAATTAAAGGTATCATTACTAGTTATATTATTGCATGATTTTTACATTGCTTGTGTGATCTTCTGGGTCTTGATGTGGGGAACTGACACATAAAGACACATAAAAATATTTATGATCTTGCAATGTTTTATGCATTTTAGTCATGTATTTTAGAAGCTAGCACTGTCTTCATTCATTCATTCATTCATTCATTCATTCATTCATTCATTCATTCATTCATTCATTTCCAGAACATGCAAATAATCTAATAATAGAATCATTTAGGTTGGAAAATACCACCAAGATCATCAAGTCCAACCACTAACCCTACACTGCCAAGCCCACCATTAAGCCATGTCCCCAAAAGCCACATCCATGTGTTTTTTTGAACACTTTCAGGGATGGTGAACCCACCAGTTCCCTAGGCAGCCTGCTCCGATTCCTGACCACCCTTTCAGTGAGGTTTTTCTTAATATCCAATCTAAACCTCCCCTGCCTCAACTCGAGGTTGTTTCCTCCTGTCCTATCGCTTGCTACCTGGGAAAAAAGACTGACTCCCACCTGGCTACAACCTCCTTTCAGGGGGTGGTTGAGACTGACAAGGTCAAGTAAATAGTAAGTTTAAAAAAGGATTAAGTCAAAAAGAAACTTTCTGGCTTAGCATCTTTGAGTCTTTGAATTTGTGAACAAAAGCAATAATACAGTGTTCATTTGATAGCTCAAAACAACCTGAAGAGTAAGGTGGGAATACTACCTTGACAATTTACAGCCATTGCCTCAGAAATTATCTGTAGAACCAAACTTTAATGTTCTGAAATGTTAAACAACACTGTAGAAAATACCAGAATACGACAAAACTTGTTATTAAGGTACATAAATGTAGGTAGGTGTCAACCTGTGGGTGTAAACATCAACAGTGACAAACTCCCATTACTGTCAAAGGGGACTTAACGTATTTTCTTATCTCTGAGAGTCTACAGTGATTTGAGATATCCCATGATACCTGCACAGATTTGATAGATATGATATAGAACTTCAGTCCAACCCTCTTCTAGATGTTCTAATACTAGGCAGGTTACCCCTGTGTATCTCAAATTCTTTATTCAATACCATCAGAGAAGTCTGGAGAATGGTTTAGCACATTAAATGGATGTGTCTCCTTCATGGCGAGCTGCACCACTCTCCTGGCTACACTGACAGCTCCAGCCTAAATAAAAATGGGATTTGGGTGCTGTTTGAGCTGTACTGTGGTAGCCAGATATCTATGTCACAATATACAAAGGGGTTAGAGGGGAACAGAACCCTTTTAAAAAAGCAGTGCACTGATGGAATACCCAATAGCACCTCGAAAGGCTCAGCTATATCTTGCCCTAGATCTTCATTGATCACATTAGAAGCTCAGACATCCATCTTACATAAAAACACCAAGATATTGCTACTTTATCCAGAGCAGAATCTGAAACTTCTGGTTTAAAAACTAATGCTCATAGGAAAAGGACTTTTTGGAGTGAGTAAGGAGTCTAACTCCTTTACATTTTAGCCTCTTAGTTACCAGTAATCATTAAATATGGCAGCTATCACCAATAGTCTTGTGTTTCTCATTAAAAAGCCAACTATTTCTAGTGAAATGATGCTCCAGAGTCTCCTGGTAACTCTATTTTCAGTTCTTGATGAATATATTCTTCTCCACAGCTGGGGATACTCAGAACCTATTAATTTTCTCATGAAGCTTGTTAAGAGGAAACCATTTTATAGTAACTTTCTAACCAGCCCTTCTTGCCAAGCTCCTGTGAGGGTGTATTTTATTAGGCTCACTTTAGGTAATGAGCATAAAAAGGCTGAGAGATATTATCTTCTACTTTATCTTACATTTCTATCAGTAATTCCCCTTGCTCTAATTTTGGTGGTCTCTATTTCTCTACAAGTTAAAGTCTTTGAAAAATCCAAGAAAGTTGGATAATTTCCCTTTGCTGATGAAAGTAAGTTTCAAGTTTGGGAGAAAATCTGATTTTACATTTAAATCAGACGTGACAGACGGAAGATTAATGGCAAAGCATTCAAATGTGTTTCCTGAAAGTCAGATTTAGCTGCCTGATTTTCCAGGCTAATTGAGCTCACAGTGAAATTGGTTCATTTTTTGGTATGCTCCACACCTATGAAAGAAGTTGCTTTCATTATCATACTTTCATTTGGGTTTATAAGCCTAAAATTAAACATGGTGGTTTCATAATGGAGTCTTCTGGGTATTCTCAGCTTTGTAGTGCATCCCACTACAGCTCCTATAAACCAACTTTATTGTTCTGAAAGGCAAGGCTGAAATCTCTGATTCTGGTATTGGAGAACTGCAGAAAGAAGGCAATGAATATCAGGCCAACATATCACAAATCCTGGTGCTTAAGGACATCCCGACCTGCCTGTAATTCTGCCCAGTGCTATGATGCAATTATGTCTGCTCATGTTTTAATGATGGCCTTACTTAAAAGTGAAAAGATCCAAGTGTGCCTGAAGGCTTGGAGTCTCGTTTGGCAACTACCTCAAGGACTCCTCCATACCCCAGGCTGGTGAAGCTCTGACATGAAGCAAAAGAAACAGCTTCCCTCTCAGTGGGGGGGGGAGAGGCCATCTGCACTGAATGTTTACACCCTCGTTTAAAATAAATAAGCACTTTAAAACAATAAAAATGAAGACAAAGCAAACTTGAACTTATTGGTCAGATTTCCTCAGAACTTTGAATATGAAAACTCCTTTGTGATTATCCAAATTCAGCAGCACATAGCAGATGACAGATGGTAAGATCTGATAAGACTTTTGAAGGCTGTAAAGGAATTGCTAAAATATTTGTATCTCTTCTGTGACACAAGTAATATCTGAACATAGAGGTGAAAACATCGACTTTGAGGTGCTTCTGTTGATTTCAAAGTCTGTCCTGTGAAGGTTGCCTAGATAATGAAATGGTGATAACTTTGCTTCAGAAGCTCAGAAGTTCTAACCATGGCACAAGTTAGAGTGATAGGCAAGATAAACATTGGAATGTGGGCAGTGTATATTGCAGGGATCCGTTGTCTGTAGGATCAGAGTAGCAAACAGCACAGAAGTTGCCTTCAAAGCAGGCCCTCAGGTTTTCCTTCTGTTCGTAGCCAATCAAGTGTATTAAGGACATGTCCTCCTAAGCAGATGGACCTCCTTTTACCATGTGTAAAAGCAATGGAGAAAGTGGGAGGAGAGTGTTGGAACTGATGCCCCAAATTTCCAAGATAATCTATTTCAGATCTGTATATTTTAGACCTTGGGACTCATATTCCACACTAAGAAGAATTGCCTGGGCAACAGACCTGAAACATCCAAAACTGTGGAGTGTTTCTAAGCTACAGACCAAAGATTAAACCACATGGTGGTCACGTCTCTGCTCTGTGGGAAAGCAAAGAAATGAAAGAGGTTCACACAATTTACTACCATCTCGAGATGTTTTCCAATGAGGAAATGTAGCTGAGAAGCCCCAATACCCTCCAAAAAAGAGAAATATCAGGAATTAATATCTATAAACGTGCTCATGACAAGGGGCAATCAAATTTGTAGCCTATTAATTTGGAAATGAGGGGATGGCATTCCTTTTCTTTTGGGAAACACAAGAGTGCCTTAAATGTTTTAAGAAATCTTAAGTGCTGTGTTGAAAATCTAAGCAAGCCCCCAAGATTTTTTCCCTTCTGTAATGAATTTATATTTGTTTTTTCAATTATTATGGAACTTATTTGTTAATGAAACAGATAAAAGAAAACAGGTTTTTATCTTTTTTTTGACTCAATAAATTTTGCCTTTAAGGGAATATGGTATCATAACACTCATGATAAAAATCTTTACCAATATTAGAAACTAGAAAGGATTTTGTTTATCAGGAGAGCAGGACAAAGGGACTGAGACCTTACTACAGAAAGACCAGAGAAGAAATCCCTTGGAAAGGAAGTGAGAGAAATATCCCAGAGGAAGGCATTCTAACACTTATGATAAATAAAGAGACAAGGAAAAGAATGAAAAATAAAATTTTAAAAAAAGGAAAAAAAAAAACAACAATTTGTTTCCCCCTAGTGCCTCAGCACTAGTCACCAGTGTTGCCCCTCTCTTAACAAAATCCAGATTGAGAGATCTCCTGGAAATCAGAGAACTCTAGAGGGCACCAGAGGTGTTTCACCATAACCTTCACTGTGCACCAGAATTCTTCCAGTCTGTACATCCAAACAGGAGGCTGCTGCTCTGAACCGAGATGCGTGGAATTATGACAGAAGCTGCTCTACCTCCTGATAAGCCAAGAAGTGTAGAAAAAAGAGAGAACAATATATAAAAGGGGATGAGAACATATTTGAAGGCAGCCCACAAGTAAGTCTTTGGGCTTGGCTTCTTGTTACAATTTCAAAAAACACGCAGAGCTTCAAAACCGATTTCACTGCTCCCTTTTCCCCTTCAGAAAGAGGAATGTTACTTTCTCACTGCTCCCAAGGTCTGAGACTCCAGTTTCTTGTCTGTCACTTTTCGTGTCACCTCGTCAGTGTGATGCCAGGCACTGGCAGGAGGCTGACAGCTCCAGGCTCAGCGAGGAGCTAAGCGACAAAACTCGTCTCAAACAGTTTCACGGGAAGGGTGTTTCATATCAGCTGGATGGCTCGACAGAACACAGAATAATCCATGAGGATGCTGATTGCTTTCATTACCTAACTTTAGTATTCTGAACCTATTATTTTTTTTGTGTCTGCTTTTAAAAGGTTTCTGCAGTGAAAGAAGTGTCACTTACACGAAAGTAGTTTTGTCTTTGCCGTTTTGCTGTCTTTATCTTTTATATATAAAACAGAAGATTCTGGGTGTGATTTTGCATCTTGATGAAATGTAGCCTTGAAGTTAAAGGATCAAATACAACTGCAGTAATTGGTGAATATTCTCCCTTCCCTATATGATGGATGGCATTAGTAGGATATCTGAAATGTCCAAACAGCAGAGATTCTTAGAAACACAAGTGTCCCAAAAGCAAATGTAGAAGTTGTGTCTATACCCACTTTTACAAGTGAAGAAAGTGAGGTAAGAGGATGGTTAATGAGGTCAGGGGGTCTGTGTGGATAAACCAAGACACAGACACAGGTCTCATGAGTATAATCCCAGCACATCTTCTCTTTTAAAGGTTTTTGTGTCATGTTTTTGGTTTTCCAGCACAGAATGTGGGTCATTTTTGGTGGGATTTTTGGTAAGTCTAGTTTGCATGAGATTTTGGGGAACCAAAAAGAGAATTCTGCTAAAAGTTTAAAAACAAAACAACAAAGCTGTTCTGATGCAAGGGCAGGTTAAGAAGGCAAAGACAGAAAGACATATCAGTGTGACTTTCAGGTTCGTGGGTGAATCACAGATATGATAGTGGAATAGAAAAGTAGAGATGTCCTCTCTCCACTCAACAGGGGAGACATATTTTCTAAAATAACTTTAAAAAAAATTACCATCATTGTTTTGGATATTTGGTCCAATTGGAGGGATACCTTAAATGCTGATCTGAGTGGTAGATGAACGTGAAACAGGATGTCCCTTTACACCTAAAATGGACCTAGATCTCCACATTCACCACACGGGTGAATCACTCAAAGGTTCTTCAACTGAAGCTGGGGAATGGCTTTGGATGCCTTTAGCTGCATTAGCAAACTGAGAATACACAGATTCCTCAGGTCATGAGTGATCTGCCTCAGCCTGGCCCCATCTCCATTAGTCAAGCATTTTTACCTGAAAGTAGTGGCCATACCTAAGCTTCCAACTGAGATGAGGCTCACCAGTGCCTGGGAATTTTTTGGCACAGAAAGAGGTGGTCTTGGCCAAATGCATTCATGGAACCACAGAAGCAGCTAAATATTTCATACAATTGTGGTCCAGTGTCCAGGACCAGTCACACAGTTTATTAGACTAATTTTCATGTATCTGTTGGAGTGTCTTAATTTCTGCCTGTCTTCATTCCTTCTCTAAAATGTGACAGAAACATTCCCCTCTTTCATAACAGGGATGTCTACAACTGGGAATAATTGGTTCATCTGGTCTGGTTCTCTACTCTGGAGAGGGCTGGATGCACTAAACATGTGGGTAGCACAAAAATATTACAGAGATGAGTGATATGGAGTTATGAGTATTTCCCATACTGACACGGCTCGGATCCACCTGCACATCACTAAGAGGAAAGGGATGGGGTTTGATGGTTGTGTTGGTTAGCATTGTTCCACATCCAGCACAAGAACCTGTTGGCTGCAATGTCACCACTCAGCTCTGCTGCTTTAGAGGCAGAATTATGGTGCTGGGGGTCATCCAAGACTTCACCAGCTCACGTCACACCTACCTGTGCCGTAAAATCTCTGAGTGTGTGTCTCAGAGCTCTTGTGTCTCCAGGCAGATCTGTCTTCACCTGCTGCAGGTCATGATTGCCATGGTTTACTATTTCTGGGCTTGTCTAAAGTGAATTATTCTCAGTGTCTTACATATGTTTTGCTTACATCCAGCTTTTTGCTATCTCTAAATATTGCAATCTCCCTTTTCCTTCGCATCATGTTGGACAATTGAGAGCTGTGCCTCAGTTTCAAGGCTGTTTTACCTGATCAGAATCCAAACCCAATCGGCTTACAATGCTAAAGTGAGATTTATATAACCTGAAAGGTCCTGAAAAAACAGAGATGAAACCTAGGCCTTAATGACACCAGTAAGATTTGAAACTGGTTTAAGTTCCATGAGAAATTTACTCCCCAGCTTTTCCCTCTTCCATACTCTGGTGCATACACATGTACACAGAAGCCTCACATGATTCTGTGAGATTCTGGGCCAAAAACCCTCTGAATTATAAGCAATAGAAGGCATTTTAAAAGAAACTAAGTTGTATCTAAGTATTTTCCATTTCTCTTTCATTTTCCTTTCTCTTTCTTTTGCTCTTGCTCTCACTCTTTACTCTCCTGATGATCCGCATGTTTTCTCCACTTTGGAAGTAGAGAGTGGGAAAAATAGGTTCCTGACACTACTTTTATCTGCTAATATCAATATATTTGAAGTTATTTGAAGTTATCAATATACCTTCAACAGCCTACTGATAAGTGAAGTCATCAATGAAACTTTTCTGCCAGTTAGATTCTCTAAAATGTATTGAAAAGTGAGAAATGTTGAATGAAACAAACAAAAAATGACCCTGGCTCAGATACTGCACAATATTCACTGCTATGAATTTAAGGGTCTACAGAATCGTCTGTTTATGATCAAACAATATTGGAAAATCATTCCTCATGGAACATTGAGTTTTCTGAATTCAGGTCAGATGGACATCTCAAAGAGCAGCTGCACAAACAAGGAAGTACCAGAGGTGTACAACAGCCTCTGGTTTATTTTGCATAAAGTTGTGATAAATTCAGCAATTTTCAGGCTCACTGGCAGATCTTTTGAAGATTTCCTGTTTTGTGCTTTGTGTGAACTTTGAGTTTGGAGTTTGAGCAAACCCAGCACTTCTGATCCCTTCATGGGGACTATCCTGTACTTCAGGTTGGACACGTTTACAGATATTGATGAATTGGGACTCAGTGGAAAAACACCAGTGAGATGTGTGAGCTTGAAGATTTAAAACATGGAAATGGGAAAAATTGCTTCTATCTGACCTGTGCCAGTCTGTGAACCCTGGTCTTAATTATTAACATAGAACAAGTAACATCACAAACAAGTGGACCACACAACTCTACATTGAACAGCTACAGGGGAATTTGCTCCTAAAGAAAACTCCTTTTACCCAAATGTAGTAGAGGCTGGATCAAATTCTGCTTTAGATATCAGATGTTATGACTGTTCAAAAAGTTTTTTACTATCTTGGAACTTATTTTAATAATAGACATTTGTGTGAATCCTCTGGTTTTTTACGGTCATTAAAAAATCTCTTGGAATTTCTGGCATCATATCATAGAATCATGGAATGGTTTGAGCTGGAAGGGACATTAAAGACTCTCTAGTTCCCCCATGGCAGGGACTTGGAACAGGATGAGATTTAAGGTCCCTTCCAACCCAAACCAATCTGTGATTCTACGGTTCTATGATATCTAATCTTGAGAAGACAACTAGTGGTAGGAGGGGTTGAGATGACCTGTCTGTGAAGACTGATGGATTTAGGGGATGGGAATAATGATTTTTTTGCCCACACTAGATTTGGCTGTTCACAGTGAAAGTGTCTAAAATGTAATGGTTGGCTAAGCTAGGTGGAGAATTAGAGCAAAATATTCAGGCAGTGGAGTACGGAGAGAAATTCTAGTCCCAGTGATGTAGATGTCTATGTTAGACCTGTTTAATACAGATTTCTCCTGGAAACCTCAGCAGAAGACACATCTGGCTGCAGTGGATGATCCTACAGATATCTGAGCAGAGTTAGAAGTCCAGGCCAGAAGCTGATCTGGCCCCAGCACCCCTACACTAGATGGAAAAGGAATATGGTCTCAGCTCCACCTCTGGGTCTGGCAGCACTCATTATTCCCCACACACAAACAGAGAATACTCTGATTTAAGGCCAGACCTGTATGAGTTCAAGGCCTGTGCTCCTCCAGGTGCCGATCTTCAATCCAACACTTAGTGCCTACAGTGGACATGAAAGAAAGTACTGAATGATCCAGGAGCTGCCTGCAGAAGCTTTGCCCTCCAGCCTACTGAAGTGCAGCAGAGAAAGGATGGGAGCTGTACCAGTTGACAGATTTTGTAGCTGAAGCCTTCAGCATTTTATCCTGACTGTTGTTTCTCCTTTAAACACAGGAATCCTTGGGGACTAGCTACCTCATATTACATTTCCTCTGTGTGCATGTAATAGGGAATTATCTCTTTCTCCACAAGCTTAGGTAGCTCATTAAAATCCCTCTATGAATATTCTGCATAAATAAGGATGTTTGCCTTGATGTGCAGGTGTAGTTGAGTGTTTTGGAGTGTGTATAAGTGAAAATAAACACACACCAAGTGCTCTGTGTGTGCATGTGCACAGCACTGCACGAGAATAGAAGTGGAGTTGTCCAGCTGTGTTCACACACACATAGGATGACACAGAATAAACAGGAATGCCAGGATTGTGTGCATTTGTGGACTGGGGATTACCCTTACCTCTCCCTTCACCCAACAGATGAATGGAAGAAGTGGGATGGAGGATATTTTTGGGATTCCATTCAAAATCTGAGGGACTAAATGTTAATTACCACAGAACCTGTCTGCTGGGTGCCTCATGCTCTGTCAGAATCTTAATAACTAACAGATGTGGGGACATGGGGACACAGAAGTTGTCTGTCCAAACAATGAAAGAGTGGCTCAACTGGTTGTCCTAAGAATGTGCAGCATCATTCTGAGCCTTTATAGGGCTATGAAATTTGCTTAATGCTATGGTCTGTAAACAACTCTCTGAGACAGTTTTTTGCATAATAATTTTTTCGTATATCAACTAATGGATGGGAAAAATTAACCATCTGTAGCCACAGCAAGTAATGTATTCCCCTCTGTGGCCTAAGCAAAGGCAGGAGCACCTCCAGGATGTTTCATCAAACTTATCTTTGATAGATATCTTAGACAACCCCACTATTTCAAAGTGGCCCCCTGGAAGTTCCCACCTCACTCTCGACTCCATCTGATACATCATCTAGAGCAAAAACATAAAATTGCACAGCAACTCTTGGGCTATTAAATCTTTCTGACCCCAAAACGTCTCTACATTTTCATCCATAATTAGGATAAAATTCTGAAGAAGTTTAGACTTGGTGTGCATGTACCATGGGTCTTTGTCTTCGTAACAGCTTCTTAAGCCTGTTTAAACCAATATATTAAATATTGCTGGACCATGGGCTCAGGAACTCTCTAAAATATATCTTCAGTCTCTGGCTTTTTAGTGGGAGCCAGCTTTCCTTCTCCCAGACTTTTCCAGGGTGTTGCTCAGGAGAAAGTGCAGTAAAACTGTTTTAGTAGATAATGTGCTTTGAGGCCAGTCTGCTTTGGGAGCCAAAGCGTTAATAAAATGGTCATGGTAAAATGTTGTCAAATGGTCTCAGTAGCATAGATGAGGTTCTGGAAATATTCAGTTAATTGGGAAGGATGTGGCATGTTCCTTTTATTTCTACTTTGATTAATTTATATTGGCTCAGAACCTGAGTTGCTACAGTTCTGGACTATCCACTTGTGACTTGCGATTTGGCTCACATCTAAAGTAAGACAACTTTCTGGCCAGATGGGGAGATTTGACCAGCAGATGCAGAAAATTACTTATTCAAGCTCAGACTGTGGTCCTAGAAACAGGCTGAATGCAGCAAACTTGAACTACATTGCTGGGCAAACCTGAACTTTTAATGGGCTAGTAACTAATAACAGTTAGCACAGATTATGGATGTTAATTATTTGTTTGCACGTCTTTAAGGGAACAAATACATTAAAACATCATTTGCAGTCTAAATCAAAATTAAGGATTTTAGTTTCCTCTTTCAAAATCATACCTGAAATGTGTTAAATGTCTCTGGATGTCGAGGTCTAATATTGGAGTCGGTCTGGAGGATCCGAGGGGTGATCTGTCTTGACTTAGAAGGTCTTGGAATTCTTTACATATTTGTCTGAAAGGAAAGTGGAAATCCTTAAATAAGGCAGGTGTAATCCTTCCCATGAATCTGATTCCCAAAACACTGTCACCTTAGCCTGAGTGGTTCCATTTGTAACAGAATTGCTTGGCAGAAGTGTTATTACAGAAATTAAATGCAAACAAATCCATTCCTGGCTTCTCTGCCCAAATTCTCAGACCCAAAAACATACAGAATCTCTTGAACAGGAATAATTTCCCTCTGGAACCATATTAATGCTGACATTTTAAATGTGATTTTTCCCCTGAATAGGACCCAGTTTTGCAGTGTTAAGTCTAGCTTAGCACACCTACATTGGCAGCAAGGCCTATGGTTAAAGGAAATGATAAGCCAGCATTAGAAAATGCCTGTAATGTGTAAATTGTTTTATTTTTTACCCTGTGTAAATACACCAATACTTGTACATTGGCTTGTGTACATTGTGGACACTGCTTTATCTGCAAGTTGAAGTCTTGGATATTTTGGACTTGCCTGTTTGACCCCGAACCCTTAAGACAAATAGACCACTAGGGGTTGTGAAGGAAAGACCTCTTGTAGTGAGAATTCAGGGTCTGTCTTGTCTGGTATCCCACCACCATTGCAGCCTATCTTCTTTATAAAGGATGGATGGTCTTACTGTTGTCCCTCTCCCACTCAGTCTTCCCTGAGGCTTCTCAGGATACCTCAGCACCTGGGGGTTAAATTTATTCCCTGGGATTCCTCTGTATAGGACCTAGCACTAGGAAAGACCTACAAATAAGGCCTTTTCATTCTCGTGTTGTTGTTGTATTTCTGCTTGCAAATTAGCCTAGGAATATTCTACCAATAAAGTTTTTAAAATAGAAACCAAATCAGTTCCATTAACTCATATCCTCAGAGGAGTGTTATCTGGACCATGGATGAACAGACATCACTTACTTTCACTTGGTTTATGATACAGCTAATTAAAAAAGGAAAGGGGGTATCTCCAAATTAGCATATAGCTCTCCATTGCGTATATTGGGAGTATAGGCACTAACAGGGGATCAGGAGGACATGATCACCTCCAGATGATCAGGACACTCAGCTGGGGGCCTGATCCTGGCTGCATTGGCCTGATCCTGGTCACCAGTGAACTGTGCCACCCAGTGAAGTGTGGATTGACAAGGGTCACCCTCACACTCGCGGACAATTTGTCACCATCTGATAACATCCGTATAATTGTGCTCCTCTGGTCTCCTAAACCCTGTGGCTTCCTGAGAATAGACGCTCTTGTGGGCTGTCTCACAGAACTGGCCCAGAAGATATTTGGGAGAATTCAGTGAGCCATTCTAACATTCTAATAACATGGACAATTGTAATTTGATGACTCAGAGTGTGTGTGGTTTACTTTGTTGGCACAGATGCAATCACTGTGCCGGGAGCCAGTTTCTAATACTAAAGAGCTAATACTAAATCATATATAATCAATACTAATACTAAATTATCTCTGTGGTCCATGATTTCTTTTAGGACACTCATTGCACATCTGGTCCTAGATAAAGTTTGGGTTCTTCATTATCATCTTTTAACTTTTCTTTTGGGACAGGGGCATAATGGGTAAAAGAAGTGTGTAAATTCAGCTTGTTGGTCTTTAGAAGGTCCTTCACTCCTGAGTTACAAGCAAGAAAATTGTGCTAAACTGGTTTTACTCTTCACTTTGTCACTGTGGTATAAGCTGGGGACAGAGATCTTGGATACTACAGCTCTCTCTTGACTAAGAGGAGAAGCAGAAACCTATTTCCTGCTGTGCTGCTGGACCCCATCCAAGTCTGATTTCTCTAAATGCTTGTCATCTGCATGGACCTAGACACCGACTGCTTGAAAAGACAGCATCACCCCAGCCTTTCAGGCAAAGAGAGGTATTCAGCAGAAATGTATGTAAATGCAGCATACAGTTTTAATGAATCAGGTCCTTAGAGGAAAAACAGTTCCTTTCAACAACTGAAAACAGTCAGTCATTTTGGCTTCTAAACAATCCACTATCCCCAGTCGGCCCTGTCAGCACTGCTCTTCTCTCCTTCCTCCAACCTCTACTTTCTACCTGTTGAAAAAGTTCATCTTAAAAGTTCTTTTATTTTAACAAAGGAAAGTGTCAGAACCAAGTGTGCAATTAAGTTCCCTTCTATCTTCACGTGTCAAAAGTCTTTACTGAATGTTGTCAGATTGAAAGAAAAGAAAAAAACTTTTTTATTATACATGAAAACCTGCAAAAGGCAGTAACCTACTTTTTTTTTCAAGGGGATTTCTAGGCAAAGTGGTGTCTCAGAGCCTACACTACCAGTAAAATATCACCTGGGGTAGCGTCAGGGAGAGGAGTTGGCAGTTTTTTTGCTGAGTTGGACTGTGACTTTGAAAATGCAAAGGAAGATGGTTGTGCTGTCATAGGGGGCCAAGATTAATAGAAACAGTCCTAGTCACTCCTGTATGGGAGATATCTAATGATTTGCAATACATGGTCAGGTGATCTAGTAGATAACCAGGAAAAGATAAAAAATTCTGTACTGAGTCAGACCAAGAGCCCATGTAGCCCTTGAGCCCTACCAGTGGCCAAAGCAAATGCCTTATGTTAAGTACAAGGGTGGGGCAAATGAAAGCCCATGAATCTGATTTGTTCCAAGTATTGCAGAGTTGGCAGTTATCCAAGGACCAGATATCAGAGAAGCACCATGAGTCAGAAGCCGATTATTCTGTGCTGGCTTTAATCAATGCCACAATAAAATTATAATTCAAAGTATTCTGGTTTGGTCTATGTAAGGGGAGGTGTATTGGTCCCTCTGTTCATATGGAAGACCTTGGGATGTGAAACTCTGGGATGTTTCCTGTAGGGCACTGAGCCTCTCCATCAACTGGAAAAATCGACATAGCAATGCTATGCAGTGCTGCATCTGTCCAAGCTGCAAACTGGCAAGGTTCTGTCCCCTGCTGTAAAGCCTTTCAGGCTCTCCCATGCCTCTGCAAGGTGAACAAACCCATGTTTAAAGACCCTATGAAACAAGGTCCCACTTTTTTTTCCCTATTTCTGTGTGAATTGAATACGTATCCTGGAATCTTTTTAACATTTCTAGGGTTAACAGGCCAATATCACTACCCTTTGGCCAGAATCGTGGCAATTCAGCCTTTTTTTGAAGCATCTTGCTCTGTCCAGACATCATCTTCTTGCCCAGACAATCATCTACTCAGTAAACGGAGGTGAGTGGAATAAAAGACAATAGTAGGAGACTGCCTTCTCCCATTTTTTATGCCTTTCTTACCATTTCAGCTCTTTTCAGGTGTTTCCCTCCCATCCTGCCTTTGCTGACACTTGTGTTCAGCAGTGTACACTGTCTACACAGCCCAATCATCTCTCCTTCCCATGATAATTATCAGGCAAAGCTCTCATCCTTCATTTTCTAGTCCATAAAACTGTTAGAACGCACCATGACACCATTCTGATTCATCAATTTGTACTGTCCCAGGCAGGTCCTGAGTTTGCAAATATGGGAGACCATTTCCACGAGTTAGCTTTGGAAGATCAGGCAGTTTAACCCAATGAATGTGATTTTTTTCCATCGTGGAAAACAGTCCTGGTTTTGTTCTCCATGTTTCTATCAGCATAGCCTCAGACCAGTAAGGGCTGAGCAGGGCAGTGAAAAGGGTCACTTCAGCTCAGTGGCCTCCATGTGATGGCTGTTGGCATCTAAAGGAGCAGTTTTTAGCCTTCACTGGCCCATGGGCCACAGTTCTGTGCATGGCAGCTGAACTTCTTCCCACTCAAGGTGGGTGGATTGCTGATTACAAGGTATGGATGCCCTAGTCAAGGAGGTCTGGGATCTCCTACTGGACACTGGAGACTTCATCATTGTAGACATTTAAGGCTCTGTTTAGTTACCCCCAAGCAGATTTGTAATACCCAAGACATCCATAACCACTGGCAGACACAACACAGTGACAAAAAGAGACCTGTGTGCCCCTGGGGCAGCAGCTCGTGGCCAAACTGGATAACTCAGCTCAACTCAAATGGCAGTGGGTGCCTGTGTTTGGGCAGCTGAATTGAGCCACTGAATTTGGATGTCAAAATCCATAATGGACTTACACCTAGATATGAAAAATTGAAGAAATCATTTTACTCTTTCCCTTTATTTTTCCTCAAGGCCTCACATGTGGAAGATCTCACCAAAGGCATTTCTGTGGGCTTCTGGCCCTGTCCCACAGGGGACAGAAGCAGCACACACAGGCAGTGGCATTGCAGCTCTTTCCACAGACAGAGCTTGCAATGAGTGATCTTACCCTCCTGGAATTTCTGTGCTTGTTCTGGTGGCAGCATAACAATCTTCTGCTTTTTCTGTCATCCCTCACAAGCCCATGAGTGAGGGAGGCTGTGGAATTGCTTAAATTGCAAACCTAGAGCTTAGATATGGCTAGAGAGTAATTGAAACTCCTGATGATTGTCTAGAATTCCTTGTATCAGACACGTGGAAGCACGGCTGGGAAATGCCATGCTAATATTGTGATGTCATGGACCTGTGTCTCCTGAAACACCTTGGCAGGAGTGGGAATCCCTGTTCTCCTGGCAGGCAGGAGAGGGCAGTAGCAACACATACATTGACCCATCTGTCCCTGTTGCCGGCACTGACTGCAGTAGGATGTGGCCTTTCTGTTATTGACAGACCTCTCTGAGCAACTTCCTGGTGCTTTTAACTGATAAGAGGGGGGGAAAAAGTAATTTTGTTCCTGAAAATAGGATAGCAGCCTACAAGCCCAAAGTTTATGGTGGTTAGAGGTAGTGCATGCCCATGATATCCCATCTCAGTAGTGAAAGAGGGTGAAGAACAAGATACTGTGTGGTGAGAAAGAATAGTGAGTCCCTCATGCTCCCCTGAGTGGCACAGCCTTTGGGCACAAGCCTTAACAGTGACCCACTGATTATTACAGCCCATGGCTATGTGATTTCTCACCAGGGCCGGGGAAAAATGGGGAAGATTTGTATCATTATGGTTGAATTGTGTTCCGTAAATGGGACAAATCCTCAGCTAGGTGGCAGGATGTTGATGGGCTACACAACAATGAGGAGACACAACTTGCAGAGAGGAATTGCTTCTGGCCAACTGGTTTATTCTCATGCCTCTGAAACCCCCTGAACCCTTAAAAGAAATGTGGAGAGAGGTAAGAATAAGACAATATTCCACTGACATTACTCCTTTTACTGTACAAGGGAATTAGGGACATGATATATGAGGTGTCTCATCACCTTCACAACCAGAAAATTCTCCCTGAGCCACACGGTGATCCTTTTATCACCCCAGGGAAGGATCACAGGCTGTATTCATGGGATTCACAAGCCTGAGATTTTCCAATGCATCTCATCTCTGGGTCACTGTCAGGGCAAAGTGCTCTGGATGCAAGAGGGACACCAAGGCCAGAAATCCTGGCAAAGCAGAAGGACATTGGGCTACAAAGAACTATCCTGTTGCTGGTCAGACCTTTTCCCCTAGCACAGGGTAATTTCTCCCTGTTGAATGTACCACAGCCAGGATGGTTTGGAAACACTTCCAGCTTGGAGGGGATGATCTAAGAGCTCAGATTTGTGGCCTCAGCTCTACTGCAGTGACACAACCTCACGTGTGACACTGCAGTGAGCACAGCCAGAGGGTGAATGGTTCAAGGTTACCCCACGCAGTAGACCACACACCTAGGTCAGGTCTACCGCCTTCCACACAGACTATTTATTCCTGTTTCCCATGGCTCATGAAAGCTAATTCCTCCCTCATCAAGGCTAATTAACCTAGATGAAATGTTATCCTAACACGATGTTACTGCTCCAGGGAGACGAGTGGCTTGTTTAGAGCGAAGTCTGGTGCCTCTTTGTGTCTTTAATGTCTTTAGCAAAGCTCCCCTGCTGTTGTACATTGTTCCTGTGCCTTTGACTTGAGGGGAACCCTTGCAGTTTGCATCCAGAGAGGATCTGTCCTTCAGCAAAACAGCTCTCCCTCAGCAGACTAATAATTATCTGACAGTAACCAGTACTTCAGTAGAAGCTCAGATCTCCTGCTCACACACGAACAGGAGACAAAGCCATTTTCTGTCCCATAGATCTTACCATGTAATAATACCCTCTGTTCTCATCTAAACCAAAGCATCTGGGAAGATGTATGTGCCCCCTTAACCACAGGCCATGAGAGCACAGCCACTGAAACCCCACTGCAATAAATAAGGTCCCTCTTTCAGCATCTCTGCCGAGGATCGCTCTCACCCACAGTCAGCGAGCACTGTTGTGATAGCACTCACCACAATCCCAGCTCCAGACTCCCACTCCTCCCTCCCCCAGCCCCCAGATCCAACATGGAGAAGTGACAGACCGATTTCTTTTTTCGCTTCCCCTCCCTCCTTACTTTGTCGCTAGGATCATCTTTTTCCTCGCTGTCTGCTCTTTCTGTTCCATGTGCTGTCTGGCAATGTGCTCTCCTACTGCCTTGGCAGGGAACTCTGTTTCACAGGTGTAGCCGAAATCTCTGGCCAAATGTAGTGCTTCCCCTGCGGTCAAACAAAACGGGTCAGTCATTTTTTAAGGTTGTTATTATTATCATCATATCATCATTACGTTGTTGTTATTATTATTGTTGCAGAGTTTATTACACTCCTAAAAAAACCCCAAAAACCAAAACAACAGCAAATCACTTCTCTGGACAGTCATTCCTTGCTCAGTTACACATTTCATCCCATTTGGTCTGTTGGTGTTTAGCCATCAGCTGGTGCCAGCCAGAAGACAGGAAGGATGTTCCTCTCATCAGGTGGAAGGATGTCCCTCTCCTGAGAAAATACTGCCCAAAACACTCGGCCCTGCCTTGCCACCACTGAGTACTGGCAGTTGTTCCAGTTTTGTAAGCCCTGATCATCATCGATATTTAAGGCACGAGAAGGAGCTGAAAGTAGGAATAAATAACTTTGGAGAACGAAGTCAGCCTTTGGTTCTTCATATCCCTGTGTCTAATGGAAGAAGAGCCTCTGCCCCAGGAAAGAACCATGGGGATAACACATTCCAGAATATTTGCTTAGAGGTTAAGCAAACTGTACAAGTTCCCCACACTAAAGATGAACAGACAACAAAGGAGAGCTCAATAAATAATTCTGTTTCCAAAAAGATTACAAACGAAATTGACCAGGCAAAACAAAAAGGGAATATGATGAAGAAGACAGTTGCCATTTTATCGGTGGTAAAATCAAGGAAAAACAAGTGCCTGGCTCAATCAGTCTTTGTGAGAAGTCTGTGACACCGAACACTTCTCTACCTCACTGCAGAGACTGAACACAGAACCCAACTCTGTGCTGGCTGCCAAATGCCCCTGGAAGATCCTGACCCTCTTCACTAGCTTAGAGAATCCAGAATTTTGTTTTAGGGTTTGCTGAACACTCTAACCTATACACTGTGACTCTGACAACCTTGGTGTGGGATTTATCCGATCAAAAGCAGCCGCCAGGATTGTGAACATCTGTGCTTAAGCTAGTCTTTCCCTGGTGGGAAATAGGCATTTCCAGATGACACTTGCTCTCATCTCATTGTAGAAAGAAGAAATAGGTCAGCTACCAGAAGCGTATGTTGAAGCACATCTGCATGAATGGCTAACAGAGAAGTGCTCCAGAATAGTTTTGGAGTACAGGGGTTATGGTTTTTTTTAATTTTATTTTGTTTTTTTCAGAGTTGTGTGTTTGATTGCCACCAGGAGAGGTGGAATTGGACTCTGGCTCTTTGAAGTCCAAAAGGCTGATGGTGTTAGGTGAGATGCAGGACATGTGACTCCTCCCTTTGAGAACATCTGCAGTGGAATTAATCAGATTAAATGCCAGTATTGATATCTGCCTTAGTACTTTCAAGTCAATGGAGACAAACTAGCACTTGAAGCATGTATACAGGAGTATACAGGAGTAGAAGGCAAAAGGGAATCAGAGGAATTATGGAAAATCTAGCTTAGAGGGGAACTCAGGAAACTACCTTCTGCTGAAAGCATTGCCTTAGATTGGCAATCTATTCAAGTCTTTTCCAAGCCTAGTCTTGAGTATTTCCAGTCATGGAGATTCCACAGCTGCTCTGACCAACATAATAAAATGTTTCATTATTAATTTAACTTTACTTAATCATTAAATTAAATCATTAAACACCCAAAGGTGATGATTTCTCCCTATTTACTGCAATCTGACATGAGAAGACAGATACAACTGCGATGAAGATGGTGAGATGAATCCCATCCTCAGCAAGACTTGCTTGGCGCAGACTTGGCTGAGCCAAGGAAGAGAAGAGCTTCCATGGAAACAGTGGTGCTGTGCCAGGGACAGGATGAGGAACAAGGGACTGCATTCACTGACCTCTATTCCAATTCCATTCTCTCCCTTTTCAGATTTCACTGTCCCCCCTTCTACCACTGGGGTTTTCACTGGAAAAGCACCTTTTGATTCCACAAGCAAACACTTCACTGTGCGTTTGTCTGCCCAATTTATTCACATACTGACAAAATCCATGCACCAGTCCCAGGCAATCTGTTTGCTGATACCAGCCAGCAACAACCTCTGCAGCTGTAACCAACGTTACAGCAAAAATTGAAGGTTATAGTCAAAATCATCTGCCTTCTTAGTATATTTTTTAAAACATGATTTCTAGTATTTCTAGAAAGAATGAAGACTTTAACAAGCAATCAGTATCTCTGAGTTGAAAGGAGAAATGGTCTCCACTTAGTTTGCAGCTTCTAAGAAAGTAAAATAATTTTCAGTGAAAACAAAATAGATTTCAGTGGAAACAAAATGGATTTGAGTGATAAGTTAACAGAGAATCAGAATGAACAGGCATTGAGCTGACTCCTTGCTTCGTATTTCAGACATCTATCCCAGACGTTTTCATGAGTGAGAAAGGGTACAGATTTAAGCCGTAGCTTTCAAATTTCTGTGGAGCTGTTTCAAAATGTCTATTTCAGATATGCTTTTACTTTTCCTTAAATACTTAGAGAGTAAATCAGTTGCAGAAGAGCACAAGATTTTTCTTTTCAACTAAATTCCATTAAAATACTTGATAGGTTTCTCTTCATTCCAGCGTGGAAAGAAAATAAATGTCAAACCCTTTGAAGTTGTCATCAGGTGTAATTGCAATTCTCCAGACAGCTTCATCATGGTCCCAGTCAGTCCCAGTAATAATACAAGGAATGTAAACAGCAAAGAATTTAAACATTTAGCCATTGGAAAAGTCTTGGTTTCTTCAAGAAAGCAGAGCTTTTTGTGATGAAGTGTAGGCATTCGTTTAACATGATCAATAACTAAGTGACTGAAATGTGAATGTTTTCACTTACTGTTAGAAAAAGGGAAATGGAAATATGAATTTTGATTCAAACTTGTATTTACAAAGATGGTTTGTATTATTTGCTAGAGCTGAGAAAATGATACAAAACTGTTCTGGTGATCTGAGAAAATTATTTAAAATTATAAAACCAGTCTGGAGCTGAGATTGTGATTGTGATTGCATGTTAATGGTATATGAAGATATAAAACAATGAGCAAAAAGAAACAAAATTAATTATTTCTTTGTGGATACAAATAGGCAAAAATGTAGATAGAAATTTAATGATTGTTTTTAATGAAACAATGATTAAAATATTTAAAAGCAAAATTGAAAAATATTTTCTGCTGGAAATGGAAAGCTGATGTACACTACAAATGCACATTAGTGTTATGCATATTTATTCATAAAATCATGCATATGAGGTAAGGAGTAAGCATCCAGAGCTATAACTACAAATTCTAAATCAAAATAAAAATTTGTACATAAGAACACCCTGCAGAACATAATTTTTCATATTTCATTGCAAAGATGTAATTTTAAACCAGGACCAAATGATGATTTGATGTTTAAAAGTGGATTGTGAAATACTATTTTCTGGTGAATAGACGTCCTTTGGATTACTGTACAATAGGACTAAGTCTGCTTGGTGGGTGAAAATATCTTATACAAAACATCATAGAATATGTTCTTTCTTTTTCCACAGCATAATTTGGACAAACATTTAATTTGGAAGAAATTAGGTAAATGTTGGAAATGTGGATGAACTGACCTTTTTTCTTTTACCTTAGAGTTGCCGTCTTCTGCCTATTTGTTATTTACACCAGGGTAGGAATCCTCATAAAAGTAGAAAAACCTAAACTCCTTGACTTTTTTAGTTAGTTGCCTTTAGTTTCAATATAATTTCAATCTAAAATCAAATTTCACTGTGTGTGATGTCCCCAGCTCTTTCCTCCTGCAGAGGCAAAGACCAGGTGTGGCAAATCTTGGACTCAAACCCAGTGCACAGCTCTGCAGCTCTCGACAGCGCTGCCTCTGCTCCGCGATGTGACAATTGACCAGAGAGCTTTGCTTGATGGAAAAGGACAGTCGCTGGAGCAGAATTGGCAGAGACAGCCCTGGAAAGGCTCCGTGGGGAGAGCGGCAGTGTACCTTGAAAGGTTTCTGTGGGCAGGTGCAAGGAGCGGTGTGAGGGTCCCCCGGGGCCCGCAGGAGTGAGAGCTGCTCCAATGCGGAGTGAAGGCAGGAGCTGTGTCCCCAGGAGAGGGACACTCGGCATCTGAACCTCCCACTCTCTCCTCGCCTGTGCCTCCTCCGGATGCTCTACCCAGCAGAGATGTTACTCAGGGGGAGGAGGGACAGGCGGGAGGTGGAAGGAAAGTTTATTCTATTTGTGGGGTGAGAAGGGAGGAGGAACAAGTGGAAGGATATTTAAACAAAGGCTGGTGGGGGAGAAGTGTGACAGCTGAGAGCATGATGAAAAAAGCAACCACTGACCTATTTTTCTCAAGAGTTTTGGTCCCCAAATTATGAATGCCATTAATTCTGTGTCTAGGAAATTTAGTGTCTTAATCAGATTTGACGGGAAAACAAACTCTAGATATTTGTGGTTTTCTCTTTTTTTTATCTGATGGTTTTAAAATCGTTCATGCACTGCTTTTACCTGCATCTGCAGTCACATTTATGTTTTGTCTCTGCCTAGTAAGTGACCCATTCAAACAGAAGGGACATCTCTCCTCTCTTCACATCTCTTCCTGGAAAGACTTTTTACTCTTCTGAGCCCGCAGTAAAGCTTAGCCTCGGAAATACTAGTATTTAATGGAGGAGTCTTTATTTTATAGCTAGATAGCTATAGATGTAGGAATTTTCCTTTCGGCGCTCGTAACAAAAATGACCTTTCCCTCCATCTAGTCCAGGCACTAGAGGGCATCCCTCGCACGCAGGTTACACAAAGATGTGTCCCCAAACTGCTCAGCAGAGTCCTGCAACACCGACTTCATTCTCCCTGTCTGCCTTTCCACTCCTTGTGCTGATTTATGTGGATGACAAAAAGAACAAAACCGATCTGTCAAGCAAGTCCTACTTTGGGTTGCAGATGTTCCTACCAAAGACACTAAAGATGCAACCTGACCAAACCAACGGTAAACATGCAGCAGCAAAGCTGAACTACAAAAGAAAGAAATTTGCAGAAGGAGACCACAGAATAATTTTTATGAAATCTGGACATTCATGTGATGGTCACAGCCTAGAAATAAATTGCAGTTTCTTGTTGAGCTTAAGGGAACTCCCCAAAATTCAATGATTTTAGTATGTTTTAGAGGAAGAGAAATATTAGTTATGCCAGAGACTTTTGACATGGTTTTGGTCAATAAACATAATAATCATGCAACTAATTTTGCCTTATCTTACATCATAAGAGGTTGGGCACACTCCTACCTTACAGAGATATTAAAACCTCAATATACTTAAGATTGTGAAGACCTTTAATAAGAATAAATTTAGAACCATCTAAAAGTCAAGAGTGACACAACCCTGGGTCCTTATGAGAGGTACATAGTGGACCTGATATTTTAGAGATCTAACAAGACTAAAAAATTATTATTTCAATTTCTGTATTGACAACACACAGAAAAAGCTAATAATTTGCATTCTCTGTGGATTCTCTTATACACAGTGCAAGCCTGTGTCCTTCCATTTCCGCCTCCTCCAGCAGCAGGAACCATTGAAGGATGGGTTTCCTTGAAGAAATTGTGCTATAGGTTAGTTCCACCTGCAAGGAATATCTGCATGCCCAAAGGCAGAACAGCTTATACCACAAAGAATTCAATGAGCACTGCCAAGCTTGACCCAGGATTGATTAAACAGACAAAAAATGAGCTTCACTTTGTTTTCTGTTCAAATGTTAACATGGTGGTGCCACTCCCAAAAATTCCAGCAGATAAAATTCATTATTAGCATATCCAGGCAAAAAGGTCTCTGCCAAAGTGAGCTCTGCCACCTCAGTATTATCTTTAGGACTCACAGCAAGGCAGCCCAAGAACAGAAGCAACACCATAGGCTTGGAATCAGGTTTGCTACTGGCTTTGAATAAAGGGCAGGGTGGTAAACACAGCTCCATTCCTGGGAAACAGGAATCTAATCCTGACTTAGAATAAAGGCATTCAGCTATCCATCCCAGGCCAGCAGTTGTCAGAGAGCTGCCTCCCTCTCAGTATCTTCTGGTGAATGAGTAACTGGCCACACAGAATCCCAAAATCATGGAATTGTCTGGGTTGGAAAGAATCTTAAAGTTCATCTTGTTCCACCCCCTTCCATGGGCAGGGAAACCTTCCATTATCCCAGGTTGCTCCCATCCCTGTCCAGCCTGGCCTTGGGATCCAGAGGCAGCCACAGCTTCTCTGGACAACCTGTGCCAGGACCTCATCACCCTCACAGGGAAGAATTTCTTCCTAATATCCAAATTAAATCTACCTTCTTTCAGCTTTCATCTTAAAGCCGTTGCTCTGCTTACTAATAAAAACCACAGCTGTGTTTAGTCTTCCCTGACCAGAGATGCCTGAAGGATTGTGAGAGTGGAAACAGCTCTTGTTCCTCCAACCTGGTCCCTTTTCTAAGACTGTAATTCCATTGGAGCTTTCTTTTGCAAGCAGGTGTGATATGGACACACCTGTATTTCAGAGCAGCCCTGTTGTAGTTCTTTGTGCTCAGTGGCCCAGGAAATACTACTTTGTCAAAGATGCTGAAAGCCTCCAGTGCTGAGGATTCAATGCTATTTCTATCTTGAAGAGTCTCCATCCTTTGAGATAATAAAAAACTCAGTAGACAAGTCCTGAGAAAGATCTTCTAATTGACCCTGCTTTGAGCAGGAGCATTGGCCTGGGAGATCACCAGAGGTGTCCTCCAGCCTCAACCATTCTGTAATTCTGTGGTAATACATGCTGAGACCTCAACCTACTTGCGTAGATCTGGATGGACCTTTCAGGTTATGATCTCAGAAGGTATTGACCTTTAGGATGAGCTGAGTTCTCTCAACATCAAGGAGGAGGGATCTGAAATTCCCAGAGCTGCTCCTCACAGCCAGAGAACAAACTGGGTACTTAGTGGATTCACCCAGAATAGAAGAGATGCAGGTAGAGTTTCTTCCCTTTGCCTGAGGGGTTTGAACCTGCATCTCCCAGCTGAAGGTTTGAAGAGCCTGGCAGTATTTGGTGAATGATATTTAAACAACAAATAAAGGCCAAGATAGTATCTCCTGGGCCTGTCTAGATATTATCTGAAAACAGATTTCATTCATTTATGTGTGTGGGGAAAAGGCTTGTCTAAATATTATGCTTTCTTATGGGAGAAAAAGAAAAAAATCATCACATTTTTGGATCAGCTCCAGGAAACTCGCAAGTTTAAAAAAATAAAGGAGGATAAACAAACCTACTTATAGAGTTGGTATAAGACATTCATCTCTCTCACAAGAACACTTGGATGATCGATTTCTAAGCACAAATCAATGCTGAGGATACTGCAGGACCAAGCCACTTGCTGGGGGCCAAGAGATCTCAGAGTGAACTTCCATTTTGCCACTCAATCTGTCTGTGGCTTTAGGCGAGTCAGATCTCTTTATACAAAATACACATTATGGAATTTAACCCTGTGGCTGAAAAAGGGTTGCATACAATTAAACATTTTAATTATGTTTATATAATATTTCAATATTAGAGACCCTACCTTCTACCAAGGAAGTCAAGAGTGTGACATTTGCTGCTTTTCTTCTTCCTGCAGGCAAATTCAGTCCCAGTCTGTCTAATTTTTCTCGCAAGCAGCGTCCTCCATTCTTGGATTTTGCTCTATTATGAGAGAACAGCAAGAAAGAGAGACACTTGTCATTATTCTGCATATTTTCCCCATGTTAATATAAGCCTAGAAGTTGTACACACTTTGCTGACAAATATGTGGGGTAATGACTGTCGTAGTGATATCAATGGGAAATATTTCAGAGCTGTATTCTTAATGTCCTGCTTGCTCTATGTAATTCTTTAATGTTGGTTCTTTGGCAGAGTTAAATATTTTAATGCCTGTCGGGGGCATCAGATCTTCAGGCAGCTTTCCACCTAGTGGAGCCCAGCATCCTGATTTGGGCGTGGAGCCCAAATCACTGAGATTACAGTGGCTAAATATAAATATTGACAGTGCAAACACTTGTATCTGATTTAGCCAAGTCAGGCTCCAAAGACAAATTAGAGAGAAGTATGACCTTCTAGAATTAAATTAAACAGATATCCACAATGAGTGAACTTTACTCATCTGGCTTTTCTGATGATTAAAGGAAGCCACATAACTACTTAAATGTAGATGTCTATGTGGAACCCAGATCTAACTATCCCTCTATAATTTATGTAGAGACCTGGGTACTCAGAAATGTTGTCTGAAAAGCCAAAAACTCACAAGGAACAAGGACGAGGCTATAGGAAATGCTGAATCTAAATTTTCAGCCATCATTGGTTATCAGTGCCCCCATGCCAAACACCTACACCCCTTTGTTCTCACAAAATGGTCCTGGTGTGTCCCAGTGCTGCTTTTCTGCAGCACCTCAGTGTTTGAAGTATTTGAGACATATTCACTTATGCAGCAGACGTAGGTTCAAATTCTTCCTCAGCCCGAGGGAATTTAAACCTGTGTCTTTCAGACAGATGCAGCAATCAGTTGACAGCAAATAACTAATGTTAAAACACTTAAACAATGAATAAAGCAGTGACTGGAACCCAGGTATCTCCCATCCAAAATGAATGACCTGTCCATTAATTAGATAATAGTCTACACCTTTGCTTTTTGTACAACAAATACATAATTAACCCCAAATGAGATTGAAAGGCCCTTAGTAGTGAAAAAGTAATCACTGAATAGTAAAAATAATTAACTAAATATTTTAAGGTTCAGGTTCAAGTTCCTTCAGGCAGGGGAAGGAAGCAAAAATGGAATACCACCATCTGAATATCTGTTCTTATGCATTAAGAAATCCCACGACTTTGGCCATGTTATTTTCCCAGGAAATGCCTTCTGAGTAGATCTTTTTTTCATTCTGAAGAACACTTTATTCCCAAGGCAAGCTACTTGGGAAAATAGGTGACCAGTGACTGCTGGCAGGATGCGAAACCAACCCTTCCAGGTCTCAGGCAAACAATCAATGAGATTTTGTTTTCCGAGATCTTTCCTGGTCAAATACAGAGTGTTTGAACCTGTTCTCTAGCTGTGAAACCCTCAGTTACAAACTGACCCAATCTGTTCCATTGCACCCTCTGATTCATAAAACAGAATTAGCACATCCAAACTGCAGGCAGGGAGAAATCCCTGGCTTTTGCAAGTTCCTGAACCATGCCCAGGGTTAATTTGGGGGAGGAGATATTTAATGCAGGTCAAAAACCTATGGGGATCATTCAAACATTTTAACAGAGGAGAGAAGTGAGCCCCCACAGCCAAGATGATGCCCTTGAATTCTTAATAGTTTGCACTGTATTGACGCAATCTGCACCCTGAGTACTAAAAGTGAAAATTAGCTGAAGGTTTCTCCAAGATGAGGCAAATAGATGGGAAAATTCTGGTGAATGTAGATTGTGGATTTCGATGCCCACAGAGACAGTTAAATGGGCCTTATACCTTGAAAACAATTTATGGTCTATTGTCATTATCCTCCAAGATGGCTCAAGACAGCTCTTGAACGCCTGCATCTCTCAGACTGATTAAAATGGCTTTCAGTATGAGCACGAGGATCAGTGTGGCCTTCAGTGCCAGCAGTGAAATAGCCGATGACTTTGCAGCTAGTTTTGATCAAAGGGCGCTCAGGAAGCTGATGCCATCTGAGCTGACGCCTCAGGGACACCACGACTTAGATATGCCTGGCTGAATTACAGTTGTCTCATAGTTTTCCTCTTGCAATGTGAGGCACAGTCTGCCCTTCTCCTTCTTTCGGTTCCTGCTCTCTGCAGGTGTCTGCTCTGGTCAGTGAAGGGTCAGAGGCAAAACTTTACCTAATTATTCATTTCTCCTCCAATATCTCATAATGAGAAAAGGAAAACCAGCTTATCCTGACTTTTCTGTGCTCAAAAGACATGCAAAGAAAGGAAGAAAAAGGCATCCTACACCTCTATGTTTTTTTGGGGTTGTTTTTCTTTTTAGTGAGGGCTGTAACTACACTTGGTAAAACAATTTGCTTTGAGATAGTTTCTCAGCAAGAAGTCAGATTTGTAGCTCTGGTGAAATTTTTCACACATTGAAGGTCCTTTTTTTCTTCACTCAAAACAAGACAAAGCAACATCTATCCATGTCTGACGAGTAACTGAACAGAGGAGGTAAAAAACCCCCAGTTTGATGAAAAGTGTAAACTTTCTAATTTATTGAAAATTCTCCAGTGTTCCCTCCTCATTCATCTCCTTCCATTTACCCCAAGTATGACCACCTATCCAAGTAAGGAAAAAGAATAAAGCCATTTTGTTGAAAATAAAAATAAGAAAGTACAGCAATTACAGCATTGTCTAGGAGTTGTTATTCTCACCTTCAACTTACCTTCTCAAAATACCTCCTAGGAGGGAAGCATTGAGGCATTCTGGTGGTGAAAGGCGCCTCTTCACCTCTGCAATGGTCACTTTGTACTTGGAAGTGGAGCTGAGCAGAGACAAGCGACCAGGAACAGAGCAGAACAGGTCGGTGGGGTTGACAACACAGGTGCCTCCTACAAAAAAAGGGAAATATTAGAGTGGGAGAAACCTCATCTGTGTTTTGACAGACTCAGCCATGAAGAGCAATTCTGTTGTTTACTTGTGGTTGGTTTTCTTTGGGTTTGTTTTTTCTTAGGGCACGTATGGTCTGGCTTTTTATAATAGTATTGTTTTGAGAAAAATGAATGTGTTGGAATTTCAGTGTGGGAAGAGTGAATTATTAGACCTCATATGTTTTATAGGCAAAGTATGTCATTATGGCTATTTAATATAATTTCATTTCATGCTCTGAAAAAATTACCAGTTATCACTAACGTCTCTTCATTTTAGTATGATTAACAAAATAAGATTGAACCCTCACACACAATTTGAAAAAACACAGTTCGCAAAAAATTTAGGACGTTGGTACTAATGAGAAATGTTAATTTTAACTCTCATAGCAGCATTTAGGATTACGAAGGTGCAAGCACACTATGGGTTTGTGGTGATTTGCAGCAAGAACAGCTTTCCACACCTTTGAACTCATAAATTCCCTCCAAAGTTAGGTCAAATCCTCAGCTGATATTAACGATTGAAATCTATTGAGCTCCATCAGTTTATCTCAGGTTAGTACTGCAATTGTTTATTTCTTGAGAGTGGCAATTACTTGGCCTGGGTCTAAAAGTGCTGAATGATCACCAAATCTTTCAGTCAAGGCTGTGATCAATAACTCCTCAGGCAAAACTGAGCTTTTAACTTAAAGTTAATATGAGAGAGAGAAAGAGAGAAACTTTCTCTGCAACTGATCCAAGAGAATAGAACAAATTCCCAGGAAAAAAAAAAATAAAAATTTTAAGGACTAACATATATTTTATCACCAAGCACAAAATACTTTTCTTTGACCTGCCTTCTCCAACCTGACTACAGTAAAAAATTCTGTGGAAGAAATAAATCTTATGACTGCATGCACTATTCTTCCCTGGGGGAAAGATGTGGAAAAAAAAAGAGCTGCATATGACAGTGATATAAAATATCATATAATTCAATGCACTACTAGAAGGAGTTCAGATGGTTTATGTGAGGATGATGTTATAAAGACCTTCTTAGAGAGGAATTAATCTGTGCTCATCATTCATGCTTAAAGGAAACATACTGTACCCTTTAAGATACCCTGATAATTTCTTTTTTCCTGTGAATACCTTAATCTTTTTTAACTACAAGAACTCACTTTGTTATGCTTAAAAGTTTCAGTTTCTAACCTGAATTCTATAATGAGAATAGAATAGAATAGAACAGAACAGAACAGAACAGAACAGAACAGAACAGAACAGAACAGAATAGAATAGAATAGAATAGAATAGAATAGAATAGAATAGAATAGAATTTTTTAAAAGCTCACTTTAGACAAGGTCCTACACCTTTTTTTTTATCATCTTACTCATACAGTCCCTCTGAAAATTAAGGTGACTCTGTTCCACTTCTCACAGAGACAGACTGAAGAGCGAACCTTCATTAAATGCAGACTATTGCTTGCTTACATAAGACAAACAGAATTTCTTTCCAAATATTTCAGCTCTTGAAGGTATATTTAAACATTTGTGCTGACAGCAACAAGAGAAAAGAACATCTCTTGGTATCAATCCCAGATGGGTGAGATCCCAGCTCAGTACAGCAGGGTATTTTATGACTTCTAATTATGTTCCAGGGCAGATATTAGTGTCCACTTCTTAGACAGGCTATAGAGACAAATCGTGCATCACCAAAATATAGACACATCAAGGGCACTGATGCACATTTTTATGCAGCTCAAAGCTACAATTAATGAGCTCATACACTCAAACACAGAAATCTGGCGCCACATGCCTTAAATAATTTTGGGTCTGTGTTGTTTTGGTGTTTGGGTTTTCTTCGGTGGATTTTTTTTTTTCCAGGAACCTGTAAATATTTTCAAGCAACGTTTTTAAACTTCTGGTCTGTCAGGTACATTTGTGAAGAGTGTTAACACTGAGTAGATCTGTTTGTTTGGCATCTGCCACACAATGCATATACACACGTGTATATATATATACGTGTCAAGAAAACAGTAGCACTGTGTACATATTTATTTACTTCAATGAGTCTGTAGATTTTATAACGAGTGAGACTGTACTGAAATCAGTGTCATATTAAAGTTCATCTCCTTGCCAGGTTAAGCCAGTATGTGCACCCTTTATGCCAGATAAATAATTGTTCCTTTAATCCAAAAACCTGTTACCCTGCAGCTGCTCCTACCCTAACCAGAATTTACTGGAACACTTCTCATTACTATTTAGTAGAAAGTTGCTTACAGCCTAAAATGATTTAAAATATCATGCCCAAGCAATGTGATCCAAAACAAAGCAATTCCAGGTAAGACAGGTGTGGGTTAAAAGTAAAAGAAAACAGCAAGTTTAGGTCATTTGCTTTCCAGAAACATGGGGAACAAGTAGCAAATTACAAGAAGGTAAAATCTATTGCATATAATTATTTCACTATATTAATTATTCATTGACACAGCAACAGAGAACAGTGTGGTGCTTTCTAGATGAAGATATGTCTTTGTCACAAGCTGTGTGCATTTTTGAAGGCATAAAATTCCTACCACAAACACCACCTTGGAGAGGATGAAATCCTGGCCTTTACACCATGTGGTAAACAGAAAAAGGAATGGAGGGCTGCTGGAAAGAGAGAGGAAAAGAGAAGGGCAACAACACGGGAAGAAGGATTAAGTTTCTTGCCAAACACACGTTTTAGTGTATTCCTTTATCCTTCTGATCGTGTGTTAGAGTGGACAAATGATTTTGTGAAGCAGCTCAACACAAAGACCACAAGATATGTTTTAAGTTGCAATAAACAGCAGTGGCAACAGCCAGCTTTTTTACCCAACACTATGCCACTGTAGGTGCTGTTGGAAAAGTCACCCCTCACTTAATGGTTGATCCAGTCTTGTCCTAACAGAGTATTTGAGAGCTGGGATGCTAAAACACCAGCAGAAGGAGCAGAAAAAATACCCTCAAAGTTAGAGTGGAAATAATGCCTTTTGTGAGTCTAGCATTTCTACCTGGATATTCCTGTTCCTCTTACCAGTTTTTACTGGCTTTGGAAATTCTTACAGACTAGCTTCTGGTGCCAGGATAAATAAGACCCCCTCAGCTCATCAAATGAAGAGCCCCACATGCAGGAACAGCAGAGTAATGTGCCCACAAGTGTGCACGAAGAAGGGAGAGCTGTGGCCATTGCACCCTGACTGGTTATCCACGGCATTCATCCTACAGCAAAGCCAGGAAAAGGAAAGGGAGAACAGTCAGTCTGTGAGATAACTGTAGGATCATCCAGCTGATTGCCTCAGCAGTTTTGTGCTCTGAGTACCATGTGAAATGGGCCTGTGAATGTTAAGAAGACTCTTTTTAGGACAACTGTTTATTCCCATAGGGAAGTGATTACGTGGTCTGGTCTGACTTCATCTGTGCCATAAGATACTATTTTGGACATGACTGTAAATGGTGATGGTTGTGCTTTTACAGCCACAGAGGTCTGCAAACACAGGCAGGACAAGATTTAGATGAAGAGAGAACTATGTTTTATATTGCAACTGATAGACTAGAAAAAAAAAGAAGGAAGGGAAGCTTTCAGGCACTCAATCCCTTCTTTAGGGTTTCTCTTTCATCCAACTCTATTCAAATACTTCTTTATTCATGACAGGGTTTTATTCTGTGATCTGTCATCTTCATGTTGATTTCAATAAATATGGTTGGTCACAAGATAAAAATGGGTGGGAAAGAGAGATGCTTTGTGCAGCTGACCTCATCTAGGTGAAAGACAGCGGATCCAAAACTACCATATACTAAATCCCCAAATCACCTCAAGAGGTTATATATAACCTGACTGAGTTAAAAATATTCCTGCTCATTGCAACGGTTGGACTAGATGACCTTTAAAGGTCTCTTCCAACACAAAATATTCTATGATTCTAATCTATGATTATTTTCAATTGGTCTGAGGGAGAGGAATGACAAAAGGCTGAGTTCATTTTTGTTAGTTTACTTTGGGAGCCCAGTCCTTTTCTTTCTCCCTGACTGGTTCATGCTCAACACAATGTCCTCCTTCATGAGAACCCTGCTTTCGCTTTGTTTCACAAGCCTAACAAGAGCAAAAGTTAGGCTATGCGATACTGGAAAAGGTAGTCTAAGCAAATATTGGGAGAGTATTTTCCCTTCCTTATTCCTGTCTCCCCATCAAATAGCACATGTCAGTACAAAATGCCAACACAAGCTGATGATGGGCTGTGCAGATGACAGCAGGGAGAACAGACCCATGCTCTAACCCACCAGTCTTGTCAACACAATGAAAATCCCAATAATGCACGTGGTGAGGAGAGCTTGGTCTGTTTTGGTTGTAAGTTCCCTTTGTACAGATGAAGAGAACAATAGGGTGTCTGGAGTGTGGTGGTTTATTCTGATTTAGTTACTCGGGCACCTGCTGAAATGGTTCCCTTACACTGCCAGAGTTAAATATTTGTGCATCCTTTCATTGATAAAACCAATATCCTGATATAATTTTTATACTTTTCATAAGCAATGTTTTTGTTTTATCAGGAATGAGAGAAATATCTGTCAATGTCACTACATGGATTTTACACTTTAAATACAATTTTTTTTTAAACGTGTGTCTAAAATTTTGTAGAGATACACATCGTTACACTCTGCAAGGTCATTTTTAATTTGTTAATTTTAGCAGCCACAATATGATGAGTATTTTCTATTCATTGTAGACAACATAGTCCCTTTCTCCAAGATATTCACCTGTAAATGTCATGCACCTATGTAAGGAAACATCATAATACACTGGTGACAACGGTGCAGAAGTGCTGCTTATTTTTTTTTCAGGATATACATGTTTGTGTACTTGTGTACATTATTAAGTATAAGCACGCCTGAATGTCGACAGATTGATCTTATATAAAATATTAATAGCACGCTATGCTTTTTATTAGTCTATTATTTATATCTACAGGTGCTGTTTGTGGGAGTCTCCAGCTTATAGTATATTTTCTGCCCTGTGGTGAAATTCTGGCAAGTTTAAAATACGTTACAAAATAAAGACATTAGAATCTGCCTCTCCTTAGCTTCTTCTTCCCCTATTTTGCAGCAAATGTAGGAAAACATTTATCAGTACAGAATTTATCAGTACTGTTTAATCCCATTTTCAGTTTCAAAAGGTTTATAAGCAATAAAAAATGTTCTCCAAATTATCCTCACATGACCCAGTCATTAATATCAGGAGCTAAATATTCAAAACTCTAAAACTCATCTACATTTGTCTGGAAAAATAGAAAGTACAGGGGTTTTTTTCCCCAGTTATTCTTTTGGTTGCATTTAAGAAACTTTGCATCATATTAGTATCCATGTAAACCAGCTCATTCCATGAACAGAAACAATTCCGAGATGTCCCTCACTACAACATTCATGCCAAGAAAACAAAGACATGCTTGCATGCACAGAACATGTGAAGTTTTTAAATATAAACCAAAAGCTTCAGTAAGAGTGGAGGTATCACAAACAGTTTTTAAGACTAGCCTCTTACCTACACAGCGTTTTTAAGGATATTAAGAGCAGTAAGAGTTTTAAGTGTAAATAATGTTAAAAAAATAGCTTGGGAGAAGCAAGGTGGAAAACAGAATAATACAGATAAGGGGGATTTTTACAGGAAGCCAACTTTAAGATTGTATGA
>JAXCHO010000099.1:2500-270000 GCA_036630365.1 Acanthiza pusilla | reverse complement strand
GATTACCAGAGTCCATGCACAGACAATGTTTTATGATGGCAATACAGTGCCTTCTTTTGAAGAATCACTCGCTGCTTCTTTCATGAAAATTAAGTATGTGAATTTAGGAAACCTGGATAACCTTTAGGACTTGAATTTTTCTGCTGTTTCGAATACAATCCTTTCTACTGAGGAGCAAAGCCAAAGTAAATTATTTGTCCTGCTATGGCATTAAATCAACCTAATTGTCACAAAGGTTCAATTTATTTTTTCCTCAACAAATCTTATTTTTGATGCATTATTGGAATTCCAGCTATTGATTACTGTAAGTTCAAGGTTTATCTGCAGGTAAAGATTTCTGTTAAGGTCCCTAGAATCTCTTTATGTGAATAAAGGTTGTGTGTATGGGAAATATTCTTAGATTCCAAGTTTCAGAGTTGTGTTCCGAGCTAGGAATAAATGAGGGGGTGGTGTGCATTTCATGCTATTTCAAGTAAAGCCTCATGGATGCAGAAGTCAATGAAGCTGATCAGAAACAACATTAAACTTGCCTATAATGATAAATGAGGAAATAAACTGCATGGTGGATACCCCTGAACTATGGTAGAAGCAAAGATGTTAAAAGGCAAAAAGGTCAGATGCTTTCATATTAGAATAACACACACACATATATACACAGAGGAAAAGAAAATCATGAAAGTTTAAAAAAGGAAAGAGAAAAGAAGAAAAAAAATTAAAGAAATAATCCGAAGACCCAGTAGGGAGTATCAAGATAGGATATTAAATTGGGTTTAGAAAACTGTACTCATAAGATTATGTGAAGGCAGAGATTTGAGGATCAAAAGAAGAAGAGTTAAATGGCTCAAATGCTTTCACTTGATTCTGAATCGACTCAGCACGAGCAGCTTGCGACGCTCCGTCTGCCAATCTTCCCTGGATATGTGCATTCTCTTCCTAAAGCCCTCATTGTGATCTTTGTAAAAGAAATTCACATACTAATGATGTCCCTTAGTGTACCTTATGAAACATTCAAAATGGACTGTTATGGATATGGAGTTTAACAGGGAGCAACTAATTGTTTATGCTGGGCTAGCCTGAGGGGGTTTCATTTTAAAACTTTAAAAATATAAGACCTGAATTTCCAGAGTAAAGTTTCTCTAATAGATGATTCAATAGCACATGGCTAGTCAGTCAGAAGCATACTGTGCTTTTTTCATATATATATATATATATATATATATATATATATATATATATATATATAAAAAATATAAAAGTCTCTATAGAGTATGTTCTCCTTATTTATGAGGCTGAAGTCTGACTATGCTAATAGCAGGGGAAAAAAATCAGACAGCCACCCTACCTGCTCACATACTAGAATGCCTGTTGTGCCACCTTCCAAGCTGCTGTTTTATTAATGATCTTGAAACTGAAATAGTAGGGCATGAAGAAGTGTTAAAATGACTTACTGATATGTCACAGACATTTGCCAAGAAAATGAAATGCATTGAGAGGAAAAAGCACCAGGGAGGCCAATGAGGAACCAAATGTTCCATATTCTGATTTGTCTGACCTTCGCCTTCCTGAGCTCTAAAGAGAAACAAAGCTGTGTTGCTTGTGCTGGGCAAACTTGGTATCTGTAAACTCCAGAACTGTGTAGAATATGTACAGCATTTTATTCTTTTCATTAAAAATAAATATTTTTTAAATCAAACACGTCTTTGCTTTGTTACAAGGAAAAACAGGAGCACAGATACTCCATGTTGCCTCAGACTCATCAGTGCTTCATGCTTGTTTCTTTGCATCTCTAGTAACAATTTTTTAGCCAGGAAAGGATTGGGAAATGCTGATATTGAAGTCAGTCACAGCAGAGGAAGAAACAAGAAGTGTAAACAATTGTGTAGTTTCAAGCAAAGGACAACAATTTTCACATATTCTTTTGTCCCTGTAGTGACTCTGGTGGGCCTAATTCTGTGTTTGTTCTGGGTCATAACCTTCCTTTATTATGTCACAGCACATGCTGTAATAGTTCTGTGTCCTTGACAGGGGTCCTTGGGTGCAGAATTAATTTCTATTTTTCTAGCAGCATGGCAAATGAAGACTTCTTCCCATAGCAAAAAGCACTGCTAGTAGCTAATTTCCTACATCAACTCTCTGTTCTATTTGAATCAATTTCTGGTGACAAATTTCACCAGAATCTCTGTGGGGATGGAGGCATTCAGGATGAATCTGAAGAAGGACTTCTGTCCATGCACTTTGACCATTCGATCTCCAAAGAAACTAAGAGAAAACCTGAATAAGATAGATTTTCTCAAGTGTCAGTACTGATGAAAGTGTTTTACCTTTAATAATTTAAAAATCAGAAAGAGGACTGAGGAATACACATAAGCAAAGCAGACAATCTTGTCAGATTGTCAGAGAGAACATAAATTTTGAAGGATTTTTTTCTTTAGAGATGAATTTTTCCCATACTATCAGAAGGCGCTTGGAAGTAAACAAGCCTGTTATCTTTATCTTTTGTGGATTACATATTTCATACCTTTTTTTCCTAAGGTTCCCCCTGCTTTTTTTTTGGGATTTTTGTTTTTTGTTTTTTGTTTTTTTACTTTTGCTCAGAGATTAACATACTTGAAGCACAGAAGAGTATTTTAGATGAATGGGTGACTTCATTTTGCTAGTGAATGAAATAATACTTGCCTATGTCTCACACTTGAAGTGCTTCAGGGAGCTTAAATGGCTCTGTATAAATATGCTATCTGAAATTATTGCATACCATAATGTCTATGTGGCATCCTGTAGATCAAATGGGAGCTGTAACTCTGAATCTCTGCAGTGAACAGATATTAGAGCCGCTAAATGATTCTAAGTTGGTTTAGACTCTTCTGTTTGTCAGATGGATTTGGCGTTTTTCGAGAGACCTGGGTTTGCTTTGGGAGGCAGGAGACCTTTACCCACAGCTGACACAGAGGATGGATGGCAGCAGTAGCATCCCACACTGCCTTCCAACAGCTTGTGGCACCAGCTGGGGAGGTCTCTTTGAGGATGGGGAAGATGAAGTCTGCAGTCGCAGCATCCCCGCGGAGGTTGCTCGTGAACGTGACTGACGCCACTCGCTGTGTGCCTGCGTGTCTGAGCTGATCACAGGAACAGCATTCAGCATCCCAGTTCATCTCTAATTGCTTTTCAGTTTGAAGCCTAAATTTCAGAAATGCCCGAATTCCCGCAAGACTCTTTGTTTCCATGAGACTCCAAAGGGTAAAAGTCAGTGCAGGCTTTAGCCCTCTGTCATGACTAATTTAAGCAAGGTTTAGACTATTAACTGAGAGGTCAAAGGTTCACTCTGTTATCACAACATCACCAAGCCCTCCAGCCTTTCTCTGCCTTCTGATAATTGTGTTTGGTTTCTGTTAGAGGCCCAGAATGCTTGTTAGATGCTAAAAAGGTGTAAAACATAATCCAGTAGCGTCTCCAAACTAGTACCCTGGCAAGCACAAACAGTGCATCTAAGACCATGTTAGTATTGATCTTGAGTCAGATCGCATTAGCCCTTCCTGCACTACCTAGCTCGAGCCTGCCAGGGAGTCAGCAGTGCAGAGAAAGGCAGAGCCAGGCAGCCAGATCGATGGATTCATGACGTCTGTCTCCTTTGTGCAACTTTACTTCCTACGTATCTCTCTTGATCCCCTTGTGCCCTCCCTGGAAATGAACTTTCTAAAGGTTCAGAAGACACATAACACAATTTTGTGTGAGTAATGCCTGGATAAAAACAAATATTAAAAAAAGAAGCATGACAGTAACACATGTCTAGATCTGTGTATGCACCTACACTCACACATATATAGATTTTCTCTCATAGTAGAGATTTTTCTTGTGAATATGTTGTGTTCTCTTACATCTTAAGCTGAGACATAGATTTTTAGAAAAAGCAGGTTATCTCTGGCAGATGGTCATGTTTACATGATACAGAGAACTGTATAGTACAATTTATAAAATTTCCAGTGTGTGGATGAATAATAACTATAAACTTTCCTAAAGGATTTCTGGGTTTCTTCTCATGTCTCTCTTTCATGTCTATCTTCCTTTGAATTATTAGGATTTCTCATTACTAATTGGCAACATGCACCCACCTTCACACAACCATGGGTGGATTGAAAATAAGTTTCTTACACTATCAATAAATTATTGTGTCAAATTTTCCTAGTTTTTACTTTATAATTTAACACACAGTTTTTAAAAATAGCATGATGTAGCTAAATATTTCACTGCACATTACTCCATATGCCATTCTGCTATTTCTTTCCAAAACAAAACTCCTTTTCCATGTGACCATACCTTAAGGTTTATTTAAACCCTTTTCTTTATATATATCCATACTTTTTTTTCTAAAATGATATTTTTCTGCTTTTGAGTTACTGACAAAGCAATATCAGATCTTTCTGATTTACATTCTTCATCAGAAGGGATCTGCCAGGGGAAATGTGTGTAAAGCTTCCTATCTTCAAATATCATTCTCTTGTAAAAAATCTGTTTTCTTTTCTTCCTATACCATTCTACCACCTTTACTTACCTCATTCTTCACCATTTTCCTCACATATTTTCAGTCTGCCTTATTTGACATTATTTACATAAGTTTTACTGCCTTAAACCTATTTTTCCAACCCCTTCTGAGAATCTCAATCTTGTATTTCTGATTACTTGTATTACAGAAACAGCTATGGGACCTAGATGAAACCAGAACTCTATTTTATTAGCCCAGATTCATGCTGAGAAACAATATTTACTCTGAAGGCTTGATAATAGTGGGATCCGGACTTGGATACCCCAGAGAGATGTGCATTTTAAGCATATAGTGAGGCAGTAAAAAAAAAATACCTGACTTCCTCACACAGCCAGCAGAAACGCCCATGAAAACTGGAGTAACCTTCCCAGGGATGGGATAGAAACCCCATTGCTGAAGTTTTCAAGACCTGATTGGATGGGGTGCTAGATAATATGGGGACCCTTTGACACAAAAGGTTGGACCAGATGATCTTTCGAGGTCCTCTCACCTGAGCTGCTCCTTCATTATTGAAAGCAAGAAGCTCTCTGCTCCTCTTGGAAGACGCTGAGGGCCTTGATCTCCTTCACTGACCACTCAGATACATCGGGCTGAATGCTTATCTTCTCACGTTAGTTTGGACTTTTCCTCACACCAAAGCCTAACCTCTCTGAGCATCAGCACAGTCTGTACGACTCTTGCTTGTCTCCTTCTTGTTTGATGCAACCTGGTTCCCTTGGGGGGAATTCCCCCAGCAGAGGTGGGTGATGGGTGATGCTGGGCAGTTGCTCCCACCCAGGTGATAAAGCCCAAAACCTGAACCATGAAACTGCACAGCAGGCAAGGCGACACAGAGACTCCTGCTGGGCAGGAAATCTTCAAATATTCTTTTTTAAAGCACAGGTCGGACATTTCGGTTGTGAAATCTGGATCTGACCAAAAATCAGTAAAGACTAGCAAAGTAAACAGAATGGGAGTGATTCACCCAATGCTGTGCATCTGGTCCCAGTCTAGTACGGAGCTGGCTGGACTCCCTTGCCTCCAGTCTGATGAGTAGTTAGTTGCTCATATTTACCAAGCACCAGAGAGGAATACATTCTCTCCTTTTTCTCCCCTCATGGATTTCCTGGTTTTATTTGGTTTTTTTTTCTTCCTGGTGATCTAACCTCTTCCTTTGAAGACTCCCTCCCTTCTCTGGGCAGATGTGATCTGACTCTTTAAGGCTTCCTGGGCCAGCTGGGGTAGGGACATGGGACGAGTTCCCAGAGTTCACCACAAAGGGATGGGGAGTAAGAGCAGTGATAGAATTCAAAAAGCAAGCCCAAAGCCACTGTGACTCAAAGGTCCTGCTTTTAGAGGTGCCATGAATGTCTTTCTAGCCTATGTGGGAGCTGCACTGCAGTTTGGTGACTGGCTCATAAATTTGAATAATAACTCTGACATGCTGCAGAGCTCCATGTGTTTTTGTTCCCCAGAAGAGCTTCGTGCAAGGAAGGATGGATTCTGCCCTCACTTATGACCATGATTACCTATGGCTTCATTACATATGCAACAGATTCAGTTCCTTATCCTAGGAGAATGGGTTCCTATAAGTATAACTATAAGCCCACAAAGATGCTGAATATTTTATGAAATTGTATTTTAGTTTGGAAGGGATCTGCTAGGAATGTATTGCTTTCTTCCTGCTTTCTTCCCTGAACACTCTTAAAAAACTTGATAATGTTCCTGACAAACCTTTCAAGGCTAAGCAATTTCTTTCAAAACAGGGAATAAATTACGCATCTGAAAATTGTTCACACACTTGATCTATCCTGATCAAAACCCCCATCCCTCAAGACTGGACAGGTCTTCTTCGAGGTGCTTTATACTGGGTTCAAGTTCTTCTTGTTAATTTAAGAAAAATGCTATAAGCCAACCATTTTTTATTATTTATGACTATTTTCAAAAACTCATTTTCCTTTTCCTATCCCTCAATGAGAACACTGGTGGCATTCTGCTTTATGGAGCTCATATTGACATTTCCGCTAACTCCGCGCTCACCCTGTGGGATTTAAAACCGCTGCCCATCACAGCAGCGTTTGAACACCCATTCTTCAGGGCCCTATCCAACAAACTGCTCCTTGCATCAGCGTAAAGATCCTTTGTCTCTTTCCTAATACATTAGGAAGAGATATTTTGCAAAATTTACAAATGCAGGCTATTTAACATTGGAAGTTAAATAAATTCCCTAGACATTGGGATCCTTGTGCAGCATGCCCTAACATCCATGTTTTGGTATCAGCTGAGTTCCTGTGAACCACAGTATTTTAGCAAGTGCAGGGGTGCACTTTAAGTGCTTGCAAGTATAAAATATTCATCCTTGCTAGTGATAAGTACACAATTACGGACTATCCTGAGAATAATGAATCTGAAAAACTCCTATATTTTATATCTGTTCATCATGCAAGAGTAACTGTACAATTTGTCTAGACCAAACATGAATAAATCATTTGATTGTAAAGATAAATATAGATGTTTTTGCAAGCTATTTGTGATTAAAGCCTTGCTGTGCTAAATACTGTGGAGACAGAGTCAGTCTGTGCCCCTGACCTTAAGACCTGACCTCACAAAAATAGAATAAAAAGTCTGAAAAGAGAAAGCAGAAGTAATAAGGCTTGATTAAGATTATTTAGAAGGTCAGCTAACACAGTAAGGGTGAAACATTGTTCTTCAAGTCAAATCTAGGCCAAATCTCCATTCATTAAACCATGCTGCATTTTATTCCAAATAATTCTGTCTACTTGCTGCGAGGCCTATTTCTTCTTCTGTAAGGTTGCTTCCTACTGTGCAGTACTTCTAAGATTATTCATTACTTAATGGAAAAGGAAAAGCAGATATATTTGCTGAAGTTGAAAAACAACTGGAAGTACACAAAATCTATTAGAACTCAAAGAAATCATCCGGTTTTTGAAATGACCAAATAATTTTCTGGTCCTATCATTTAGGCTTGTGAGTAAAATTAAACTTTTTCAACAAAATTATTTTATTTTCCTTATTTTATTTGCAAAAATGAAAACATTTAAAGTCAGAAATATCAGTTGGAGAAAAGAGATTTGGCTTAAGAAGAAATATAATAAAAAACCATGTAGAGAGAAACAAGGAAAACGAAACAAGAGAATTTTCACAACAATCACAATGGAGCTCCTTAAAAAATATTACATGAGAATAACTTGAAGACTCTTTTAAAGAGAATATTTTTGTTCTCCGACCAACACAATATCTGAAATGTATTACTTATTCTTTACCTAAACCCAAGAACACTATAAGGTTTCAGTCCAAGATATTAACTAGAATGTTATATAAATTTTTTTTGTACTGGCTGACTACAGGAAGGTTCATTACACATTGTTAAAAAGAAAAAATAAAAAACAAACAACTTGGAAGTAGTCTCAAATTTTTATGCAACTGTGATCACATTTTTACTTTACAAGTCTCAAGTCCAAACCTGAAATCTACACAGACTTTATTGAAGAGGAGTTTCCAAATTCTAACATTTTATTTTTTTTCCCCCTCCAAAACAGTGCCTAAAGCTCTTTAGTAATTTTAAAATTTATTTTAAAAGAGGAAAAATATTCATTACATTAAATTCCCCAGAACTTCAAAGCAGTAAAGAGGATTTTACTCTTACTTTCCTGACTCATTCACTAATAAAGCCCATTTCAAACCAGAAGTAAGGTAAATGAGGAATTTCTAAGTTTCTAAAGAGAAAGGTTGATAGTACCTTCTTTGCCAGGCTTAATGCAGGCGCCCATGAACAATAAAGTTGGTCAGGCAGCGCATCCCTCAATTTGTGTGCATCACAAAATACGCAGACTCTAAAGGTTTATGGCTGTGCACGTGGGAAGGTCAGGGGTGGATCTGGGGAGACTTTTCCATGGTTGTGGTAATTCAGACCAAGAACTCCGGTAAACTCAATTTTGAACAATTCCATTAATGTTATTAACTTTTTTTTTGCCAAGCTTTGTGGCCATAGGTAGCAAAGTTTTTTGTATGGGAAGATCATTGTTATAATCTCTGTTTTGTGGAGAATGAGACAAAATAGTTTGCCCAAAATCACCTTGGAGTCAAGGGGCAGAGCCTTTGGAGGAAATATGATCTGAGACTTTCCAGGCTGTGCTGGCAGACTTTGCAGAGCACTTGGCCATCCCTCCACTGCAGACTACACAGCTTAGTGCAGGAACAGGAATTTGGAAGCTTATAAACATCTGAAGTGGATAGGCTGCACATTTTGTAAGGATGGCAACCTTCAGTTCTAACAGGGAGAAAAGGAGCCTAAAGCCTGATCCTGTCCTGTTCGACTCTCCAGGCTTAAAGCTGAAAATCTCTTTTCTAAGCTGTTACAGCTTGCTTGAGAATGAAGTGTTGAGAGGGGGAAGCACAAATAATTTCCTAGGAAAAAGAAAGAATGCAAAAAGCTGATGCATTGCTGCATATCAGAAGCAAGATTAAACTCACATGCTGTGACAAATAATAATAGTAAAAATGAACATGGTAATGTAAAAACCCAAGAAAATATAACTATGACAGAAGTTGTATCATGTTTGGGCTAAGACATGGGTGTCCATCAGACAGTTTCTGGCTTGTCCACAATATAGAAAAGACCAACTCCTTCAAATCTCTTTCTTTTAGAATACTAATGTACTAATGTAGAAATGAATATAGCAACATTTTCTGTTCACCAAGACAAGGAAGGGAATAATTAAAATCTATTTTTAAAATACTTGAAGATCTTCATGCAAAAGCAAATTAAATATATTAATTTCAGTAACATTTCATCTGTGTAGATTTAGAGAAAAACCTTAACAGAGAGAAAAGTAGTTTTGTAGTAGCATTCTGGTACTGCCTGTAATTCTGTAATTTCAACCCTGGTTAATGTTTTGTGCATCTGAATCATTCTCTGTGTATGTGTTGATAAAACATTATTTAGATAGCTAGAATTAATTTTGGAATTAGTATACTAGTTAAAAATTACAAGCTAATTGTGTAAAATAAAAAGAAAAATTATTCCTGTGGTCCATATTGTCCTTTTTGGATATGTATTCCCAGACAATATTGTATATTCAAATTAAAAAGCTCAGTGCTGAGTCTGTCCAAGGTCATCACAGTTTGTCTGTTACAGTATCCCTCAAGTTTGATAAGAAAGCTACATTAATGAAAATGCATTAGATTGAAAAAAAAAAATAGAACACTGCTAAGTTCTTGTATTAGTGATTATAATTTTGCATTTGACACAGATTTAAAAAGAGTTTCTCTATTTGATGCTGTATTAATATCTGTACTGACAAATCCTTCAGCACATACCATAGCTGCCATTGCCTGGAGGGAAACCTAAGGACATTCTAAAGAGCAATGTGGAGGGAAGTTGTAAAGAAGTACTTGGTTTGGAGTTGTTAGACTGAAACCAAGCAGGAAGGTTTGATGTATTGCCAGAAGGCTTTATCTTCTCAAAAAGTTTATAATCAAACACAAAGGGAAGTCTACTGCATATTTTGTTGTTCAGCAAACATGAAAAGTTGTTTTCCTTTCATTAATGCACCTCTCTTTACACTCAGACTTATCCAAAACAACACATTCTGCAGATATTGTTACCACTCAAAGTCCAGGATTAATTCACTTCAGCAAAAGTTTGATTCCTTTTAAATATTGTTTTTAAGCTGAGTTTGGCAGAGATATTTGAATCAGAAGAAAGGAAAGGGAAAATACAAGTTAATACTACAAGCTTTTTCAGATTGCCCATGTGGAATCTCAGAAGTATTTCACACAGATTATGAGCCAACTCCCTTAGAACAATCTGATTTAGGAAGGCCTCACTTTCCATGGGGAAAATGTGGACTGAGGAAATAGTTAAAGTTATATATATTTCAGTGTGGAACAGTAAATGGAATCCATATCCCGTTCTCTCACCCATAACCTTCAATTGGTAATATAGGGTGACCCTCATGAACCCACACACGCACAATTGCTCACCCCCTTCCACCCCATTGGCCTTGTTGGTGAATCAGGTTTTATAATATCCATGTCTATGGCTTCATCTAAGCCAAGATGGCTTCGATTTTAGAACTCGCTGCACGTTTCTCTTAAAATTAATGGAGAGTCAGTTGTTTTAAGACATGATCCACTCAATCTTACTAGGTGGCAGCTTTAGGAATGGTTAATCACAGTCCCAAGTGCCAATCTTTCTTTAGTGATGCTAAATAGAACCCAGAAAAGTAGCTCAGAAGTAAAGACACACATTTAGAAAACTCTGCCCGCAATAAACACTAGAGCATTTCCTAGCATTTTTCTGTGAGTTTTTCATTAAAAACAATTGACAAGTACATGGCTATGAATATTAAGCAACCTTTTAAGGTGCTCATTCTCTGTTTTGAATGTACATAAATCAGTTAGGGTTACAGTTTTAAAGGCATTTAGACATCTAAAGGTAACATGGAGATTATGTATTGTGTGTGTTTTCTTACTTTTCAGCAATAAATAAGAGATATTAATGATGTTAATGATTTAGGAAAGAAATGTGACAAAGGAGTATGAGAAAGAGGCAAGCTACATGAATAAATTATTTTAGAGATATATTAGCCCCAGATGAGCTATGCTGAATAATATCACCTTGGCTAGGGGATAAAATTTTTTCCTGTGCTCGTACAAATTACTAACTAACTTGCTGTAAATATGCACCTGGGTTTAGTCTGCAGGCTTGCTCTTAAATATCCACAGAATATTGTTGTATTATATGTAGATGAAAAGCAATCCATCTCCAAAACTTGGAGAACAGCTGATAAACTGGCTACAAAAAGCCAGTAGCAAAACTCCCATGGAGGTGAATATGGTGAGATTATTTATTTTATTTTGAGTGTCATAGAGCAGCAAATATATTGGCCAATACATTTAAAGAGAATAATACATTCTGTCAGCAGCAAAAACAGAAAGAAAGAGAAAAAGATCCTGCTCTTCTCATTGGTTTGAGTGTCTTTAGGCTGAAAAGAAAGAAACCATTTAGCTAATATTTAAAGAACAGGAAGAATGAATAAGAGATGTGTTCTGGGAGACAAAACTAAAATGACAAAATCTACAGAGTGGGTATAAGAACCTGTATGGGATAAACGGACAAAGAACAAGTCATGGACATAATTCAGTATTTTACACTCAGTGTTTTCCTTCCTCTTTACTGAAGTGCAGACCACAGCCTGAGAAGAATCTCTTCTGCTCGTTTGAACAGAGCCTCATTTAAAGGATCTTAATAGAAATTAAGTATAACGGTGTGAAGAAAACGAGAGGTAGCTTCAAGCTGAGTATTAAGCCAGACTTTCAGAGAATGAAATCTATTCAAACATGCCATAGTATAGTGCTGAAAAACACAAGGAATCGTGCTCCTGGGAGCATTCCAGTATTGACAAGTATATTACTATATGACTTTCCAGTCTCAATATTGATGATATGGTATCCAGTTTAGCTTTTTCTCTTTGCTCCTGTTGCAGTTGATTTGTTATGTTCTGTTAGATGAGGCACAAGGAGGTAACAACTTCCTTAGTAATGACCGGAAGTGTATTTGAAGATAAACCATCACTTGTGTAGCTGGGGTCACTGAAAGATTAACTTACAGAGATGGCACAGGGCACGATTTTGCCTAACTGTGCTGTAGTTCTCCTATATGGCCTTGTGCAAGTGTTGCCTGGGACAGTTCTTGTACTGCCGCTCATCACCGTGGCTATATCCCAGCATTTATGTTCCAGGTTCCCAGAGGGATTCCAGCATCCTGTGTCAGATGCTTTGGCTACCTGTACAGCGTACACGGAGAAGTGAACATACCAAAGTAGTATCCTTAAGCAAGTTGCTGCCCAAAGAAATACTGGTCTGAGTAGGCATTAATTTGCTAGATGGATGATTCCTTCTCAAAAATATGGATTTTCCTCCATTTGGGTTTACAGCCCAGTTCCTCTGTTTGGATGTAGTGGCCCTGCTCTCAGAGCTCAAGAAGGGATTCTAAACAAGTTTTTATTCCATATTAGAGTAGCAGTAAGAACACCAACCATATTTACACTCTGGTTTTATAAAACAGCGGTTGTAAGAAAAGACTGGAAGCCCTTTTTCTTTCTTCTCCTTCTCTGCACGAATCCACAAAGTCTGTAAAAAACTTATTTTTATTTATTCATGATCTAATTTCTCTGTATGATGTAAATTTTAAGGGACTGGGTCTATTCTAGCTGAGTGTTTCTGCAATACTTTAGCTCAGTGAGGGTCTGTTTCAGTTAAAGCCTGTAAGTGTAACTTTAATGTGAAAAGATCAAAGTAGTTTTCATATTTTCGTGGTGTTCATTACCTTATATAAACACATACCACATCTTGTGTTTGTTGGTTTAGTATTTTGGATTCAGGCAGCTAATCCAGAAATAAAGTCAGTCTATAATTTTCTTAATAAATGTGTGAGAGCACTTTTACATAGTTTATTTTGACTTTTCCTGGTATTTTTCCTGCCCTGAGTGACATTTCCTTAATGCCCTTAAATATTTGAAACACAAAACATCTTAGTGTTGCTTGTCTCAAATGTGTTATTAGATGCAATTTTTTGCAGTATTCTCCGAGCTTCTTAGGCTTCAAAAGTACACATGGATCAATTGTAATACGAAAGGGAAAGAAAATTAATGCACTTCTTTTTCTAGGAATAGATTATATTTTGAACAGTCTGACTGTTTTCCTGACTAGAATTAGAGAGTACTGAATGGATATCACCAGAGACTTAATGAACATCTTTCTTGTTGGAAAAGACTTCTTCCTTCTTCCTCAGTTTTAATCTCCTTCTTCCTGTCTCTGGCAGATGGCGTTATGCTGATGAAGAAGGGACATGTCTGGTTCTCAACAGCTTGTGCCAGCAGACCAGCAGTGCCTTTCCCTGCAAAACTCATTTTATGTAAAGAATAGAAGGCAATTATTATTTAAAAAAAAAAAAAAAAAAAAAAAAAAAAAAAAAAAAGAAAAAAAAAGAAAAAAAAAGAAAAAAAAGAAAAAAGAAAAGAACTCAAAGTTCATCAGTTAAACATACTCAGGAAGGACGTAGGTACTGCCGAAATACTGATATGCTTGGGTCTTGTTAAACTCTTCAATGGGCTGAAAATCTTAGTGATTCTGTAGGGCCCTGAGCAGGGTGTATAAAATACTGCAGCTGTGGTGCATTGTGGGGGAGTTATGCTGATCAGATAGTCTAGACCAAAGCTTTTGATTTCTCAATGAAATCATTAAATGCTGCAGGGAAGTAGATGCTTATCGCAAATGATTAAGCATACTGTTAGGTCAAAAGCCTGGTTTTGCATTAAAAAAAACCACAAAACAAAAACAACAACCCACCAAATCAAAACACAGCTCTACCTTGCTTTCATACTAAACAACAAATTTCAAGCCAGTGAGAGATTTGAGCAGAAGTCTGTTATTGGCCAGCATTATTATCTAGATGCTGCCAAATGTTAAGTAGCATGACATGGGAAACCCAACAAGACATATTTTTCATTTGAAGGATAGAGGTTCTCATATTCAGTTCTAATCAGCTGACTTTTAGGAATACTATCTTTTGTTCTAAGCTTTAAGATTAAATTTTAAAAAATACACCAAAAATTGCATTAGAGACTGACTAATACTGACTTTCAAGACCTAGGGCTTGTTCCTGTGTGTTAGGCATTTTTTAGAAAAAGAAGAAATCTTATCACATACTTTTATGGACAGTGTTTGGTTTTCAGGACAGTCATGCAATGTGCAGATAAAAGTAATTTAAAAAAATAATCATATGCAATAAAATATTGTTTTCCAGAAAATGAACTGATAACATATTTAATATGGACCATTAATGGGTTTTTTGAAATATCAATTTCAACCTGTGGTAATCAGAACAGAGAAAGAAATGTTTTATGCTTATACAAAAATGTCATACTTATTTAGCTTATTTTATTAAAAATGATTCTCATGTTATTTAAAGCCCAATGACAAGTCTAGATTTCCAAGGGAAAAACATGGAGATCATGATGCTGGAAACACAGCATGAATTTAGGATGAAAATAGGTTTCCAAACTGAGCTTGATGCAATATAATCTACTGGCTGGTGTTTATGTTCTATTGACCTCTGGAAGATGGAGTGTTGGTCCACCCACATGCTGTCTGATTACTATTCACTAGATATGATGATTTTCTGATGAATTTCTGAAGGGTTGCAGCTAATGAAGACTTTATTCTGTTCCACATGACAGGAGGCCATGAGTTCAAGTAGATCCTGGGTAACATGGCTGTGGTATTTTGTTCTGGCAACTGCATTTTATTGTGACCATAGCATCTGTGATGTGATTATGGTATTTTGCCATGCAGAATGCAACCAATGTATTTACTTTCTTAGCTGATTCTTTCTTTTATGAACAGCTCTCCCACCAAGAAGAGACCAAAAAGCAACCAACCAATGAACAAACAAATAAAAAAAAGGTCCTGAAACCCAAACAATAAGAAAAACTAACAAAAAACCCCCCCAAAACAAAAGCCCAAAATACTCCTAACAACAGAACAGTGTTCTCAGATTTTAAACCTCTGAGATGGCTTGGATTTAAGTTTTACATTTCCCCCAAAAGATTGATTATGCTCTTGCCACATTCACATGCCAGAAGTATACTGTATTGATTGAATGTCTACTGCTTTTAGCAGTTAATAAATCCCAAGTTAGTGTTTACTGGCTTACAAAAGAGAGAGAGACACAATAACATTGCATATATTAATTGTGCTTTTAAAATTAAATGTCGGTAGCATATCGGAAAGGTGGAACTATTTTCATTAATGCACCGGGTTGACAGCAAGTTGTGTTAACAAAGTTCAGCAAAATGTCTTCAGTGTCCCTGGGATGTTCATAAAAATAAATTAGCCTTTGAAGACAGCATGCCTAGGGGAATTCTAACACATGTAATTGTACCAGAATGCAAAGCAAGCCAACAGGTTTGCTGAGATGATTAACAGTTAACTGAGTTTGGAATATGAACAGCTCTTTTGCATACCCATAATTTATTGTAATTTCTTTAGGTTGGCTACAACCTGAGACCAATTCAGAGAAGAGAATGCTTATTTATCTTAGTTTTCTTTTGGGTTGTGAATGAGATCACTCATTTTAACTACATGGTTTCTGACCACAGACAGCACAGCCCAAAGTAAAGGTGCTCACTGATGCTGAGTAGATGAGAAGGGGCTGGTTAGTACATCTCAAAAGAACTGCTCTGAAAAGTATTTGACTCTGGGCCTTGATGTCAGCAGTCAGGATGGGAAAGGTAATTGCATTAATTAGCTTAACAGGAAAATTCTTCCAAAAACTTCTGTCTGTTTCAGAATGAGATAAAATATTTTCGGGATGGAAATATGTGGATCGTTTGCTCAGTAGAAATCTTCGTTGAAGGCTACAACTTTGAATCTCAGTTAGCAGGGCTGGAGTCAGCAATTTAAAAGTTGAGTACCCAGAGCAAGGTGATCAGTGAGGCTCTTTTTAGAGACAAGACAGATGTCTTGGACCATTATTCATTCCCTTTCTGAAGCAGGCATGTAAGGAAGGTGATCTGAATTACATCCATTGATATGCTGCTCCCTTTGTCTTCAAGTACTGTAGCAGGAACATAAGTGACTAAAGGGGAACGCTCAACTGCTCTTCAGTGAGATGACTTTCATCCTGACATGGGTCATTGATGCATGAATTATTGTAGCATTTATTGCATCATATTGCAGGACACATTATTCCACAAAGGTGGGTGAGGATTAAGTGACTTCCAGTGATCTGAGCAGGTGGACATCATTGCTTTTGACAACATTCTGACCTGGGTATCGTATTCACTATCCTTTACCTTCTTTTCATTCCCTACTCTAGAAAGTAAGCTGGAAGAATAAATTTTTTTAAAAATAAAATAAAATAATAATTAAAAAAACAAAACAAAACAAAAAAACCAGTTAACACATATACACAGGTAAAATGAGATCAGATTACCAGGAGTCAGGAACATGAAGCACAGCAAACAGGCCAGACTGGAATAGTCCCACGATGGAGAGTATCCTAAATATGTACTGTTAGAACAGAAACTGTCACTGTTGATTTCTCTTTAGTATTGCACAAGAGGATATTGTGTGACACACTCAACATCACAAAACTTCTGTTTTCACGAAATTCAAAGTCCTCATATTTTTGGACACGTGAAATATCTGACCTGAGCAAGACACTAGATTATTATTGTTAACCATACCAAAGCTGAGGGGAAAAAAGTATGTAAATATTGATGGAAATTTTTCTGTTCAGAGTGAGAGATGACCATTGAAGAAAAGAGGGGCAATCAGAAAAGGAAGATAATACACAGAGTAATAACATACAGTTTGCTTGGTAATCACGGAATTAAATGGGGGAGGGAGAAAACCAAACAGAAAAATCATCTACATTAGAAAAATTTATGTAAGTCTAGACTTTTCATTGACCGAGGTTGTGTCTAGAATATATATAATTTCATAACTCTTTATGCAGAAGGTATTATTGCAGCAAAACTCAGAAACTACGTCAGCAATGATGTTCATGTTTTGAATATGCTGCTAAAATTGAAGAAAATCCTGAAAAGAACACTATAAAACATTCAGGAGCTGGAGAAATAAAGTTACAGACCTGCTAAAATTCTCAGGCTATTACATTATCCATAAGAATGATGAGAGGTGGTTTGATCACATTGTGTATGTTCTTTCTAAGGCTGAAAATATCAGACATTGAAGAGTTTTTTAATTTTGGAGTCAATAGTTTGAAAGTGTAACTACACAGCTTTTAATTTAAGCACATTTAGAACATGAGGATCAGGAAGAAAAAAATCCAGTACAGAGTAGAATTTTTTAATCTATGAAGGACAGTTTTGTATTTGATATGAGCTTGGGTGCTAAGGAAGAAAACACAAAATTACTGTCCACTTTAATGAAAAACCCTTACTTCAATAACATTGCATGGAATCAGATCAACAGCCACAGTTGGGCCAATATTGACTTCCTTACCCACTACTCTAAAAGGAATGAAAAAAAATACATGTAACAATTTAAAGACTTTGCTGCATTATTTAGATTTATATATATATATATATATATATAAGAGATTAAATAGCTTAATTTCCCTCCATTCATCACCTTTGAAGATATTTTAGCAGAGTAATGGCAGAATGCCAATTCATAACAACCCAAATAGGTGGAAAAAATTGCTAGCTGAAAGTACCTCCTCTTCTCTTCAGCTGGCTAAAATTAGCTGCCCAGTTCCAAAATGCTGTAATAAGGTGGGATAAATCCCGTCATAAAAAGAATTCTGTGGAAAATAATCCATGAGGAAGGGTATGCTCTGTGGAAAAAGTACTTACCATCATGCATTTGATGTAATTATACTTTGCTTTTCAAACTGTAATGAGCAGTGTTTCATATAAATGGTAGGTTAAAAACATGACTAATTTGTTGTTATTGTTATCGCTATTTCTGTCTGTGATCATTTTGATATATGTGTTGTTAAAATGTTGATATATATTATCGTCATTGAATTTACAACTCTGGTCATTGGCCACTTTGCATCTGAGAGCATTCATGCTTGGAGACGTCCAGTAGAGTAGTGCCTCTACTTTTCTGACATTTTTGTCCCTCTTCCCACTTTCTAGTATCCAAAATTCCAGAAAGAGTTGTATGAGAGGCACATGCCTACAAAATAAAAAAAAAAAAAAAATCCTCTGAGAGAGGATGCTAAATGGGGGAAAGCAGAAGTGTGAGGTGACAGGAGCATACAGATGTTTTGCTTGATTTCCAAAACTGGGGACATACAAAGAAATAAACCCAGGTGGGCTGCACAGGGCTGGTTGGTTTTGGGAGTCAGAGGGCTCCAAAGAGTTCACAGCTGGAGTGTTTAATACAAAAGGGAAACAAATTGGTTTATAACCTGGAAGACATTTTTACCACTTGCTTGGGATAAACACATTCCTCCCAAGTGGGGCTGGAACTAAAAGAAATTCCCTGAGTCAGCTACATCTGGCATGTGCTTGTGGGAGAAGTCACAGAGTTGGGCTGCAGGGAGATGCACAGGATCTAAGGGAGAGTGTGCTGAGAGAGGATGGATGGGAAGCAGATGAGATGAGAACACTTTTGTGAAATCTTCTCTTGGGTGTCATGAAAGCTTCCTACAATTCTGGTTCTGTGTATGAGCTTATTTTAGTGACAAATGAATCAAAGTGTAAAAGACACTGAAGGCTGGAACTCCTGTTAGTGTCATGGAGTATAACTGAGAAGGTTTTTCTTTCATCTTTTCACTTCCTGAGATCCTAGCCCTAAATAGTTAAGAAAAACCCATCTTTTCTTATAAATTATTGTTTCGCTATCTGAACTTTCCACACCTTATCTCTTTTTTTGCTGCCCTTTGTAGCAGGCTGTTAGATTATGTTTATGTTAAGGCTGCCTATTTGACTCTCATGCATTGGAGACATCTGTGAGGTGGCTTTGAACTGCCTACTTCCTACAGCTGTTAAGAAGAGAGCCATGGCAACACAAAGTGTGCTGAAGGCTTTAAAGTGTGCCCTTGAGATAGAAAGGAGGACAACATAATAAGCCTTGACTACCTTCCAGATTTGAGTCAGAATAGATGTTAATTTGTCTGTTCGTATATTTTCCTGCTGCTAGTCACTTGTAATTGCTGTTTACAGACCCAGGTTGGAATGAGGTTGTCTCTTTGCCCCCAAGCTTTGGAATATTAAGCAGGATTTCCTAAAGTTGGGCTGTCAGGGGTGCTGCCACCGGCTATCTTCTGCCATGCAGCATGCATCCATTCTCAGTCCTACATCTCATGTATCTTAGACTTATCTGCATAAGTTTGGTAATAAAAAATACCACAAAAAGGTTATTTGCTCATTCCTCATTCACCTTAAAAGTACCCCCACCATATTTTAGGAATGTCTTCAGTGGGTACCTAGTGCTTTTTTCACTTTTCTTCAACATTCTCCTCCTTTTTCCGATCACTTTAGGCTCCCTTATTCCTTTTTCTAGGGTAAAGTGGAGTTAAACTAAAATCTCTTATGTGATAAAGAAAGAAATAATTCTAGATGTTAAAATAGGTTGTCAGAAATGTTGACAAGTGTAGATAGAGTGTGATTTATGGACCTTTAACTTTTTAAATTAAAATCTTATATCCTTAGGTAATACAGTAGTGCTGGTGTGCATTGAATTCTCACACTGCATTCCAAATTATCTATAGTACATTAATTTACCATAGATCTGTTTCAGTTGTTTGAGTAAAATGGACAAGATAAATTGAATTAGTCTGAAGTATAAAGTCTGAAGTATAAGATTGTGAGGAAAGTGAAAGTCCATGAAGACTGTCAGATGTAGGAATTAACTGCTATCCCTTGAAATGTTACTTGTGGAAAAAAGACACTGGGAGACATAAATTTGGATACTCTTTGCTGGCTGATACAGTAGATATCCTGTTCCGGGGCATACAGTTTAGGGGGATTTGCAGCATAGTTTCCTCTCAGGATGTCTCAAGCTAGAAACTAAAATTTCAAAACTTAACAGAAATCATATAAAGTTGGGCCAACAGTCCATTGGATCTGGATCCTGCCAGGCTCATGACAGAATTCAGAGCTGTAGGCCAGAAACCTCAGAAAACTTAAATTTTACAACAACCTACCCACAAAGAGTTTTCCTTCTTATCACAATTAATTGTGAATTTCCTAGTATCCTTAAGTATAACAAAACAAAAAGTCTTGGTTATTCTAAATTTTAACTTTTTGAAATTCAAATGAATAATTTTTAAGTTCCAGTTCTAAATGTTCTGAGCTAATGCAGTCTAGGCATAGATACAGCAGAATACTTGGAGAAGCTGTGTTTTATTTTTTTTTTCTCTGCAATGTGGTCAATAGGAAGCATTTAAAGTACTTAGAAGGCCTTTTTTCAAACTACTTTTGGCTTGGGTGATCAATAGCTTTGAAGAAGGAAATAGAGGAAAAATAAAGGTAATTCAAAATTATTTTAGGTCCTGAAACATTTGTTGAAATTAAAATTTAAAAAGAAAATTACAAATAGTAAAGAATGAAAATATCTCCTCTTTTTTTTTTTTCCCCCCTCAAAAATTTTGGACTTGATCTACCATGATTTTTGGAGCTTTTCAGAGACAAAATGAAAACAAAACAGATAAAGAATTGTTTTACAGATTAAGATGCATTTGCAGGTGGAAGTACTTTATATGGATTTTTGGGAAATTTCAATGTCCCTGTCAAGCTATAGCACTTAGATGCCCAAATAGTTACAGATGAAGATTAAAATTCTTTTACAGATTACAAACTGGTGAAGTTGTAAGGTGAAAGAAAGGCAAAAAAGGAAAAAAAACCAAAAACCCTCAAACAGGTCACAGCTGGATATCTGAGGATTTCAGCCAAGACTGCATTATCGATCACGCATTGTTATTTGCCAGAAAAAGCTGGTCCCTTAGGCTGTGTTTACAGGGGGTAATTATAAAGGCATTTCACATCTCAAAGGTATGAAAAGGCCTATCAGAAATACTTACCTGTTAACTTCCACCGAAGGAATTCAGAAAATTAGGTTCCTAACTTAGACCTCACCAATGCACCAGATTTGAGGGATGAGCTGTAGTTAAGGTTATTCATCAGGGCTAGTCCTCCAGTCTAATTGGTTTGATCTCCCCCATTGCTTTGCTTTAGAACAGTTACCCTCTAAGTTTCATCAGAAGCAGACACCTACCATGTTACGCCATTTTTGCCAAAGGCAGGTGGGAAAACCATGAAAATAAGCATGATTATTTCTGATATTTCCATATTTTAGTGGAGAAAATAGCAGAACAATATGCTAAAAGAAGTGCAAAGAATTCAGAAAAATGTCTAGCATTTAATGTATGCAGCTCCTTTTGCAGCCAAAACCAAAGAATTTCTTTGGGAACATGTCCTTCTCAGTCAGCACAAAATATATTAGCGACCAGGATGGAGATAGATGATAAATACAAGAATTAGTTTAGAAGTCAGTTCAAGGGCTATATAAGACCAAGCAACATTCTTCTGTGACACCTGAATCCCTAAACACGTCATTTCAGCTTCATTTCCTAGTGTGGTGCTTTGTTAGGTTAATGTTTGTATCAAGACGGAAGTCTGCAGGAGGAATATTGGTAGGTTTATTGTATAAACTTTTTGTTTAAATTCAAATTTAGGCAAACAGGTTCCTCTTCTGGAATCCTCAAATGCATTTACTTTCTACTCTGACTTTCTAAAAATGTAGGTTTTAGAAACTCTCTAGAATCCTAAAATTTTAGGTATAAATCTAAATTAAATGTGTTCTACAAGCTAGCAATGATCTAACTATGTATATATTTCTGAAATTCTAGAAGATTAAGAACTCACCTGTGTTTCAGCAAAAACGTAAGTGAGATGTAGGAATTGCCTCTATCATATATGAATATTTTCTCAGGTTTTCTGTATCTAATTTTATTTGCTTACCATTTAAGTAATTAAAAGTATCATTAAAATGATAAACTACTTCAGAAATATCCTAATCTTATAGTACTCTGCTTCCTTTCACCCACCCCTTCTCAAATGAATCTACATTTTCTATACTAAAAGGAAACGTAAACTTCAGCTTGGGAATGATATTGGGATAGATCTCTTTCCTCGGTGGGTGAGTTCTCTCTTTGAGAGTTGGTTACGTAACGTAAATGTCTGTGCCATGGTGGCCTAGACTGAGGAAGCAGGAAAGAAGTTTGGGTAAGTCTGCTTTGCTGCAGTGCCCCTCCTCTCACAAAATAGCATTTTTTCAGTATGCACGGAGGTAATCAGAGCCCACCATCATACCCTTTTATCATCATCATCTGCTTTTATCATCTGTGGCTGTTTAAATTCAGAATCTTTCCATTTTACATAACCTGGGTGGAACAAAAGGAACAGAACTCAAGAGAGAATTTGGCTGCTTGTCTGCTCAGGTACCTCAAGACTATGTATATGTTCGGAATTTTAATGTCTATTATCAGCCAAGATTAGACACATTTTTCCCTTCATCTAAATCTAAAAATGCTGAAAACATCTTGAAAAATGTTTTGCTATTTTACTTTTGGTTCAGAAATTATGCATTGCTTGGATTTGTGTACCGACAGATAATGAGGGAACATCACACAATATATGATAACAATAACACTGAAGTAATGTGAGAAAGTCATTTATCTTTCCGTTTCCACTCTGCCTGTGAGAATCTGAAAATCACTACCATTCCCATTTGAATAAATATTTTGGTGGGAAACATTCATTTGAATATAAAGGACTGAAGAGTTCAGCTATTTCCTGTATGCACAGAAGTTAGATGGGAAGGGAAGAAAGAGATGAAGTACTGCTACTTATCAGCAATATAAGCTGCGTCTTTTGAATGTTTTGTCAGTATTAAAATACCTTATGTTTATTGATAATCTCTTTGCCAGACATATTTTGTAAGTCTATTGCTCAGAAAGGTATCTCTTATTTCCCATGTCTCTCTCTCTCTTCCCCCTCTTCTTCTAAATTGCTTAGCAGCTTGGAGGGATCTGTCAGAAATTTCATTAAATCTTCAATATTTGCATGTACAGGTAGAACTAATTAATTTTAGAAGAATTATTAGAAAAATGTATTTTCTTTTTGCCCTTTCCAATGTTGATATAGGAATTAATAGTAATTGATTATGATCTGTGCCCAAATTACATTGAAAATGTTTAACTCCAGTAATGCATCTAACTCAGGCACTTAAGAAACGTGCTAAGGATAAAGGATCTCAGCTTCCCTTGTGAGAGATCAGAAATAGAAAAAATACATCAATCTCTTATGTCTTTTTGTGCTTCAGTTCACATGAAATAAACAGGGGTCAAGAACCACTTCTTTGGATGTGCAAATTGTATCAGAAGGAGGAGAAGGTGAAGTCTTATATCTGGGATTCATCAATGATCTGGAACCTCGATCTTGAGGAAACAGTTTACTTTCTGAAAAAGTCTTCTTAATGGTGTCAGAGAATTGGGGTGATTTGCTCTTCTTTCTGCTCTATTGCAGTGCTGACCAGGATTGGATTTTCGCTCACCATCCCAGGTGAGTGAAACATTTGACCTGACCTTAACCTCGATTTTGCTCATTTCCAGGTCTGGCAAAAATAGATGAAAAGAAAAAGGCTGTCCAACTCCCTTCTTTTTCTAAGTCTGATAAACTTTATCAATGTTTCTTCCTTCTTTTTATCCTTGGTAAAGAAACATACTTTATTTTTGAAAATGAGAATGAGCCCAAAAATCCCAAAATTGCCTTGGTTTGGGGACTGAATGGAGACAGTTCAGGACTGTATGCCACCTAATGGTCCAAACTTCACAGGCTAGAACACTTGATTATCATATAGTCCTCTCTTTCTCCAAAATTCATGGGCTGAATGCATTACTTTTAGCTGACAATCTGCTCTGAGTTCCAATCTAACAAGAATTTTTTTCTGCAGTTCTGTGGTTCCCGCCTGCCAAAGCCATGACATTATCTTGTCTGATCTGACTTTGTAAGGGTAGTGCCACTAATTTGCCATGGCAAGAGAGTACTACAAAACAAAAAGTGATGTTTACAAATTTATCACAACAATCTCAGCTCTGATAATATGGTTTTGGTCTGCTAAATTTGAGTGTGCCCTTTGAAGCTCACATTGAATTTATTGTCTCAAAGTTAAATAAAAAAAAACCAACAGAACCATAAAGAAATATGAGCAGCTGGACATTTCCTAGTATTTTGCAGGAACTTCCAGTCTTTTTTAGACTAAACTCCTTGTTGAACATGGTTTCTCTGGTTTCTAAGGACACCTTGTATTGGCATTGAGAGACAAAATTACTCTGCATGTACTTGCCTAATTCATATATTACTTGACAACTACAGATGCATAAACAAAATGATATTCTTACCTAAGTCGATTTGCAGCCCAAGCTGCAGCCCAAATTAACTATAGATAGGCATATAAATGAACTTTGAAAAAACCCTCAGTTTTCTATTTCAGTGGGGAAGTAGATTTACTTTTCGTTCATAAATTCTCACGGTAGAGACAACCATCCCCCTGTGTGAAATAATTTCCTGAGAGGAGCAAAAATGATTTAAAAACAAACATCGTTCACTCTGAAGAAAACCCTGAAATCTTACAGTTTTCATGACTGTGCTCATGTTCAGCTACCTTAAAACATGAAGCTTGACCTGGTGCTTTGAAACACCCCTCACAAATGAGACATGAAGATGCTATACTGAGACTAAAAGCTAAATGAAGTGGCGTTGGTGGTCTATTAGTTAACGGTTTCTTCATAATCTGTACTTATGACTTAGAATGAAGTACTGTGTTTTAGATGAAAAGTAAAACAGAGGTCCCTGACCATTTTGTTTCATTAAACATCCAATGACAATTAAACCAAAGCAGAGGATGTTAAGTTCAATGTTCTTACAAAATTCCTATCTGGATAATTACATCCTGCTCTACTAAACTTCCTCCTAGAGAAAATTTAATTAAAATGATTTGATGTCTCTCAGGCACAGAGTAGACAGGTGTCTGTAACACAAAAGCCACCAGCAGAATTGACATAAATTGATGCTCTTCTGTGGCAGGGAGAGCAAGGACAGAAACATTACTTTCTCCTTACCAGAAATGGACATTCCATTTCAGGCACTGGGTACATCCACATTATGCTGCTGGTAACAAAGTACTAAATTCTTTTGATATCTGCCCAGAACTTCTTTTAAGGAGCAGGAACTGAATTTATAGCTAACAGCCCTTTTGGCAATCAACTAGGTTCTTGGTAGGTTTTATTAATGATATAAGTAGTGATTAAATAGATATACCCAGGAGAGAAGGAAGGGAAGGCACTTTTGCAGTGCAGCTGGGAATCTGTTACACAGACATTCAGAAAGTCTTTTACATTAATGATCAAAGAATCACAGAACCACTGGGGCTGGAGGGCATCTTTGGAGATCACAGAGTTCAACACCTCTGCTCAGAGTGGGATTGGGTAAAGAAGGTTGGTCAGGACATTGTCCAGTCATGTTTGAGTTTCTTAAAGGATGGAGCATCCACAACCCCTCTGGGCAACCTGTGCCAGTGTTTGACTGTTCTTAGAGTAAAAAACCCCTATTTTTCTTCTGTTTAAATGGAATTCCCTGTGCTTTGACATGTGTTTATTACTTCTTGTCCTTTCAGCGAGTACCATTGGACCTGTCTCCAATTTCTTTACTCCCCCATCAGGTATTTATACACATTGATAACGTCGTCTCCTGAACCTTCTCTTCTCTAGGCTGAGCAGTCCCAGCTCTTCCAGCCTCCCCTTTTATGTCAGATGCTCCAAGTCCTTAGCTAAGTTGTGGAGCTTTGCTGGACCTGTTCCAGCACATCCATGTCTCTCTGGCACTGAGGAGCCCAGACCTCTGTCCCTAGGGCTCAGTAAAGGCTGAAAAAAGAATCTACTTTCTTGTACTTCTTCCAGCTGGACTAACGACCATCTCCTGTGTTCTAAATACTTTGGCACTAAGTGACAAAAGGAAAACAGTGGTTTTTTTTGAGGAAAAGCTTGATAAACTCAAGGATCAGATGGACATATTCTCTGGACCACATATGTCTTGCAAATATTTTGCTAGATCCACTTCCATATGACTGTCATTCTTTACCAGTTCTCTGGAATAGCTTAGCCTTTTAAAGCTTTAATTAAACTGTCTTACTAATGGACAGTTAATGATTTAAAAGGAAACAATTCACCAATGTCATGTCCCTCCATTATACAGTACACATTTTAATGGTTTGTAGTGAATCAGTTGCTTATCAAGACCTTGAATATCTCAACAATCGCACCACATTTTCTCAAAATAACATAACATGATACAATGTGGTTAAAGTAGAGTGACAGCAGGAGCTGTGGCTTGAATGTAAATGCTGTGTTATGCCACGGCAAAGAAATGTTCCACAAATCTAATGAGTCAGACATAGCCTTGAGTTTGGATGATATTCAGCATAATGACACGGCTCAAAAATAATTGCCAAACAGTCCCTCATCACTCACAGAGCCTACTCAGTCATCTAGACCCTGTGCAAGCAAAACTCCCAGTGACTTCAACAAAGTAATGCCTTAAAAATGAACCCAGGATTATTCAGGAGAAAAAAAGAAGTGAAAGTCAAACAGAAAAACAATCACTTTAGAATGTATACAGCTTCCATCATCATAATATCTCTGCACTTCACAATCTTTTCCCAAAATGCTATTAAGTATTCATAAAGTAGCAATTTTATGAATGGGTGTCTGATGCATCCAAGGTCATGCAAGAGATGTGGCAAACAGCAATACAACAATCCACCCCAGGAGACAAACCTTGTCCCAGGACAGAGGGAATTCCAACAGTTGCCTAATAATAACTAGGGTCTGCTAATAGGTAATTTTATGCATCAAATTTTATCATTAAAATGCATCCATTAAAGTCTGAATCAATATCGATATTCAGACTGATTTCCTTATTGTTATTGACAGTAAACTCCATCCTGAGATAAAAACTTTCCTAATAGCCAACTAAAATATGCTCTGCTGCAGTGTAGATCACTTGTGATTCTTTTCCAGTTAATTATAATAATTGATTCTATTGATCCCACGCTTTTTCTGGAAATGTTTGTGCATGAATAACTCAACAATGAATAGTCAGAACAACTCTTCTAAACTAAAGATTATCTGCAGGAGATGACCAAGGATTAAAAATAGAGTTATGAATTTAGTGAAAAACAAAATGGCTCCTTCCACTGGCAAAGCAGCTGCACCAGAGCATTTGTGGGGTTTTTTTTTGGTTGAATGATTTCTGTTTTTTTTTTTAATGCAGATATCTTTATTTGCCCACATCTTTATTTCCTTTTAATTTAAGAGTTCATGGCATTCATTATTTAGCATGTCTCTTTTGTCATTTTAGATTATAGGGAGAGGAAGGTAGGTTTCATATTTTAACAAAATGTAATAATATTTCACTACAAATTGTTCAGATTTAATTTGTCCTCTTCCTGCTACAAATGTTTCTAAGCTTTATCACAGGGCTTTATTTTAAATTCTAAGCTTTATGACTTTAATCTATTGCTGGAAAGGGACTTTATTACAGCATGGTCACACCCCTTACTTTGTAAACAAATTGACTTTCTTCCTTGTTTCTGTTTTGTTTGGCTGAGTAATTGTCTGTTACTTTCTTGCAACAGTTCTCCTGGTTGCAAAGCCTTGTTGCACTATTTTAAATAAAATTGGTGGACTGACCTTTTTGTCTATGACCACGTCTTTATTTCCTTTTAAATTGAGAGTGAACTCTCACATAGGAAAGAGTAATCAAGGAACAGAGTTTTATTTATTAGCATTGATTCTACAAATCACCTGGTGCAGCAAACAAACTGTATGAGCAATACAATAATTTAGCAATTCTCTTGAATCTCAGACTCTGTCTTCTGACCCTTGCCAGTGGTACAAGGAAAACAGACAAAACAATGAGCAACAATCACTGTTCTTTACCCTATTGCCACTTTATGGCTCACCACACAATAATGTAATTTACTGCAAGCAGGGAAATCCTCAGGGAACACTTTAGAGAATGGGAACTGGCCTTAGGTTTTTATGGGGTATTTTAAGGTACTTTTTTAGGGAGGAAAAACCCTTCAGCACCATTCTCTTTCCCCTGTCTTCTCTGCCTCCTAATACCAAAGTAATAGTTTGACACCAACACCACAGCAATTACCTTCAATTTGTAGACTGTGGGGCAAATTGTAGAAAGCATCGTAAATTTGGTCCTAGGCCCAATGCAGTTGAAGATTTTCTCAAATCCTCATCTGCTCCTTACCAGGAAGACAATAACCCATTGGTTTATATGCTAGGCAGGCTTCCACAGAATTAGAAGTTGGTGTCTTTAAATGTCTCCTTACTCAGTGGAGAAAGATTTAACTTTTACAGAGATATTCCAAAAAGGAAAAGGCTGTGATGAGATACATCTTGGAAGAAGCAGAAGTACATAAATTCAAACTGATACAGAATCACACCTCAACCATTTCCTTCAGACAGAACAAAATAAAATTATTTCTAAAACATGATGCTAGGAGTACAAAAATATTTCCTTATCAGTTAGGCTGGTGGGATATAAAAGGAATCTACTTCACTTAGTGTGAAACTGTACTGTAAGGAAAAACTGCACCAAGTGGTATTACTAGAAGTGAAAAACGATTTCCAGTGCCTATAGCTCTGTGTATCACTGAAGAGATGTTGGAACCATACAAGTGGACCAACTGATATTTGTGATAGGAAAGGAAAGAAGCCTGGAGAGCTTCAGAAATGCGTTTATTCTTAGACGATAACGTTGAAAAGCTGCCTTATGGTGGAATGTTTTTTATCTTTTGACAATGAGGATGACATATGTTGGACATCCATTTGCTCTCCTCATTTTGACAAGTTGTATATGAGTTCTTAGTGGCAAGACATATTCAGGAAATTTGATTTCACACTGGATCCCATCAGGCTGAATTTACTAAAACCAGACATTTCAGGAAATTTGGAAAATTTGGAATGCAGCATTTTAAGAGAAGCCTTCTAGCCTTCTTCCTGTGCAAAAGAGATATTCTAGATAAAGGGGTAAGAATTCTAGGAATAGTTTTTTGATGCCTGATAGTGCCAGTGGTGAGTGTAACTATAACTGAATAGCATTATCAGAGGCGTAGGGAACACAACCTAAATCTGAATCAGAGCCAAACATAAATCACTGAAGAAGGGGAGATTAAGGCTTGTGACAGATATGATTTGGATAAGTGAAAGTGCCAATGCTATATAAAGACTTAGACCTGCTAGAAAGAGCTAGAAAGTTCATCAGAACTGGTGAACATTTTTTAGTTGTAGACCAGAGTTGGTAGAAGGCCCATTGTTTCTGTAAAAACAACATTATCAAGAGAAAACAAAAAAGTGTTACATATACGTACCTTTTAACCTGAAAATGGAAGATAAGAAAGCTGATCAGAAAAATATATTATTGAAGAAAATGAATATTATATTGCTTCAACTGAATATCAATGGAATAGTCACTATATTAAGGTTGCACTAACACAACTAAAGAGAGTCTAAGCATTTACACAGCTCTTTGGACAAGGTTTTGCTTTTGCCACCACTGTAGTGCCCACTAATATTTTCAAAAGGCCACTTAAAATCAAAGCTTGTTGGATTTCTTCTTCATCTGTGCTATTTTGAGAAGGACAAGATTGGCTTAAAGATTTGGAGAGACACATTTCCCTACAGGATTTATCCATCAGTGGAAAGGAACTATGACAATTGGTGAGAGGAAAAATAAGCTTTGATATAATACAACTTTTAAAAAAAATTATAACATCAAAAAGTTTCCTACAAGGCTTTTCCCATTCATATGAGAGATTTTGGAATGAGAAGCGTTGACTATGAAGAGTTGACTGATCATGAAAGAGAAGAAAACAAATAATTTTAAAATAAAGAGTCCAAATGCTAGAAAAATATTAATGAAAATGCAAATAAGGAAAAGACAAGTAAGAAAAAAGGGCAAAAGAACTGCATTTGGAAGGGAAGAACTCCCTGCACTTCACCATTCTGGATTTGGAGGGCAGCTCTGGAACAAATGAAGAAGATAAAGCCAAGCTCTTCACATTGGGGCACAATATGAGGATGGAGACAGTAAATATACCCTCAAGGAAGTTCAAATTTGATATAGAGAAGAACTTTTTTATATTTTCTGCCTCTTTTCCTTTTTAATCAGTGTCTTGCAATGGGGCAGGTTGTCCAGAGAGGCAATGCAGAGTTTGCCCTTGTGGGTTTTTAACATAAAGCCTAGAACAATCTGTCCTGACCTAACACCTGATCTCCAGAATGTTTCTTCCAAGCCTAATTATGCTGTGATTCCATGATTTGGTGACTGCAGTATACCTTAATGCAGAACAATTAATGCTGATTTTTGTATTTTTATTTCCTTTATTGAGAGAAAGCATTGGATTAGTGCAAAGTCAGTTCTTTGTACATCCTTTCAAATACGTGTTCAGCTGAGGTACAGAAAGCAGGAATTTTTCTGAGAAGTTTTGCTAATCAAAGGCCATTCTGTGTAGGTTTCCTGTACATGAAACGGTCCAAACTGAGGTGATGGAAGAGAGAGCTCAGGTAGTTTAACTCCCCCTGACCTGCTTGAAACTAGCAAAACACTGGATAACAGTGTTGTGATCCCCTTGGACTTGTTGATGTTAAATCAGGCAAATCCTCTGCCATGCTCTGTATGCCATTATAAACACAGTAAATGAGAGGAAAATGTAATGAGAGATTGTTTGGCAAAGCTTAGCATAGATGTTACATCATCATTACACTCACTGTATTCTAAAATCACAGTTTTTGTCTCTCCCAGAGCTGCAGTATCTTCTGGATTAGATAAGAAAAAATATAGACTATTTTGAAACAGCCTTCAGATTTGTGGGCTAGCTAATTCTCTCTTTTTCTTTAGTTAATGGAGACGACTGGGGCAAGAGGCATTCTGTTGGATAGCTTTTCATTCTGAAAACATTAGGTTTGTGTCAACTGTGATACCTGGCCAAAAACATGGGCAGGGAAGGCAACAGGAAAGCACAAAGGCCAGGCTTAGCAGTGGAGGAAAATAAACAGTGGATAAGGAAAAAAGACAAGGGGGGGAAAGGAGGTCCCAAGTGTCTTGTGGGACATAAGGAAATAGGGACAATGAGCTAAAGAGAGAAGACGCACAGTGAGCGACAGGGTTAAGTGCCCCCAAATAAATAATAAATTACAAAATCCCTAACAGATTCACAGAGCTTCCACTGTCACACCTGTGCAGAAAGTGAGCATGGCAGCAGGTATTTCTGTATTTCTGCTCGATGTAATTACTGCTGTAAGCCTGGAGCACTGTTATACAAAAGAGAGAAGTTAAAATTGCTCGAGCTAGCATTTTAGGCAACTTTCTTCAAGACACATTTCTAAGCAGTGCCACTAACCTGAGGGCAAGCTAAGTAAAGCCAGACCAAAGTTTGCTTGTGATTCACTGCTGACTTAAATCTGGTAAAGTAGTATGCTGAAGGCAGTTCAAATATGGCCAGCCACAAACATGGGTTAAATTAATCTGGTTCAGCTAAAATGCAGTGCGTGAAATAAGAGCCAGTCTAGTCAGTCTATGAAAATATAAACTTTTATGACTTCAACTTACTGAACCTGAGGTTCACTGGAGTGAAGAACCTCTGAGATATTTTTAAAGCTCTGGAAAAAGTGACAGGAGCATGATGTTTAGGCTTTAGCTGTATTCTTCCTGCCATCACTTTTAAAATGCAAATACTTTAACTTTTGACTACTGTTCTCTGGCTGACAGTGAAGAAATTGGGTGAGGTATCCCTTCTCTCCGGGCATCATTTCCATTCCCAGGCTGGGAGTGGCCAGCACAGTGGGAGCGACTCAGATCCTGCAGAGCAGGCGGATTCCATGTGACATGTTCAAAGTGCCACAAGCAGCACCAACCGACTGCAAAACTCTTCAAGCTGCAAATCCTACTTCTGGGGCAGCAGGAAACCACTGTTGAAATTCCAAAGAAATTCCAACATTAAGAAACAAAGTGGGCAGAGGGCAGAAAAGTAGCTGGTGTTTATTCCTCCAGGGAGAGCCAAAGAGATCAGAGGCTTTAAATCCACAATTATTAATGGAGTGATTATGTAATGGTGTGTGCATGGGTGTTACAAAAGGAAGAGCTACAATTTCACATAAAGATTGAACTTCAGAACCAAGGAGAAAGCAACAGACTATGAGAAAGGAGGGACTGAAATGAAAACCAGTTGTTCCATGAACTCCAATTTTACAGTGCTCCAAAACGCACTGAGCTGTACCAACTGGCATATCATCAAAACTGGGAATAACATAAAACTGCCCACCCTTGAAGCATGACATGAGGAAATTTTGCAATTATGGAATACTGAATATATTCCAACAAAACAAAGTGCCAGGCAGCTCGTCTCCACCTACTTCCCATGCTCAGAATATAAATGGAAAAGGGAACATCAGCAAAAACTCTGGTTGGATCCTTTGTTGCTGAAGGCTTTTTAAGCAACTGAAGATTAATCATCCTTTTAATCAGAAGAAGATTGAGGACTAAGGACTTATCACCAAACAACTTACTTGGGTAAATTACTCAAAGCACCTAATTAAATTGATATACTCTCTTACCAGGATGTAAACTTTAAAGTCTGAAACCCTGTAAACAGTACAAAGGTGCTTACCCATTATCCATGATTCATTTCTCTGTTGGTGGAATGGATAACAATAACTTTCTGAGAGCACAACAAAAATTAATTTAAAGAGTGTAGTAGCCACATAAAGACTCTTTTCTTTCTCTCTTTACATCATAAATTGCCAGATAAGGCACAGGGATTTTTTATTAGATATGAAATGGTAAACTAACAGCAATATTTACAGCATTGTACATCATCTAAAAAACATGCCTTGAGCTGTTTGAAGCTTTGTTATACAGTTATTATTGCTGAAAAAATAATTGCATCTGCTCCAAAGTTTGCTCAGTTCTATAAAAAAAATTAGTAGAACACAATTAAGAACAAGATCTGAGTTCATGTCATCTTACTTTATTCTATTCCCAGAGTTGTTTTTGTAGGAAGCCTAAGCATGATGGTTTTCTTTGCTGCTAATGGATAGCAGCTGGTTCCAGATCAATCTTGTTCACTACTGAACAGGACTTCAGATCCTCTCTCAGGCCTTTCAGTGAGCAAATAAATTTGGGTGGGATCTTTTATAGACCTCTTGAGTAGGGAATCTTAGGTCAGATTATAAGATTAATACTTCATCCCTTCTTTCTTTGAGAAGGTGTCAAACCTCTGCTGCTGAAACGGATGTTTGATCAGAATGTAATCCATATTAGCTACCTTTTGAACCTGACCATAAATATACAAATATACTGTAATGAGAACAAGTATATGAGCTGCCTGGTCTGGTGGAAGGTGTCCTTGCCTATGGCGCAGGGGGGTTAGAATTAGATGATCTATAAGGTCTCTTCCAACGCAAACCATTCTGTGATTCTGTGATTTTTTAAGCATTTTGTAGGAGTGTGATGTCACCGACAGTCAGACAAAACATATAAACACTTTACATAACAATTTAAGTGGAAATAGTCAAGGCAAGGGAAGATGAATGCAGCTGCTGGTAGGAGACATTCAAACAGTGATAATTTGCTAGACAAAGGAGAAAGAAAGCTCAAATAATAGCAAACAGATAATCTTGCTGAATACAGGGAAGATGACCGGCAAAACCAAAAACCAAGATAAGCAGTCAGGAGAAGATAAGGCAGATGAGACTGCTCCGTTTGGGAGGGGTGCAAAAGGAGCAATGTCACAGGGTGAAAGAAGATAAGTCTGACTCAATTCTGGCTTCTCTAATCAAGCAGCTCTGAAGTCTGATCCAGGCTACCACGCCCGGCAGTGGCTGCAGCCATCGGTGCTCAGTGTGCAGCTGTGGTGCTGCACTCATCTCTGATTTAGGATATGGGTACTAAAGGCTAATAGCTCTGTGTGGTGCTAGTGATTAATAGTGTGTACGGATTAACCATTAGCATCTGTGCTCTTAAGGAATAAATTAATTCAGAAAAGATTTGATTTAAACTGGACTGATCCAAACACTGCCAACTTAGCCAACTCTTAATTCCCTAATGGATATATATTTATATATGTTGCCACACTTGTTTTCCCAGACCTTCCCTACATTATCCCCACCCCTAGTGAATAGCAGGGAATTTTTCAGGGGAAAATCTTCTTGTACTTCCTGTATGCCAGAATATAATCCAAACAAAACTGTCAGGGTTCCATCACTTTTTGCTGCTACCCTATGTAGCCAAAAATACGATAACATTTTTTTTTAATATCTCTCTCATACTGGTGGTGTTATGCAATTAATAAATATCAACAGCTATTTATAGTTCTAATTCATACTTATCCAGTCAGATACAAACGGAAGAAAGACAACTGTGATCAGACAAGCAGAGCTGAATTATATGCATTTCAGACAGAATATCAGTGAATAAATGTCTTGTGTTTATAACTAACATGCTTGATTTTGGTTTTCACTTATTTGCTTTCACTTTTTTTAAATAATAAAGAAAAAATAAAAGAAAGATAATTGACTAAATTAATTAACAACAACAACAAAAAGAGTAATATCTAGTCTAGAAATGGAAACTTACTGAAGGAAATTTTTGGGAAAAATATCCCATTGAGAAAAAGAAAAAATAGTAAGATTTTCCTGGCTGTGATATATCCTGGGCTAATAATAGATCCCCTACAGGAAATTACACATAGTCAATAGCTTTTTACAAATGGATTGGAAAATACATTGGACAAAATATCCCAGAAAAAATTTGTCTTGGGAGAATGGTTTAGTAGTTTTATTCCATTCCTAAGTTGTAAAATACCTGTAGTGGTTTACTCTAGTTAGAAAATAAGAACCACATAACTACTTTCTCACTCCCTTCCCAGGCTCTGCTGGGGAGAAGAATTGGAAAGAAAAGGTAAACCTTGTGGATTGAGAGAAGAACTGCTTATTAAAACAAAATATAATATAATAATAATAATAGTAATAATAATAATAACAATAATAATCGTCATTGTAAAGAAAATGAGAGAGGGAGATAAAAGAGAAAACAAGTGATGCCCACTACAATTGCTCCCCACCCACTGACCAATGCCCAGCCCATCCCTGAGCAGTGATTGGCACCTCCTGCCCAGCTCCCCCAGTTTATGCACCAGGCATGACTTCCTTGGTATGGAACATCCCTCTGGTCACTTTGGGACAGCTGTCCTGGACATGCTCCCTCACAGGTTCTTGTGCAGCTCCTCACTGGCAGAGCATGGAAAACTGAAAGTCCTTGGCATTGGGGGAGCCCTTTTTAGCAAAAACTACAACATCAATATGTTGTCAACATTATTCTCATATTAAATCCCAAAATACAGTACTGTAATGGCTACTGGGAAGAAAACTCTATCCCAGCTGAAATCAGGACAACCATTTTGCTGGTTTTAGGAATGTGTTCTTTAGCTACAGAGACAGATTCTGATGTTTTATCATTACACAAACCTTTTGCTAGCTTAAACTAACTTGAAACAGGGAGGAAGTTGTTATTCATTCTTTATGATTTGTTGCTCTCACCTGGGAAAGGGAGAGAGCAGTATTTATGAGGGAGGAAGAAGTCACATAGACCTGTTGACAAATAAGTATTTTTCTGTACAGAGCCAAATTGCTATGATTGTAAGTGGGCCTCAGGTAATTGTTTTGACAGCTTATTCCATCTCTTTGTTGTTGTTGTTGTTGTTTGTTGTTTTAATATGTAAAATGTGGTAATATTATAGGAAAAGTAGAGCCTGAGAAAGCCAATGAAAGAGTCAAGAGATCTCTCAAAATATGTTTACTTTGGCATAGAAAAGACAAAAATTAATTGTAACAACTTCAGACTCCAATTGTAATACATCAGTATCTGTCCAGACCATTGATTTATTTCATTCAGAAAATGGAATCTGCAACAAATTAGGATTGTTCTGTTTGTGACCTTGCACTCTGTTAGAGCTAATTGTCATCACTGGCTGAAAATCCAACTCAAAGACCCAATTCATGTCCTGACTGCAGGATAGCTGGCAAAAGATGTGAGTACAGAAAACCTGGAAAAAAGAGGGTCAGATTGTTTTTCTGGAGCTTTATTGGAGTAGCCCTTCAAGAAAAGCTGCATTAATTTCAATAGGGGAAGAGCAAAGACTGACCTCATTTAATTTAGGGTAAGTTTAGATGGAATGGAAAATTATATAAGGTGCATAAAATGTCCATGAAACTCTGGTAAAAACTTATCTATTTTTCAAGTTTTACACTTAATGGAAAGAAATAATTTGGTTTATGTCAGATGATTTTATGAAGGAAAACCTGCCAAAGAAAACTAAATCTTTGCTGGGTTAGGAGATATTTGCACTCTTCTGTCTACTTTTTTCATAAATGTTACCAAAAATTAGAACTGATCTCATCTTCAATTAAAATCTTCCAGGATACAAGGGAAATACATGGACCGTCTTACTAAGAAAGACACAAGGTTTGGCTTTTAAAAAAGTAACTTATAAATTACCTGCAACAAGTCTAATGTTATATAATACTTTGAATAACTTTTCTGGCACCTGAGAATTTATCACAAAGTTAAAACATCTGAGCTTCAATGACAGACTCTCCTGTTCTTGCTTGAAAAGAGAAACAACTAAAATACCTATGTGTATATACTAATGAAAGAAGATGGTAAAGCAATAGGCCAGTTTATCATTTGTTATTTTTTCAACATAATGACTGTAGTTTCCCTGCTCCCCGAAAAAAACCCCAGCCTGTTTATTTTTTTAATGATGAGCTGCTACCCAAAAGAAACAAAGTGGCATTCTGTTGACACCATATGGTAGCTGAAAAATGGATTTCATGGTATTCTATTTGTTAGAATGTCTTCTGAGTTTCTGTATCCATAATTTATGTTGGGGCCTTCTCTGATTGCCAAAATATTCAAATGGCTTTCTCTTCACAGGGTAGCCTGCGTGGGGGGAAGAAGGTTTTCAAAACAGCAGGACCTGAGCAATCTCCTACTGCTCAGAGGAGAAATCATTTCCAAGCTTCTGTCCTTCTGGCTGCTTTCATTGTAATAATAATTTACATCCTGTGCGAGGAAACTGTTTGCATTCAGAAGAAACCCAAAATAATAAATAAAAAGGAAAAAAAAACCCCAACAGTTTCTGTTCTTGCATACTAATACAAGAATTTGTGAATATTAAGCATCAATTTAAAGTTTCATTGACTCCTAGGCTCTGACGTAAGTAGATAGCTTAGGCTTTCATATCTTAATGGAAAGTGATATGCAGAGGTTATTGAACAGTGCAGTTTCCAAATGATTGCCTCTGCAGCTGGCATAGAGAGATCCAGAGTGGTTATGGATGAGCTAAAATAATTAAGACATATTTCTCCTGGTGTCTACTCGGTTATTACTCACTTTTTAAGAGGCCATAATTTAGGCAAAGATTTAAGTATAACTGTGAATTACAAGCAGATATTTCATATGGTCTTAATATGGTGTATGAGGCCACTGGCATTATGCAGCAGGATGTGTCTGTTGTAAGCAGCAGGGACCCTGGAATCCCATTAAAAGACTGATCCAGTCCCTCCTTTTTCACCTTCCTCCTCTCCTCAATCTATCACAGCTTAGTGCTTGCTGCTGTTTGACCAGCTCTGCTTCCCTCTTGCCCCTGGGATGTTGGCAGGAGCACGCAGATGATGAATGGACACCTGAGTGTGGGGGGAGCTAAGACCAGCTGCAGCTGGGTTATTAATGCTCAGCAGAATGGGATTAGAGGAGAAGGAGCCCACCTGTTGCGGGGATCTTCTTAAGAATTAGATTAAACCTATTTGACCCTGAGGTACTGTGGTCTCAGAAGATTATTTATCCTCAGGAGTAAAATTGAGTTATATGGAGGCTTTATTTCGTTCCTCAGCCTTGGGAAGCATTCCTTCATTCTTGACCCTCTGGCCATCCTGGGCACACAGCTGAGATACTCCAGCTGAGGTCTGCGAAAATAATTTAGCCAGTATCAAACTTGGATCCCATGAAATTGTAGTTTTCATAAAGAAATAGAATGGGAGCTGGATATTCTTCCAGAGCATCTGGCAAAATGCTGCTGACAGCTTTGCTTATTCTGAAGATGTACTGGTTTAAAAAATGGCTTCACTGTAATAGAGATTTAGTGATGTGAATACATATTTCTTGTATGTCTGCTTAATAACACAGTCTTAGAAGTTCAGTCAATATTTAAATGACATTCTATTCCAAATCAAAAGAAAGAACTTACACTCCTATAGGAAATGGAAGTAGAAAACCTGTGACCAAACTAAATTAAATTTTTAGAGAAGCATTATATATGGAGGAAATCTTGAAATATTAAAAGTAACTGTATTTAATCTGGAGGGAAAAATGCAGGAAATTTCATTCACGAATTGTTTCTACATATGTACTACAAATAGTTTCTGGGAAAAGAAAAGATGGGCAAAAAGTTCTAGCATCATCAACAATAGATCTAAACATCTGCAAATTTCTTTGCAACTGATTTAAGATAGCCATCAAAAGTTTTATCCTGTCCTGCAGAATAATTCTCCAGACAACCTGAATTTAGGATATGAGACAAATTTCATTCATGTGAGCAGCTCAGTTCAAGTTGTTTATGCTAGAAAAATGGTTGAGACCCCAGTATTCACCTGGGCTAATGACATTGATAAATGAATTTCCTTTATTTAAGGTTCCATTTACCTTTCAGGCATATCATCCTTTATGTCACAATTACTAGTCTTTATGTCTGTTTTTGTGTACAACTGCAACTGAGGTTAAGCCAAGTTGACTCTCAATGTGAAGACAGAATCATTACAGGAGAGAAGGGTGAGAAGACAGCCTGAAACTGATTCTATCCCAAGAGTGATGTTTGTGAAAATCTACCACAGAACCCCCTAGAAGTACTAAAATTAAGCTTCAGATTAATTTAGGTGATCACAATGTTGGTGTTTAGATGCAATCCTTTTGTCTAAGGTTCCAGTGTAGTTATTGGGATTCTCAGGTGGGTTTCTCTTACCTTTTATGGGTCCCTGCGGCAGATTGGGCTCTGGGGGTTTGAGACACCTCCACAGGGCTTGTAGTATGACATGGAAGTTAAGAGAGATCTTTATCCTGCTGAAGCAACAATTGGAGGCTAGAGAAAATCTGAGCACGGGTTACCACTCCAGGCAAATAATGTCAATAGAGGCTAAAGAACTGTTTTCTATCAGAGACACAAATTTTACCAGCTGAACTGCTCTTTTGGATCCATGGGCTGCACTGATGAGCTCTCCATCAGTAACATGGGGCTTGAGACAGGGAACTCATGGGAGAAACTTAGGTCTTGTTCAGCTGCCTAGAAATAGTTGTTTACTGTGATTTGAGATCCAGAAAGGTTGTTATAGAGTGTGGAAGTGTCTCTGGCAGTGTATAACGTCTGAAATAGCACTGGGTGCCTCTGTTTACATAATCAGTTTGAGTTTTTGGAGTCCAATATGAGAGTTTACATGCAAACACTTATTGTTTGGATTTTGGAACTGGATCCCTACCACCCCCACAGCTGGAGATATCCTTTCAGCATGAATAACTTGAAGTTCTAACAGTGCACCTTTTTCCCCTATTGATGTGGGCATTTTCTGTCTTTTCCAATCATCAGGGGTGTACCTGTTTAAAGACATTTTCTCTGCCAGCAAAGATTCAACAGAGCACAGTTTGGTGCAGGTAATTGCACTGGTGTTTTACTCTCAACCTGTAGATAGATTCATTGCTGGAGAGGAGATTCAAGGCAAACAAAATGAGGTGATAAGTTTTATCACTAAGTTATTCCAAGTACTATTTGTGTCTCCTCAATCGAACTTTCAGAACTTTTCTCATATACAATATTGATGCTTTTGTTCCCTAGAACAGCTGCAATAATTTGTTATTAAGGTGTCACGGTACTTCTAATTTTGTTTCTTCATTTTCTATTCTCCTCTTCTTTAATTCCTTTTGCATGCTGCACTGAGAATAGATGATGAGCTGTAACTCCCTTGCAAAACTTTCGTCTTGTATGCAAACTTATTTCTTTTTTTCAGAGCAGGACCATGTGCTCTAGCTCTAAGCTTCTTTCTCCTTTCTCATTCTTAGCTTTCAAGGTCATGTGTCTAAGTATTTCAGTTTCAAGTATCAAAAGTGCTACGCGTTTGAGACAGAACTTTTCCCCCCCTCCCTCCTCTTGGAAAAAAACACCATGATTTCAGGTATTAATGGATTAAGAAATTTAAGTGTTCTTGATTAGGGATTATAGTGATGAGAATGGCAATACCCATGCAGCCTTACAATACATTCTGATCTCAGTACATTGATAAGAGAAGTCTTGTAGGACTGAATTTACAAGCTGCATAGGAGAATGATGGTGTTATAACGTGGAAATTGCTTAAGACTGGAATGGTGCAGGGAGATGTCTACTCCCAACTAGTAGGTTTACTACCAAGCTGTGAACACAGAAAGAAGACCAAGAAAAGACTGATATGTTGTTCATTAAAACATCCATATGTGCTTGTAAGGTTCTTTGAAAGTGAAATATTGTGATTAGACCAACTGACATTCATCCATATCTGTTGGCTGGGTTGAGCTAATCATGGCACCTGCCCCTCCAGTGCACCTCCACAAAAAAGCATGTGGGAAGTTCAGATGGGAGATAGATGTACAGGCTTTGCCTCTAAATATTATGATTTCAATAACAGCTAGACCTGAATAGTTCTTGAGCTTTTAAACAGGGAACTCCAACCCATGACACCCATATTATTTTTCCTGTCGTGAAAGCTTTATATCAGCCTACAATACTTGACTTGATTGTGTCTATAGACCATTATATGCACAACAGCACTCTGCTAGAAAATATGAAATGCCCAGTATTACATTTTACTCTTGGTAGCATATGACAACAAACAGGTTTTTTTCAGGGCAAATGACACTGCTTAAAAGAAAAGTCACTGAGAGGATAATGTGGGTATTCAACAACTGAATCTTGAGCAAAACTAAAGAGGATATCTATTGTCAGGAGGGTCACTGGTAAAGCTGCAATATAATTAAAATTCTGGGATTTTTAATTTTTTTTTTTTTCCAAAGGAATTGATTCTGCATTTCACAACACTATTTTAATGCCTAGGTACTTGTCTTTAATCCAGTGGAGATGTACTGATGTAACGAAGAATGATTTCCAATATTATTAATTTCTTTTATCTATTCTTTTTTGTTATCTGGGAAGATTAGGAAACAAAATGATAATTAATTTATAATGACGTTGATCCAGTATACAAAGATGTGCCTGCAATATAGTCTGTTATATTTTGAAAATAATCAGTTTAAGCCATTATTAAGAACTCTAATTTGTATGTTAAAAAGACCATTACTTGTGAAATCCTGCCCCCTGACAGAAAAAAATTGTCATCTGCTTGAGAAGAGGCACACTTTGCTGTCATTATCTTAAATTCAAAACAGCTATTCTTCATTATTCAAACAGAGAGAAAGTCTTGAACCATAAAAGACTTTCAATGAACCCTTTACCTATAAGGAATACAGGTTAAGGCCACCTTCTTATTCTCTAGGAAGGCAAGAAATCATACACACTTCAAGGATGTCTGAAGTTGGCCTAAAATTTTGCGCTTAGACTCTCCTTCAGAGAAATGCTGGACACAGGAGGACACATTTATCTATGGTGTGGATCATTGCTCCAGCCTGGAGCAATGCTCTAGACCTCGCGCCAAAGACCTCAGTAGTGATGAGTGGAGTTTTCGTTGTTCTCTACACCTTTCAAACCAGTTTGAGTGTTGCAAATATTGGATGCAGTGCAAGAGAACCTGTTTATGAAACATTTCTAGAAGTTAAATTGTTGGATGAACTTCAGATACATGTCCAAGCTTTTTGGTAAGTACCCAAACCACCAAACTCATCTGTCACTCTGGCAAAGCAATGATGGCTTTAAGTATAATCTACACTCTCAGTATTAATGTTAGCAGCAGAACACTGCACTTACAGGCTTGACAGCATGTTTAATATGTTTTGGTTTGTAAAAAAAGTACATAATACTATCTGTCATTACACAGAAGAGTTCCAATGATTTGTTCATAGAAAAGTAATTTTTCATTAATAAATATTAACTGATGTGTCAATGAATGAAACATATAAACTCAGTTCATCTGCTTTGAAAAGAGCAAGGATTACCTCTGTAATTTGACACTTGATTCTCTTCACTTTTGTAAGAATTACTCTATTCTTTTTCAACCCCACTATCACGGTCCTTCATTTTGTGAATGCAAAATCAGTGTGTTCTGAAGACAACAGGCCAAAGCCAGGCTCATAAAAATTTAGGACTTTTATTCATGTGCCTAACTTCAGTTTAACTACATTAAATAATTTCCAGTATTCAACAGAGAGATATATATGTATGGAGGCAATATTGCTCAACTGAGGTCTATTGGAAAAAACGAGGCAGGAACTGATGCAAAAAAAAGTGGAAATAGTTCATGTTGATCTTAGCTCCTTTCTGAACTTATGAGTAACGCAGGCCTAGAAGAGGAGTGTCACTCCAAAAGATCTGGGCTTATTTGATCTCATACTAGAGGATAAATTCATCTTGTTTATGATCGGAACTGTTTCATTTCAGTAATTTATGTATGATTTGCAGAACTTCTATCGTCAGTCTCTCAGCCAAATAGTTACACTTTGAGGGAGGAGAGTGGGGAGGAGAAAGAAGGGTGTTGAATATAACCTTTGTTAATGATTTAGTTTATTGGCAATAATTTTGTGTTGATGTTGCCTTTTCCTTATCTGGTTTTCACACATTTCCTTCATTGATATTCCTGCATCATTCTCAGCTGTTCTCCTTTTATTTATTTTTTAAGAAGCTCTCCACAGTCTGATTTCCTTAATCATGGTTGCTGTATTTACTGAAACCAAGAGGGTTAGAAGCCTTTCATTTTTTCATTTATTTGGATTCTTATGCCACTATTTTTTATGCTGTGCATATACAGGTTGCTACTTTAGAACCTTTTCACATTAAGCTTAACATTTAGCTTCTTTGTAGCATTGTCAAGTTCTCCATGCCTCACACTAATTATCAATGCTGTTGAACTGAATGGCAGCATCATATAAAGAAATTAAGGACAGAATTCTCCACAGAAAATAATACTCTTACATTAAAAAAAAAAAAAAAAAAAGAAAGAAATTGAAGGTATGTAGGTGAACATCCTTGGCTGGTTAACATAAAGCCTTTGAAGACAATCACATCAAATGACTTTACACTTGCTGAATATATGGTTTGAGGTTTCTGTATGCTGTACCAGGGACAGAAGGCACTGGGATGTTAAAGGGAGTGTGAGTCCCACAGTGATTCCGAAATGAGGTGTTGGAGACGAGACCCTGGTGTGAGACTGCAGCATCTTTCCAAATGGGAATCCCAGTTTCTGTTGCTGGGAGACTATTAAAGCCATTTTTCTAGAAACAGAAAGGATGGGTAAACCAGAAAAGTCCATTGTTATTTTCAGACCTGCGATCCAAAAGTGGGATTTAAAACTGGTCACTCAGGCCTTGATTACACATACAAGTTCCATGATTACTATGATTAGAATCACAGCAATATATGCCATGATTTTATTTCAAAAAAGAATGGATTTTTATTTTCTTCTTCAGTTGTTTCAAGCCAAACCCTTAGAGCTACATAACACAGGCTGTCATCTCTGTTTCACTTTCCTTTAAAGTCTGCTGGTCATGATGAATTTTTTTCTTCCTCATCGTTCTGGTTTGAGAGAAGTGTCAACGGTTTTAAAGACAAAAAGAATTACTTAAAAGGATACTGACTGCTAAAAAGTATAAAAACACCATGAAACTTGGGAATAGAAATTCAACTAAAAATAATTTGCAAATTTTAACCCTAATAATCAGCCTGATGATGATAGCCTGATGATAGCCATCACAGCCTTATGTTTTGATCAGGCTAATCAAAATATTTCCTCTGAATTAAAAATAAAAATAATGACTGTACTTATTAAAATATTTTTGTGAGTTGTCAGCTATTTTGACCATGTGATAATGAACAGTAAAACTGGGGAATAAACCATAACCTATTAAATGGCCAAGCCTTCATGTTAATGAGTAGCTTTAGAAGACTACTTCTTAATGATGTATTTAAGCTCTAGAATAAACAGTTTTATTCCTTTTAATCACCATGCAATGCATGGCATTGATTGTCAGTATAAAGTTATGTCAGGCCTCAGGCCATTCTTGTATATCAGTTGACATGAATTCTGCTGAAAACATTAGTCATGAAACATTAACTTCTTAAAACAAAAATCAAACTTCACAGGCATCACAGCAGATGTGTGAACAAAGGAAATCAACAGTTGTGTTCGTTAAGGTAAGCCCATATGAATACATACAGATCCTTGACTTGTTCTCTCTTTTATTTTCTTATCACTCTCCAAACTATGCTCAAAATTCCATTCTTCTCCATATTCCTTTTGGGTGTGATCCTTAGCAATTCTACATGCTCCATTTTTTCAGGTAAAAGGAGTAAAAATATTTTTCAGCAGAGGAAGTTCTATAATTTCTGATCACCATAAATGAGCGATACCATAAATGAGTCACACCCAAAGGAGATGGCAGAACATCCCCTCCTTTGCTTGTGCCTCCAGTGAGACCCTGTTAGGTACACACAGTTAATTTCGTATACCTGAAAGGTCCTTCCTCCTCAGCTTATCCACTGCAAGTTACAGGATTTCTCCTTCAGACCCACAGGGAAAAGAGACACCATTCTTTTCTAGGGATTCTCCCTGCTCACACACAAGAAAAGTAATCCCTCGTTTTCCAGACACTAATGCTTGTGTTAGTATGCAGTGTATGTAGTCTGTCTAAATCTTGGCCTGGATTAAGCAGGTAAGGAGCAGATTGATGACTATTCTGCTGCCATATTGATTTCAGCTGAAGCTTGTTGAGCTTGCTGCACTTCTGTATCTGCCATGAAGAGTGCCTTTCAGAAAAACCTTCAGTTATCTTATTCCAGGAACAGTATGATGATAATAAATCTTAGACATTCTTCACTTTGTGTATGTGTCAGCTTTATACCTAGTGGTTTGGACGTCCACCTGAAGTTTACCAGTATTAAAATTGCTTTGGGAGTCTTGTGCTGCCTGGGGGTGTTAAGGGATTCCCAGCACAGCTGTTATCAATGCTGGAAGTGAGACTATTTCTGCCAGTTTTGGTGACAAGCCTATAATAAAAAAGACAAATATTTTTAAGAAAAAAATGGATGTCATGGATATTTTGACACATCTAATAAACATCCATTTGAATTCTATTCTAGCACTGAACAGAAATTCCTGTTTTACTCAATGTGCCTGGAAGAAAAGACACATTGGCAGTATGGAAACAAGGGGTTAAGGGAGCAATATTTGGACATCTGGAGGGGAATACTTCTCTTTTTTATTTGCAGGTCAATGTGTGTGCCTTTTAGCACAGACTTTGAAAGTATTGATGTCAATTTAGTGTCGATTTCATCTCTCTGTTTTGTAAGAGGTTCATATTTACAAACAAATAGAGCCAGAAAAGTAAATTTAAAGTCAGTTCTGATGGACAAATAGAACATATGATGATCAGAAGTGGCAGTAATAATGCAATGTCCCAAATCTAGATAGCTTATAGTTTCCTTCGCTTTCATGTTTTCATTCCACTTGTCTCACTTGATTGTACTCACATATAATATGGAGCATGTTTGAATTGCAAAACTCCAAAGGAAATAAATCTGGAACAATTCTAAGGAATTAATGATAACAATGTGGTCTGAATTTGGGGCTTTTGTTCTTTCATTTTATGTATGCAGTAGGATTAACAAAGTGAAATCAGATATGCAGCAGTTTAGAGAATTATACAGTCAAGAACAGAAGAATCTTCGAATTAACATCTGTCTTTAGACTTCTGCAGTTGCAACACAAAAACAATAACAGTTTCTTCTCACTCCATTTGCTGGCACTTCTTTTCTGTTTTATAGACTTTCCAGTGGCAGATGCATATCCACTCAGTGTGCCTCCTGTTGTTGGTCTATTATGGTCGCTATGTATTTTAAATCTTTTCATTGGCATTGGATCAAGAAACAACACAACTGAGGCCACAAAGCTTTTTCAGGAATGTATTGCAATGTATCAATCCTTGTCCTAAAGAGACACAAACTGACATTTAGCCAGTGTGTCCAGCAAACACCGGAGTTGGCAGAGGATGGACAGAGGAGCATCAGAAAACTTTTAGATGGTGCATTGATAGGACCTGGTTTGATGCCTTCATGAGCATTGGAGAAGTTGGCCAATGTAATTGCGAGCCCACTCTTGCTAATTTTCGAAACATCATGCAATCAGGAGAGATTCATGAGGACTGGGAGAAAGAAAATGTCACTCCTCTCTTCACGAATGCCAAGATGGATGGTCCAGGAAACTGCAGGCTGGTGATCCTCACATCAATCCCTGAGAAGCTGATGAAGCACTTAATCCTGGAAACGATTTTCAAACTCATGAGGGACAAGGTGGTTGGGATAAATCAGACTGGATTTATGAAAGGGAAATGATGTTTGATCCACCTGATGGCTTTCTAAAATGAAATTGCTAGCTCAATGGATGAGGGGAGTTCACTGGGAGTTACTATGATAGGTACCATCTCCCCTTATGTTCTTACCTGTAAACTCATGAACTAGAGGTTAGCAAATGGACAGTGAGATGGACTGAAAATTGACTGAACTTCCAGGCCTGAAGTGTTGTGGTCAGCAGCACAGTGTCCTGCTGGAGGATGGTCACCCTTGGTCTTCTCAGGGGTGGATAATGTGGCCAGGGCTGTGTAAGCTTTTCATTAATGTCCTTGATGGTGGCACACAGTGCCTCTCAGCAAGTTTGCAGATGATACAAATCTGAGAGGAGTGGCTGGTAGCAAGGCGGGTGTGATGCTGTTCATAGAGACCTCCAGTGACTGGAGAAATGTGTCAACATTCCTCATGTTAATGAAGGGAAATGTGAAGTCCTGCAGCTGGGGAGGAATAACTCCCCACACCCATAAAGTCTGCGGCCAGACTGGAAATCAACTTTGCAAAGAAGGACCTGGGGGATCCTGCTGGAAGCACAAGCTGACCATGTGCCAGAAATGTGCCTTAGCTTTAGGGAAGACCCAAAGCTTCCCAGGCTGCAGAAAAGAGAGCACTGTCAGCAGGTCAAGAGAGGTGCTCCTTCCCCTCTAATGAGTCCTGGGAAGAGCTATCTGAAGTTCTGGGCACTCCAGCACAAAAGAGAAATAGGCACACTGGAGTGAGTCCACCAGAGAGACAGGAAGATGATTGAGGCAGTGGAGCATCCACTGCCTTAAAGACTTGCCACAAGGAGGCTGAGAGATCTGTGAGTATTCAGCCTGGAGAACAAAAAGGCCTGGGGGGGTTCTCAGCGATGTGCAAATCTGACCGGGGAGTGTAAAGAATACAGCCAGCCTCAGTAGTGCCCAATTAAATAACCAGGGGCAATGGGCACAAATTTTAATACAGAAATTTAATGCAAACATAATAAAAAATTTTCTTTCTTTCTTGGGAGGTCAGACAGACACTGGTATTTGTTGCTCAGAAAGGTTGTCAGGTCTCCACCTCTGGTAATATTAAAAACCTCACTAGACTTTGTCCCAAGCAACCTGCCCTGATTTAACTTGTTATTCATCCAAATGCTTTGGACTATTCGATTTGCAGAAGAATTTTCCAACATCAGTTGTTCTGTGATTTTGTGATGTAATATTTATACATGGCAGCTTTTTAAAATTCAACTGCAAGTAACACTGGATTCATTAACTAAATGGAAGATTAAATAATTACCTACTCAAAGGCTCAAGATATTCCCACAGAATAAAAATATTCCAAATGATATTTCAAATTCAGAAATTCTAAATAGCTGGTGATTATATTTTTGAGATTGTGATTTTAATTGTCTTAGATGTTTATGAAAAATTGTCTTTGTTGATCTAAATGTGGTGATTATGTTATAGTGAATAGTATTTTTGGTAATATTTATGCATTAGTTTTTGTATCATCTACACGACTGAGGAAAATTGCTATTTGCCTCCACAAGAATTTAGTTACTTTATCAAAAATATTGTTGCTCTTCTGTTTGTTTACATGGTTTTCCTTTTTACTTCTAAATTTAGCCTTGTTTACAGATACTATTCTGTAAAGTGGTCTCTAATCACTGCAGAATTAAGTAGTCACTAAGCATCTCTTGAAATTCTATAAATAACAGAAAAGTCACAGGAATGTGAAAAGTGATAAACTTGATTGCACAGCTGAAGCTGTGGGAGAAAAATATGGATATTTGTTATGGAACTTGCCTTTTTCTCCTCATCTTTTCACATTGTATTAATCATTAATATTTTTAGTGTAGCTTTTATATAAACAGAATATGGAGTCCTCAGGAACTTTGATTTCACAAATGCCTTTGCAGGACTAAGTTGACTCAGTCAAACTACCCCCATATGTTAATGCTGTTTGAGTTCTACTCACAATTCTTTAAAGAGAATAATTTAAAAGTTTCTCACTTCAAAACATAGCTATAGTTTAGCTACTGAAGAGATCCAAACAACAACATTTTGTGGTGTTAAGAATTATCTAGGCAGTATAAAGCCAACTAAAACATTAGAAACATTTGGACTGCAATTGAATCCCTTGTCCTTCTTTTAAGGGGAAAATAATACAAAACAGTTAAATTAATAGTAGTCTCATTGTGGGCGATATAATAGATATCACCCACATCTCAGTTTCATCGCTCTTCAAAATCTGTGAGGGCTGTCATCTGGGGAGTCAAATCTCAGTCTCAGTTCTCTTCATTTACAAGAAAAGACACAAAATTTCTCACACACCTGTCATTAACCAGAGACTGCTGATATAGTGGCTTGGTTTATTTTCCATTTTCTTGCTATCTGTGTATTGTCTATAGCAAATTAAGTTATTTTTCAGGACCTGCTCTGTAAGTCAGGTGCTGCTGCTTTGTGCAGTTCTACAGGTCCACTTGCATTGTCCATGATGTGGTGGATCTCTCTGCCCTCACTGTGGCTTTACACATGTGCACTTTTTAGTCTCTGTTGTCTCCCATGACAGAATAGATGCTCTAGTTCTTCATCAATGGGCAGGCAGAAAATGGGAGTGAGCTCAGACTAAACTCTTATCCTCTGTGTTGAAGGACAAACATTTACTATTTGTATTCTAAGCAGAACATTTTCCCTTCCATGTTAAATGATTAAAAACTGAAAAGAAAAGATTATCTCCTCAGCATCAATGCAGAGGCATTTTTCCATTACTGTTATTAGTTTAGTAATGTTTTCATCACTGTTGATCCCAAGGTTTCAACTTGAAGATCTTTAGCATGCTTCACATATAACTTAAGGGATTAACCAAGAATCTGTAATTGATTCTGTCTTTTTGGGAATACAATGTAGAAGAAAACTCCTGTCAAAACAGCAAAATTTTCAGCACGTAAAGCTTTACAGAAAGCCCTGTATCCATACTTGTGTGAGAACATTTAGATTTTTAATGATTTTGGTAGGGGGAACATTTTTTCTTTTACTCTCCTTGCACAGTGCTTAACACAATATGGGGATGCTAGGACATGAATAACAAATAATAACAATAAAAAAATGACACCTGGAAAGGCTAATGCATTATCAGTGACTGAATCTTTGTTGTCTTTTTCTTTTGATATTTTTCATACTTTCATACTTTAAATCAAATCTGATTTGGATATTTGGGGGACAGGGGAGGTTGCTGGGTTTATTTGGTTTTGATGGGGTTTTTTTGTGGCTTTCTTTCTGTTTGCTTCTGGGGAGAGTTCTTTGGTTTTGTTTTGTGGGTTTTTTGTGGCTTTTTGTGTTTTTGTGTGGAAGTTTGTTTGTTTGTTTTATCTAGGATAATTGTCTAGTTTTGCACTTGGAACAGAATAGGAAAAGATAATGATAAAAGATATCACCTGAATTTGAATTTAAGGAAGAAAATTATTCTTGCAAGATGGAATTATAGGTCATACACTTCTGTGTGTCCAAACACAAGTCTGTTTTTTCCCAGCTGATCTAAGAAAAGATATCATATGCCTTACATCTAAAGATGTAAGGATCTCACTAATGATGCAACTTTGAGTTGCATCATTAAATAGATAACTTTCAAGAACTTTAGTAAGATCCTCAGAAAACTATAGAAACAAAATTATACTAACTTAACAGAAAAAGTCATGGAGTATTAGATCAATGACAGGAAAACAGAGAACCAAAATCCTTGGTTAACATCTTGACAGTGAGGCAATTAATCAAACAAGATAGGCAAAGATATGTGACAGTGCCCTTTTCAAGCGGGATTGTGAATGCAAATACAATTACCATGTATAATAGTGACAAAAGGTAATTAAAAGTAGCTTTCTGTACACTGCTAGTAAATTTTGGTCTAAGTGGTTTATTTCTCCCTCCTCAGTTATTTTTATTATTATTAAACATTCTTGCTTTTATTAGAAAAATGAATCTACATATTCGTATATGTATAAAAGGGAGGACAGCTCTTGAAATAAAGCTTTATTTTGCAAAACTGTTCAGAACTGGACTCATTATCTTGCCCTGAGGCCACATGAATAATCCTACCACCTCTTTCCCTCCAAAACACAGTGACTGCATCCAAACTGCATACTGAGACAAGTCCCTGGTTGTGTTTATTTCTGAGTTACCGTCAGACACTGTTTGAGAAGTAGTTTTGGCTGAAAAAAAATGTGACTAGCTGAATAATTTAGCAACACACATATTCAAACTCCTGCACGTAAGGCTAAAACTTAGCATTTTTAATTTTCTATATCTTTTGTAAACTGAGAGTGGATCTGACTAGGAAGGAGTTAACTTTCTTTACGGCATCCTGTATGGTGCTGCCTTGAGTTCGTGACTAAAACAGTGTCAATAGCACACCTTGTTTTGGCCATCCTGGAACGGTACTTGTACATGGGAATGATTTTCCTTTTTCCCCCAGTGAATAGACTGTGAGGGGACACAGATGGGACAGCTGACCCAAACTGAGCAACGGGATATTCCATATCATATGATATGTTCATCAATAGAAGCTGAGGGAAAGGATGAGGAAGGGGGAACTTCTGGCTTTACTGTGCTTGTCATTCCTGGGAACCATTCTGTGAGCTGAGGTCTTGCTTTCCAGCAAGTGGCCGCCATCTGCTTGCTGATAGGAAGAAGTGACTGAACTACTTATCTTGCTTCACTTATCAAATTGTCTTTATCTTGACCCAGAAGTTTTCTCACTTTTGCTCTTCCCAGTCTCTTCCCCATGGAGATTTGTAGGGAGTAAGTGGGAGATTGAGTGGAGGCTTAACTGCTGGCCAGTGCCAAACCCACCACACCTAATATTGAAAAGAACAGACCTGGTCTCCTCTCTTGATGCCTTTCCCTCAGATGTGCTCTCCCTTAAGACAGCAAAATTATCATGTCTCCCTCTTACTGCTAGAAAATCAGAGAGAGACATAAACAAAGTGATACGACTTGGAGAACCCAGCCACAGGACTTGGTCATTTGCTAAGTCAGTTGGTCAGTTACTGAGGGAATTGCAATGATATGATTGTCACCATGGTGATTGTGATGAGAATATTATGGAAGGGTCATTTCCAGCAGACGAATGAGGCATATAGAGTGATGATATAGATGGAGATCCCTCTTCCTTTCTGTCTCTGCAGGTTGCTGTAATCCCAGTTTTGGTCTATTCATTGCTTGAATATAGCTCACATAGCCAAATTTCAGAATATGACCAAACAGTCCAAACCCACAGACTAATTCAAATATATGAATAAAGGGAATGTAATTACGAATAACAAAGATGAAAGGAACTGTATCATCTCCAGCATGTGTGTGTGGGAATGCCGAAATCCCACCAGAGCCAAAGTCAGCTTTTCCAAATTCATGGATGACCTTCTAGCCAATAAATACTGTACCTTGAACATTTTCTTCACTTATTTACTCTCTTTCTTAAAGTGTTTTTGGTGAGTCCCAAAGAGAAAAGGGATATTCATGTGCTAACTTGAATTTATCACTAGAACTGAATCCACTATGTGTCACAGAGTAGTGTAAAACCAGCCTTATAATCCACTACCAAGTTACTTTGCACACGCTCTTATGCACTATCCCAAATCCAGCTTTTCTGAGCACAGATGTGTAGTGTTTAAGGAGGACCTAAAGCAAAACCCAGAGATGTCAATTGGAGCTTTTTGGTTGTGCACAGCAAGGCTGTATTAAGGCATCTCTACGGGAAGGCTTCCTGGAGTGTGTGTGCCAATTATGAAAAATGGGATATAGCTGTTAGGAAAGGAAAATGTTGATGGTCATTTATAATGTGAATTTTCATTCAAAGCTATATGTGAATCTGAAATGTACTTCAGGTTTTTTAGAGGCAGAAAATCTCATGCTGAAAGGTATTTATTTAAACTTATTTCCCTCTAACTGACTTTTGTGCCCTCTGCAATGTTGCTAAATAAGAAAGTTCACAAAGTGAACCTTGGCACCTGCAGCAAAGTTGCAAATAGAAGAGATACTTCAGAATTCAATTTACTTTGTATTAACTTCAGATCTGATACTCATCATCTGCTTTAACTGCTTGTTTTATCTAAACTGCTAAAGTCACATGAACGGGAAAGAAAATTAAGAGATTTCAAATTTGTTGCTCTAAGCAAAATGACTTCCTTATCTAATCTAATAAGAGGCTGGATGAGTTTCCCTGTTTTAATAATCACTGTGTTCCAAACTTCCGTTCCATTAAAAAATTTACATAAATTGTCTGGAGAATTTATCTTACTATAATCAAGAAAGTTTTCTTCACTACCCCCTAAAACATAAACTTGACAGTAGGCTGACAAACTCTCGTTACAGACTTCTCCTGGCATAGTAGAATTGTAATGATGCATTTAAGATTTCAGAATAGGAAAATGTACCAGAAGGATGTAGACATCTCAGTGTCAGTAGCTGATGTGGACTTGGGTGTGATTAGACTAGGCAGACTATACTGTACAAAGAAAGTCTGTAAGGAGTATTGTTGATTTAAAATGTGACATTTGACTATTAGGCAAAGTATGAAGTACTGAGACATGAAATCAAGGTGTTTAAAGTTTTTGTCCTCCATGTTATTATCTCACGTTTACCAGTCAGAATCCAAAGCAATCCTATTAGACTTTAGTGCGTATTCTGGAGTCCATGAGATTTAAAACTTGGTTGTTGCTTCTCCTGAGATTTAATCAGCTGTGTTTTTTAGCATAAACAACAATCATAATTACTCATGGAAGAGAGCTCATAAGTAAGACAATGAAGGGTAGGGAGGTCACATCCTTAGGAGGAGGGGGAAATCATGTATATCATAAACTTCTGAGCTGATTATTTTGATGGTACTGTATTCCTTTTGGCCTGAGTGTGTCACTGAGGATGACAGAGAAATTTCATGAAGGATTAAAAGATAGATCATGACTTTATTTTTCTTACATATAAATTTACTGGAATCATCACCAAGCATAAGTAATGTTCTCTGTCAGTGAAGGATTCCCTGCTATGGGAAGGTGCTAAATTCTGTAGGCCTATTTAAGCAGGTTTTTTTGATTAAGCAGTTATGAAATTTGCCTTGTTCTTCTAGTGCTGTAGTTCATGACTATGAGAAGAGTGACAGGATGTTTTATTTCTGAGAGGGAATCTTAGCTCTCTGAAACCATGGACTTCCACTGACCCTGCTGCAGGGAATGCCAGTGAAGCTGTGAACAGAGAAATGTCTTTTTTCTGGCAACATACCTCTGTGAAGAAAGCTGAGAACCAGCTTTAGTCCTGAACAACCTCTCCCTGAAAGGAAATATCTTTTTTGACTTCTGATGCTTTAGTCAATGCCCTAGAACATTTGCTACCTTCAGTTCAACCTGATCAACAGAGTATGGAAAGGTGGTACTTTAGCAGTTTCTCAGCTGCACTCAAAATCCATGGGAATTCAGAGTGTTTTTCCTGTTGCATCAGCACAGGATCCTGTTTTAGTGTCCCTCTCAGCAGCCGCTTGGGAAGTACATATAATTCCTTCTCCCTTACTTAAGTGTGGTTTTAGACCAAAAACTTTCAGATTCCTCAGATGTTCTTTATTGACTACTAAGTTCTTTTAAGCCTTCCAATATTATAGCTGAGTGATTTATCAATATCTAATAAAAATAAATATAACTCTTTTTTTTATTTTTAATTTTTGCCTGTCAATTCTAATAATGGAAATTACATTCTTTTAAAGATCTTTTCTACAACTTTCGTATCTGATATCCCTTCCCTTGCTGTTCTAAGAATCCTGCAACATAGCTGAGTCCCGGACAGTGATCAGCAGAGTGATTCTTGTAATGACAGTCTTGGCTGTAATTTCTGGTCACACAAAGGCTAGATTATACATCTGTGGCACTTTAAAGCGATCTGAAAATGAGAATAAAGTGAAGTTGTGTCCACCAAATGGACCATTATATTGCCATGAAATGTAAAATGGCTTCTATGAAGCTGAGAAATAGGCCTCTGCTGATTTTTAAGGATGAGTAATACTTCATAATTATAAGATAATATATTATTTTATGGATGTATATATTGCAGCTATGGCATGAAAAATCAAAAGGCTCAAAACTCATGAATTATTTTTAACATATTAGCACACAGATATATAATCACAGAGTCATTTAGGGTAGAAAAGACCTCTTAGATTATTGAGTCCAACCTTTGAAGGATCATCGCCTCGTCAACTAGACCGTGACATTGAGTGCCATGGCGAGTCATTTCTTGAGCACCTCCAGGGATGGTCACTCCACAGCCTCCCGGGCAGTCCATTACAAGGTTTAACAACCCTTTCTGTGACGGAATTTCTCCTGATGTCCATCCTGAATCTCCCCTGGTGTTGGGTCAGGACATTTTCTCTTGCATTGTCACTAATTGCCTGGGGGAAGAGGCCAACTTGCACCTAACAATGTTAAATATATATGGACATGTTATGCATGTATATTCATTTTATAACCTATATAAATATAGCATGGATTTTAATATGTAAACACACAGAGATGCATATTGATACAGTTTCACACATATATATTCTTTCCTAATCTTTTGCAATTTACCTACTAATGACATTTTCAAGCTAAACCACAACCAATTTTTTGGCTTCGAAATTCACTCATGAAAAATACAGAAGATTGTATCATAACCAGTTTGCTTCCAGAATACCATCTTTAAAGTCATTACCAACTATTGTAACACTTTTGAGAAAACCACAATTAGCAACATTGATTCATAAGGAGCATGGAATCTACTCACCAGAGTCTTTTGAATGTAGAACAATCATGTAAAGATGCATCTCGATATACTTTAAAGGAACATACCTTCATGAATTGAATCTGTTCAGTAACTATCTGGAATAGATCCAAATTTGCTTTGAAAGCTAAATTAATGCATCAGAATTCTGAAGCAGAGACTACAAAGTAATGTGAATATCTGCTGGAGAAACTTTTAGGTAAGAAAAAGAGTTCAACATCATTCGGGTTCAACTGTAAAAAATGAGGCAAAATATAAAGGATACAAGCACCCTGAACCTGTGCTATCTTTCACTCCTGCTAAGGGAATATTCAGGATAAGAAGGTGGGTTTATTTTTTGTGGGGGTGTTTTTAGTTGGTTGAGTTTTTTTCTCCTAGAAGGGTAAGTGTTAAAATTCTACCTCTTTATATGTTCAAATCCCAGCTCACTAATGCAGATTTTTGGATCCAAAATTCAAGTATATAGTTTTCTGTTGCATTTTGATCATGTTGTAGTTTAGATGCAAAATTTCACTAGGGAAATGTTAAAGCTTTCAGGCTACTGACTCACAAAACAAACATTGTCCAAAGCCAGCTCCTGGAGGGATCCACACTGTATATATGTCTATATATGCCAATAAATTTTCCACTAATGGACTTTTATCCTGATCAGACAGAGAAGAGAACAGCATGAGACTGTTGGTACATTTTGTGTTTGCATGAATATTGAATATTGTTTGTGCTTCTGTCTGTGTTGATCTGTGTGGCTGGCCATGTGTATATTTATATATGTGTTGTTTACTCCTGTCTGTGTGTGTCTACTGGGAGCACATGTTGAGCCTTGTTAGGCTGAATGTGGGGAGATGGAGCTCTTGGGCTCTCCTTTGCTGGGCTGCAAAACTCAGCAACTTCTATAAAATCACAGGATAATTCAGCATGGGAAGGACTGCAGTTGTTCTCTAGTCAAGCTCCCTGCTCAAAGGAAGGTCAGCTGTGAGATCAGACCAGCTCACTCAGGGCTTTCTACCCTGGCAACTTCAAAATGTCTCTGGGCCACTTGTTCCAAAGCTAGACTACCTTTGTGGTGAAAAAGTTTTTAGCTATAGCAAGTCAGAGCTGTGTTCCTCCTTTTCCCTCTGTGCTGCTCATTTTCTTTAGAGTAGCTGGCATGGGACTGTATTCTGGATTCGCGCTGGAAACAGTGTTGATCACAGAGGGATATTTTAGTTGTTGCTGAGCAGTGCTCACACAGGGTCAAGGACTTCTCTGCCTCTCACCCTGCCTGGCCTGTCAGGATCTTGGGGGTGCACAAGAAGGTAGGAAGAGACACAGCTGGCAAAGCTGACCCCAAGTGACACAAGAGATATCCCATACCACATGGCATCATTCTCAGCAATAAAAGCTCAGGGAAAGAGGAGGAAGGGGATATTTGGGCATTTTGCATATGCTGTCTGTCTTCCCAAGTAAATTTTACACATGATGAAGCCCTGCTTTCCTAGAGACAGCTGAACACCTGACTGACAGTGGAAAATGGAGAATGAATTCCTTATTTTGCTTTGTTTGCATGTGCAATTTCTGCTTTAGCTGTTAAATTGTCTTTATCTCAACCCGTGAGTTTTCCCACTTGTACACTTCTGATTCTCTCCTCCATCCCACTTGGGAAGAGTGGGCAAACTCACAGGTAGGGATAAGTCACAACACCCTCCCATACAAAACTGACTGTTCTTCATAGAAGATGCCTTTTAAAATTTTATTCCAATGTTAGAATAGCTTGAAGTACTTTCCAACAGCTGAGCTCTCTGACACATTGCCTGGCCTGCCACTTGGATATCCTAAGGATAACTTTGTAGTAAATGACACACCTGCTACATGAGCAGAGTTTAATATATGGCTTGGGGTGTACTAGATTAAGCCATAAGAGCCAGCAATTCAGGATTGCACTGGACATTCAGAACTCTTCCATATATATGGAATATCAGCTAAATAGCATCTTCTCTCCTGATTTAATGCTTACATAGACTTTCACTACATTGGCAGGTTCAACAGAAATTTTTGCTGGTAAAACTCTGGTATTTGCTTACAGGTTAAAATTGGGACTCCTTCCATTTATCTTTGAGGTTTAGGGCACATGAATAAGAGGATCATAAACTTGTATTTACTAACTGGTAGGAAAAATACACAGAAAAGAACTCCTTTAAATATATTCTGTTAAAGTCCTGGACATGTTATACCTATTATTTTACAATAATTCACTTTAGTAAGCAAAAATAATAGAGGCCATTTATACTGCTTGAAAGTAAACTCTCCATCAGCAGTTCCTGAAATCCCTGGTCTAAAGAAATTATATGATGAATGATGCACTATTACTAGAAATTGTTATTTCAGGTTTCCAAGCTAGCAGACAACTTACCCATATACAAAAAAAAAAAAACCCAGAAGCTAATTTCCAAGTCATTTTTCCCAGAGCTTTCTTTCAGTGACCTAAAGACTTACTTCAGTGTTGATCTCATTATATATGTATGACTCTATCTATTCTTCAATATTGACAAATGGAATTTTAAAAATACATATGTCACGTGAATGGGTGAGATTTTTTTCTCAGCCCCCAGGGTGGGGAGACTTCCTTAGTGTTTGACTTGTCTATCAGCTCCCAGGAAAGCCAAGACCCTTGTGCCTGATCCATCTGTCAGTATCCCATTGTGGGGACTGTTCACTGAGCAGTCCTGCTGTACTGGAGGGTAATTTGACTGAGTTATTCAGGGACACAATCCCACAGCATAAGTGGGACCCCTCAGTTGGTCTCACCACCTTGAACTTCCAGAGGGCAGACTTTGACCTCTTTAGGAGACTGGCAGAGAGAGTCCCTTGGGAGGCAGTGCTGAAGGGCAAAGGAGCCCAGGAAGACTGGCCATGTTTTCAGAAGGAAATCCTAGAGGTAAAGGAGCAGGCTGTCCCCACAGGCCAAGAGAAGAGCTGATGGAGAATAAGACTAGGCTGGTTGAGCAGAAGGACTTTGGCTGCTACTCAGGGAGAAAAGGAAAGTTTATGACCTTTGGAAGAAGGGGCTCAGCTCAGGACTACAGAGGTGCCATGAGGTTATGGGGGGAGACAATTAGTAGGGCCAAAGTCCAGTGAGACTTTAATCTGGCTAGTGCTATAAAAGACAATAAAAAATATTTCTATAAATACATCTGCAAGAAAGAGAGGGCCAAGGAAAATCCCAATCCTAAATTGGATGTGGAGGGGAACATTGTGTCAAAGGCTGAGGAAAATGCTGAGGTACTTAACTCCGTCTTTGCCTCAGTCTTTAATAGTAAGACCAGTTGTTCACTGTGGTTATTTGGAAAAAATCCTTTACTGAGAAAGTTGTCAAGGATTTGAACTGACTGCCCAGGGAAAGGGTTAAATTGTCATCCCTGAAGGTGTGTAAAAGATGTGTAGATGTGCTGCTCAGGGACATGGTTAATGGTGGGCTTGGCAGTGCCAGATTACCACTAGACTCAATGATCTTAAAGGTCTTTTCCAACCTAGACAAATCTATGATTATACAACAAGTTTTTGTGATTTACAAATAGTCCAACAGTTTAAAGGATTTAAGAGCCTTTTCCAAAGAAGAGCAGAGGAAACAGGAAAACAAGGGTTTGAAAGTTTGATATTGTAAGACTATTTTGTCATTCTATCTCTGTGCTTTGTTTTGTGAGCTTTTTGATTATTGTCTGAGTGTGAAGCCTTTGTTTTCCTGAAAAAAATTGTCATATAAATATAGGTATTACAGACAAAATAAGCGTATTAGATAATTTCATCCATTTCCTGGTGTATTGGGTCTGGCTGAGATGGAGTTCATTCCCCCTCAACAGCTCACAGTGCTGTGCTTTTCATTGGTAGCTGGAAAGGTTTGGACAACACATCAGTGTTTTGGCTGCTGCTGAGCAGGGCTAGCACAGCGTCAGTGCTGTCTCTCTACATTTTCCTCCCAAAACGGGGCTGAAGGTGAGCAGATCCCGGTAAGGGGACACATCTGGCCCAGCTGACCCAAATTAACCAAAGAGATATTCCATACCATGAGATGTCAGCCCAGATATAAAAGCCAAGAAAAGGAGGAGGAAGTGGGGGCATTTCTTATTTACAGCGTTTGCCTTCTGCGGCAACCACTGTGCACTTCCCAGCTCCACCTCCTCCTCCAGCATCTCAGGGAGACAGGGAATAGGGGTTACCAGTTCATCACATCCTGCTCCTGCCACAGTGCAGGGAGAAGAGTCCTTCCCCTGCTCCAGCACAGGGTCCCTCCAATTGAAGACAGTTCTCCATGAGCTTCTCCGATGTGAGCTCATCCCACAGGCCACAGTTCTCCACAAACTGCTCCAACACAGGTCACTTTTCCACAGGGTGAAGTCCTTCAAGAACAGGCTGCTCTAGGGTGCGTTCTCCACAGCGTTACAAGTCCTGTCAGGAGACATGCTCCAGTGAGGGCTCCTCTCTCCATGGATCTGCAGATTCCTGCCCTGTTCCAGCACAGGCCTCTCAGAGGTTCCCAGCCTCCTCTTAGGCATCCACCGGCTCCAGGATGGGATCTTTCATATGCTGCAGGTGGATCTCTTCTCCCCTGTGGATCTCCATGGGCTGCAGAGGCACAGCTGCCTCACCATGGTCTTCAGCATGAGCTGCAGAGGAACTTCTGCCCCAATGCCTGGACCACTTCCCCCTCTCCTTCTGCACTGACCTTGGTTTCTGAACAGTTCGTCTCACATATTCTCACTCCTCTCCTCTCTGGGTGCAATTACATCTGCACAATACCTTATTAATTATTCTTCTTAAATATATTATTGCAGAAGCATTGCCATAATTTCTAATTAGCCAGTGGCACATCTGTCTTGGAGCCACCAGGGATTGGTTCTGCTGGACAAGGGGAATGCTTCTGACAGCTTCTCACTGAAGCCTTCCCTGCTACCAAAACCTGGCCATGTAAAACCAATGCACCTTGTAAGTGCAAGAACATTTCCTATGTTAAATTATCTAGTCTGGGCCTAGACATAAAACAAATCAATTTTGTAAAAAATGCAAAACAAACCAAAACACGAACACTCCCTCCCTATGAAGGTTTCAACATTTATTTTCATTCTGAATCAGAAGAACATTCAAAACTCATGAGAGAACCAAGAAGATACAGAAAGGCCAGTACAAAACAAGTACCACCAGTGTGAAAACTCACTGGGAATTTGGAAAACTAGAATTCCTATTTCTGACAAAAGTAGGATTTGAATGTACCTATCTCACATCCTGGCCAAATAAGAAGACTGTTAACAATTCTGAATAAATACATCTCTCTTAGAAGACTTCTACTTGAGAAAAGAATACATAGTTTAAGATTTGTTTTCATTTCTGGTTTAATTTTACCAACATTAATTTCTAGTTGGTCTTAGTGTACAACCAAGTTTAAATAAGACCACCTTAAATAATTTCTCTCTATCCTTGGTGTTTATAGCCTTCAAATGTACGTAGACAGTTAACATCTCCCTTCCCCCTTTCCCCCTCCAGTCATTGCTTAGCAAGTTATACATATTTATTTCTTTTAATCTTTCACTGCAAGTCAATCCTTTCAGCCCCTCAATAATTTATGTTGCTTTTCCTTGAATTTCCTCCTATGTGTCAAGATTTTTTTTAATACTGTGAGGCCCTGTGTACTTTATTCTAGACATATACTCAACTGTTTACATGGGGAGAGATAGAATATCAGTAGCTTGTGTTTGCTGCTTTCTTTAATTTGCATGCTTGGTGTCTGGGTTTTTTTAGAATACCGTAAACAATTCTTGTTATTTCTCTACTCAGAGTGAGTGCACATACCACATATATGTTCACACACACATAATGGTCATGCCATGTCCTCCTGAAAGATCACCTGGCATCAAAAATCTGGTAAACAAATCAAAGCTACAAACACAATTCGGTCAGATATCTGACAGCTGTAGCATCTCCAAATGCAGAACTCACCTCTCTGTGTTGGGGATCTTACAAGCATTCAAAGAGGTCTCCAAGCGAATGAATATGGCTTAACAATTTCCAGTCTTGGAAGGTGGTATGCATACCCAACAATCTGAGATCTACCAAACATAACAAAAGAGTCTCTACAGAAAATAGATTATGCAAGGGGTGTAAGGCAGTGCTTGATTTCACAAGGCAGTTTTGCAAGTCGATGTTGATGGCAGTTCTGATGGAATGGAACTCCTTCACATCTAGAAGACTCCCCAGAGCTTGAGGAGACTTAGCAAGTGAGTTTAGGATCAATGCAAGATGAAGCTTTTCATCAAGAACAGCTGACAATGTTGCTGAAGCAGTGCGGGATTTGGTCCTTGTGAGCGACCATGTTATCAACTGGGAAGATCTCTAGACAGCCTTAATCCATTCTGAGGTGACAAGACACTTAAGAAATATTGCAGTGTGAGAGATAATTATTAGGGTCTAGCTGAGTGTACTGGTTGTGTTCGGATTGCCAGTGCAAACATTACCTCAATGGTTAATGCTAATTAGAAATCAAAGTTGTGCAGGGTGAAGGAGGTATCAGAATGAACAGCAGGAAATGACAATTTGTTCCAGCTTTCACTGTCTTCATAGATGTCATTGTTCCTAAGAGTCATTTAGTGGTATTTATTATTATATTAAGTAAATTGTACGATTAAAAAGAGATTCAACATGTATAAATATATCACCTAATCAGCTACTCAACATCTCTGTTATCTCCTAAACGTTATTATCATTCTCAGCTGCACAAGCTCTCAACAACAAAATACTTAGTGTTTCTTTACAAAATCGACATTAAAATAAATGTATCTTTGGGTGCTTTCAGAAAAGCATCAAATAATCCACTGTAAAGCTTCATTTCAGTTATTTAGAAAAGTTTTGTTTAGAGTTTTACTCCTCAATTTTAAACTATTTATGGGAATAAATCATCTGACATTTCAAACCATAATGGATGTTGACAAGTTTTGATTTGTAAATTATTGAAGATAAATTCTGTATTTAGAGAAAAAAGGTGATTTTTACAATCATTCTTTCCACCCAAACTATTACAATAACAAACTTTTTTTCCCAAATACTTTAAAATTCTTTTTTGTTCATGGTATTGGGCAATAATGAATAAACTAGTAAAAACCAATAAAAATTTGGTTTGTACCCTTGAATTCAGAAAGAAAATAATCTACTGCCATTAAAGAGTCTCTTCTTTTGCAATAATCCATCTATTTTCTGTATTTTTCCGCCATATGAAATTGTCTATGTGCTCAAATAAACACCAGTTTCCTTTGGTGAAATGTTTGATTTTTTCCATCTCAGGATTTCTTTCCTTTGCTGTTTGGTTTGTGTTTGTGTATTTACCCCATGATTAGATTTTAGTGGATTATTTTGCAGTGTTCAATGATTCCTTTATTTTTCTGCAGTTTGTAACATATGACCATCAAAGAGTTTAGGTATGAGGGGACCTTTTATGGCCATCTAGTCCAACAACCTTGCCATGGACAGGGACACCTGCAACTAGATCAGGTCGCTCAGAGCCTTGTCTGACCTGATCACAAATGTTTCCAGGGATGGGGCATTTATCACATTTATCTGGGCAACCTATTCCAGGGTTTCGTCCTCCTCATTGTAAAAATTTTTCTTTATCTGTAGTCTAATTCTACCCCCTTTTAGTTTAAAACCATGTTGTAGTGCTACAGGCCTTACTAAAAAATCTGGTTTCCATAAATGTTCAAATATTATCGTGAGTAGTTTGGCATGAGGTGGTTTTCTTAATTTGCTCTCTGGCCCTTTATTCATTATGTCTGCATTATAGCAAGCTGCTGTACTCCAACACTTCATATTTCTGATTTTTAAGTGATTCAAAACATGCTTCTACAATGCAACTGTCCATCTTTTTGTGTAGTGACACCTCTCCTAATTTAGTCCAATCACATTTTATTGTTTTAGTACCACATCATTCTCCTAAGGCAGTTTAATAGATCTGCAGCACGCACATAAATATGCCTGATATTGATAGCTGTGATGCTCTGCCACCCATCCCATCCATATTGTAGTTTCCTCCTCGAAGTTATATCTAACCTTGTTTTTTCACCCTCTGAATATGTTCATTTATGCATTTAATTTATTCCTCTAGCAAGTTTACTGACTGGAGAAACTTTTCATTTATGCACAAAAATACCTTTTTAAACAAGCTATCATACTTACAGGACACTTTACATTTTAGAGGATTTAACAGATAGTAACCACTTAATCCATAGAAGAGAAAAAAATTGGAGAATCTCAATTTTAAAAAGACACAATTGAACAGAAAGATTTAGGTGAGTTGCTCAAGGCTACATTGAAAATTAGTGGAAGATTCAGAATGATGACTCAATATTTCATTGGCAACATTTTATTCAAACATTTGGGAAGCACTTCTTCATACTTTACTTTCAACACACCTACAATAGCTTTCTTACAATTTGTCACGTGGCCCTGGAAAATATACAATGATTTTTCTCCTTTTCAAATAATTTTAGAATTGTCAATATACAGAAATCAAACCTTTATGTTGCCGAAAAAAAAGAATTTGAGAACCTTTTGAGAATCAGAAAATTTATGCGCGGGTGAGACAGACCCCAATATACTGGATTTAAAATCTTTGCCATATGTAATATGAGTGACTTATATTTTCTCTTTTAGAATTCATGTTTTTGTGCACATAAATTTTAAAGGATGCAAAAATTTAACTAATTTTTTTACAACAAAAACGTTCTTCAAACAAGTGTGGTAAGTGTGATGTTCTTCAGAACACACATATGAGTTCATGATCTGCAAAGGAGGAAAATATATCAGCATGTCCATAACATCAACACATAAGAAAGACAGTACATCCCTTCTCTCAAGAACTGTAGCCCTCTTGCTGATAACTCTTCCTGACAGTTAGTGAAGAAAAAGAACATAGGAATATCTTTCCTAATCCAATATTTTCTCTCTAGCAATGGTCAGCTGAGAAACAGGAAAATGCATTAAAATCTGTCCCTAGAAAGACTTCATTCTGTTACTATTTCATTGATCTCTTAAGACTGTCCGAGACTGAAATGTTATAGTTTATGACTTAAACATCTTCATGAAGGACTTTTGCCTATTGTAGCAAAACTGTAGTACAAAAGCAGCAGGGAAGACCACTATGCCCTGAAATGGCCTTCTGACTGAGGCCATGGACTGCTCCCTGATGGAGATAAGATAAACAACCCAGAGCTGGGAGAAGGGAATACATTCACAGAGGGATCAAGCTTAGTGCCTTCAGGGTGGAGACCACAGCCCCAGGGCTATCAGCTGCCAGGCCAGCACAGAGCCTCACCCCAAAGGGTGGGTGGACAGAGGCTTTGGGTGTGTGGTGAAAAAGCCTTTGGTCAGAGGCTGTGAAGGTCCAACCTCTGCTGTGCAGAGGAGCTTAGCTGTGGGATCCTGCAACCCAGGAAAATCCACGTGAAGGACAGCCGAGGGGGTGTCATGGGCCGTCAAAGGGCCCCAAAGGGGTCCCCAGACCCTGCACCAGAGATGATGCAACAGATCCACAGTGTTGCAAGAGACAGTGCCAAACTAGCCCTTCCCAAGGGAGACCCATGGGGGCTCCCACCTGGCCCCAAACGTGTATTAATCCTCTAGATTCTATACTTTTCAGTGTGGCGGTGCAGCGGGGGACCCTCACCACCCAAAGGGCTGATGGAGGGGAACAACAAGGCATCGTTGGACTCTTGGAAGGGTGGTGCGTTTTTATCTGTCACTTTATCCCTGTCCTCCCACCCCCCATGCACAACTCTGTCAATTTCTTTCTCGTTCTTTCTCTTTGCCTCTTTTACTATTAAATAAAATATAGCAATTTTTTGGCACCAACATCTAACCTCATTTGGTTTTAATCACTTTTTTTGGGTATATTTCAAACTTTTCTGAGTTTGATCAATTTTCTTCACAAAGGCTTAGCTTTCTTTGCTATTCTGTATTTAAACTGGATCATAACAAAGACTGAGGGTTATAACGGCTCTCAAAGATTTTTTTTTAAACATTAAATATAATAGTTCCAGCTCCTCTTCTTATCAATAAAACCAAGAAATTCTTTTTCTAAGCCTAAGTTTACACTTAAAACTGTTTTCAGTGAGGACTGTGACCATCTTAAATCAAGGTTCTAAGGGGAAAAAACCCCCATATCCTAAGAAAAATAAATCCCATTTGAACTTGTTTAACTGAGTAAGGAAACACTTGGATAAAAGTGTTTTCCTGCTGGTGCACATTGCTTATCTACTACTGCGCTCAAATACTGAATTGAAATTGAAGTGCAGAAGTGTAATGGTAGACTGAACCTGACCAGGTATCATGGTTAACTTCTTTTGGGGCAGAGCAGTGTTCCTGAAGGGCTCAACTGGAATAAACTTTAGCCCCTTTTTTTGTTGTTTTCCATCCTAAAGAAAGGAGGACATGAAGTGGAACAGCACACACATTTCTTGGTCTGATGCAGTATTTACAAAAGGCCAAATTCTGCATCCTTGTGCTCGAGGCACAAAGTGTTCATCCTCCCTGCCAGTACAGACATAGGATTTGGCTTTCCGTGACAATGTTTTACCCCACCTAAATAGGATGCACATGGAAAATATGACGTTTAAATCTGTTTGTTTTAATGAATAACCTTGTGCTTTTGTTTTGTGAGAATACCAAACCTGTGTTTTGTGGGAAGACAAACACTTCATATTGTTTCTCTATAATGTTTGAGTTTGTCTATGGCTCATGGAAGCAATTTCAAGGTACATGAAAGACATAAAGGTGGCTGCGAATGGTCAGCACCACTGGGTTTTGACACAGTATGCAGTAACAATTGTATGATGAGTTATGGTTAAGCCAGAAGACCATAAGTTGGATGGAAAACTGACTGGAAAATTTTGCTCAATTTTTGTAGTTAGAGGCAACCCAATGTTCTGAGCCTCACACCTCTGTGGGACCACATGGTCCAATCTCCTCTGCTACCTGTGGTTTATGAGACTTCCCACTCCATCCTCCAGACTACTGAGTTTGCAATCTCATTTGCTGAACCTTTACAGTTGGATTATTTAGAAAATTTGAACATGTTGGGCATGCAGTGAGAATCTGATTCTTCCTGTGCTGTGTACTGACTACATACACTTGGAGTACCAGATATCTGTTTACTCCTTAAAAGCTTGATGAGAAATTAACCACGAATTGACATCTCTTTTCTACCACAAGAGAAGCACAGCCATTGCTATCTTTAGATGCTGAGGTGGGCAACAAGCAACAAATCTATTCTGTAGAAAAGCCATGTAGCAACAAAGGGTGATTCAGACTCCCAGAGTTGTCTCTGAGGCACAGTGTTCCTTGGGGCACCCTAATCAAATCTGTAGGAAAAAAAAAAGGCCTCTGTATGGCTTTATAACTGTGAAGAAAATCACTGTGATCTGATAGCTCATAATCTCATCGTGGAGAGATGCCTTTATTAATGAATGCATTGTATTTTAGTCACAAACTGAATTTTTTAGGCAATTAACCACTGGGAAAAAAAGGAAATTAAAAACAATTGCCTTATTTTTGTTTGAATGTGATTAACTGAAAAGATGATACAGTATACAGTATATTAACAAAAATATCCTATGAATATTTACCAGGCATACTTAATCAACTGAGAATACATGCAGTCAATGAATCAGTCATTTTCTGAGACCTTAGGTACTCCGAGAATAATGTACTGAAGCAGACTAAACTATTGAGATGTTCTCTTGGGTCAATTATCAATTTATCATAAAATGCTAGAGTCTTCATGTGCACAATAGACAGCAAACTTGAAACCAAATTTTACAGTCTGTTGAGAATATAAAACAAATTTAGAATTTTCCTAAACATGATAGCTTTATAGATACCATGGGCAATAAACATTTTATTATCTGGAATACAACACACGCACGCATAAACACACAAAATCATAGACTCATAGAGGATACTGAGATGCAACAGACCCTCAAGGGTCATTGAGTCCAGCTCTTGGCCCCACACATGACCAACCCCCAAAGTGAATGCCATGCTGACTCATGTACTAGACCATCATGTTTTCCAAAAATTTTCTGTGACCTCCTGCAGGTTTACCACTACTCAATTACCTATCTATGTCTACTACAGGAAATTCTGGTAGATGTTATGTGATCTGCAGACTTTAAATCTTTCCACTGAATTAAATTCATGTCCTCATACAGTCGCTTGGACTTAAGCGTGTCATAGTTGGTAAAAGCACAATTGAGAGCAGTTTAGTGAAAAGAAGGCAAATATAAGGAAGACTGGAGAACTTCACAACAGGATGCTGAGTTAACAGATGAGGCCTTACAGAAGTCAAAGCAATCCTCAGATGTACAAATATATTCTAGGTTTTAATAGCAGTTATAGGTCATTATGTTATGACAACATGATGGATCTTCATGTTAAAATTTGCTTAATCTTTGACTTTGCATTCACCATTAGTTGGGTTTAAGTGACTAGTAGAGTCAGTGAAGGTCCAGCCCCGACAATTTTGGATGAGTGATGGTTCTCTCATCTTAACAAATCTTTGACTCTACCCATCAAGACAGCTTCCAGATCCCTTCCCACTGCTGAATCCTTTATTAACATATGCAAAGTTTTTTTTCAGAGCTTTATCTTGTGTGCCTTAATTTCCTTGTGCTGTCAGCAATAACTGTACCTTTATAACACAGATACGTAATATTACCGATGGCTTAAAGACTAAATTTATTAAACTGAGAGATAAAGGACTTGCCCCAGTGAGTACTTGCCTGGAATAACCACAAAAATTGATGCCTTTCAGTCATCATGTTGATATATACATATGCATGCTTAAAGCTTTTAATCGTAAATACCCTTCAGTCCTGCTTTATGACAATGAATTTCAAAACTGTGTGTTTTCCTCCAGAGCTAGCATTCTAAAGTGGAGTTGAAGTAAAAAGCTGCGGAAGAGAGTGACAAAAAAGGAATTATCCTCTTTTGATAAACTAGCTAAGAAGCAAAGAGCTGCTTCTGTTGTCAGATTGTATCATCACAGGTGCATAATAATTTCCATTGCCTTCAGCTTCAAGCATTGAGAAGGCATTCAGTTCATACATGAGCTCGAAAGTGTACATTTTACAAGATTGCAATAGTATTCTCCCATGCTGAGGTACACAACGAAACATGCAGTCAATCAAAAACCACCAAAAAAATTAAATAAGAGCCTTCTTAGAAACACATTATCATTTATACTAGCTGCAGTCAGGTGCACTTTTTATAATTACTACAGATAGTGAAATCAGTACAGTATCAACACCTGAATTCTGACTTCCAGAAAGACCTTTCCTAATTCTTATTTGCCTCAGAATATTTTGTTTCTATAATATTACCAGTTACACGTATCTCATGAGAAAATTGGATTTATTGGTAGGAATCCTTTGATAAAAGGGTATTTGCAGAAAAAAAAGATTCAGAGATAGCAAAATTCCCATGGGAACTTCAGAATTTGTTTTATGAATTCAGAATGAGAATTACATTTAATGAGACTTAGCTGCTGAAAAGCCAGGTAGCAATAAAATTCCATTATCTTTGTGAAAGCTTTCTGAAGTCATAGAATCACTAGAAAACAGGGCTAAAAAGGAATTCAAGGGATCTTCCAGGGAAGAGAGACCCAAGGCAAGATAAATTATTGCTGTGTTTTGTGGATAAGTGCTTTTAAGCTTCCTGTAAAAGATATGAAATGATGGAAACAGAGTAAATTTCTAGAGCAATTAATATTAGTACTAATATGTTTTTTCCTCATGTCCAGTTGAAATTTTGCTTCACGCTTGTTGTCTTAGTCTCCATAGATTTTAAGCACAGGTTTTTCCTTCCTTTATTTCAACATCTTGCTACCATATATTTCAGTTGCATTTTCTGTAGATGCAATAAAAATAGTTTGTTTTTTTGTTTTTTGTTTTTTTTTCTGTTTTGCTGTTCATATGTATTTTAGATCTTTCTTTTTTTTTTTTTTTTTCCAATTAGGTCAACTTATTGAACTGCAATTCTGGACACCATCTCATGCTCAGACTGAAATGTTTTCAGTCCTTAGTGGGGTTTAAGCACTGAGTTTAATCTTCCTGACCCTTGCTGTACATCAGAGTTATGCTGCAGTTTATAAATGTTAATAGAGAATTTATTTTCTGCTGTCATATGATAGCTGTTTCCTTCTTATAGCCTTCAGATGCTCCTTGAAGAACTACTGACTAATTAGTCCTTCACAGTCCTCTATTTGCCCTTGTTTTCTCCCTGAAAATAGAATGTCATATTTTCTCCTGCCATTATTTTTATTCCCAGGTTATTTCTTCAATTTGAGAAGGTAATTTTTGATTGTAGTTTTGCCCTAAACATACTCAGAGTCCCTCTCAAGTTTTCATATCTGCAAAATCAGTCAGTAGGCTTCCATTATGATCAGTCGTTAAATCTGGTACTGAACACTACAGCATTAGGATAGGTCCTTGAGAAACCCACTCAAGACTGATGTTAAGTCTCATATTACGTGATTTATTCCATTTGTCCTACATGGTCTCTGAGAGAGAGCAAGGCCCTGGAATGTGGTCTGCTTGCTCAGGACTGCACTCCTCCTGGAGCTGACTTTACAAATTTCTTTCACAGCACGGTGCTGTGGATGGATGCACTCACCAGCTGCCTTCGTTTGTTGATCAAAGTTCTCCATTCTGCCACACACCTCTCCTGTTTAATCAACTCCACGTTTCCCCAGGAGTAATGAACATGAAGCACGTGTATCTTTTTAAAAAAATGAACAGACTATCATCACTTTTTTTCACATGGATGATTATTCCACCAAGGTGCTGGATGGTCTGTGGAGATCCCAGATGCTCCCTCTGGACTTTTTTTTTTCCCTGAAGACAGTAACCTCTCTAATTTTTTTTCTTTTATGAGAGCACAAGATATATTTAGGTGGTAACTGCATATAATTTGCTTAAACAGAGGATAAAATTATCTTTCAGATTAATCCCCTCAACATCATAGCTTTTTTTTTAAAAAAAAATATCTGCCTAGACTGTACCTCTGGGCACTGTTCTCTTCCTCTAGTCACCAATTCTGCCATGGTCTGGTGAAAGTAAGACAAAATCAATTAGTTATTACCTTTATCATTGTAAAATGCACATATGGAGTGACAGGAAAAAAAAGGATATTAAATTTAATTCTGGTGTAAACATTTATTTCCAGGAGATGAAGATGTTCTTTGGACTGAATTTTTTTATTCTACATTCTAGTTATTTTAAAAATATCATTTTTTTGGCAAAGACAGAAGCAGGTATGTCAGGTCAAAAGAGGTCCTAAATTTTAGGTTTGGTATGTTTTATTTGGTTATTTATTCAATATAAAGACCTGCTCACCCAGAAAAATATCCAGGCTGTTCTATTGATTGTAATAATGGAAACATTAATGTCTGTCTGAATAGGGAAGAAAGTATTTATTAATTATCAAATATACAAGGTACTCCATTTTTTCTTGCATTTTCTTTATAAAGGAAATCATGTTTTCTAAGTTGAAACCCTTTCTGGTTTAATACTGTAAATTTCTCAAGGTCAAATGGTGCAAAACCAAAATGAGCTCAATAATACTTTAAAAATTACTTTGAAAAACAAGCAGAATAGTAATTTTTACTTAAGATTGTATGTGAATATTTAGGATATTTTTTTAAATCTAGGGAAATAGTTTTCAAAATAAATTTTAGATAACATACACCAAACAGTAAAATAACTCTATGAACCTATTTCAAACCTGTCCATAGAAACTTCCTCAGGAAATGTCCTTCATACTAATTCAGTTGTTAACCCTTTCGTGAACTTGCAGTGGGTATGAATGCGGTGGGCTTGTGATATAAATATTTAAAGCAGCACATTGAATAGAGAAAACAATATTAAGGTTTAGTTCTTGCCGTCCACATGGCACAAAATAAATATTTGGAAAAAGTGAAAAAAAGTCACTATTGTGGTCTGGTATTCTCGAAGCTGATGGATGTTATATTGTCGATGTTTGTATTCCTTAATCTCCAGTTTCATGTTATGAAAACAGACAAATTAGAGATGGGGTTGTAATAGATCATTTAGGTCACCTGTTTTTAAATAATATGTTGATTTTTTGGATATCATGTAGCACAGCACAGCTTGAGTGACAGTTGATTATCACCTGAAACATATTTTCAAAAACATGTTTTTTTTTTTAATCTGATTGTCCTTGAATGAAGCAATGCTCTTTAAGCATATGACCTCTTCTTTCCATGCGCAAGGTAACCAGCAATGGATAAACTGAACCAGATTTTGATAATACTGAAGCTGATAAGGAGGTTACTATTTAAAAGGGCCTCAAAATTATAAGAAGAGGTGATTAGTTTCAGAGGCTTAGAAAGAAGACAGAAAGCAAGTGGGAGCTGGAGGAACAGTAATTACAGTGAAGAGATTTAGAAGCAGGAAGAGGCAGAGCATATCCATGAGGCATGGAAAAGCTGCTACAAGCTGAGGAGATCCTTCTAAGAGATCTTTTACACAAGTTAAAGAAAGTGAAAGACCACGGGATAAATCAAGTCAGAAATGAATACAATTCTGTGACATCTAAAGTAATCCAGTTTCTTGTGATTTGTCATGTTTTTACATTGTGTACTTTGACTTCTGTCTATTTTCTGGGACTTAAACTATCATTAGGTACCCAGCCCAAGTAGTCCCTGACTAGTTCAAATTACTAACACAGATGTAGCTAGAGAATCATTAAATTGTACCTCTACATGGGTGCAGAACTCTCAGTTAATATGCTTTCCCTTTGTCTTTACATCTTAGTATTTGGGGGATAGCTATAAGACAATTTGTTTACATTAATTATCTAAGTCTCCAGCGGCTGGGGAGATAAGTTTCAATATCGTGCTGTGCAATAAGTGTTCAATAAGTCACAAGTGAAAAATACATTTTTTTCAGAAATTCAGTAAGTGATTTTTTGGAGAGCTTATCAAGACTTCAGCATTTTCAAGACTGTCAAGACAACTGGCAGTTTTTTAGTACTTTGAGCACCATTATATGTATTTCCTTGGTGTCAACACTTTTTAGCCAAGAAACAGAGGGAAAGTGCTGAGTAAATATAAGCTGATACGTTCTCTTTGGATATTTTTGTTGGAGACACAAAGCTTTTGCTCCTTTTAATCATAAAAAGGAAAAGTATGGAGAATAAGCTAAAACTCACAGCTTAAGAAGAATTTCAAAGGCCAGTAATAGACACCATTTTAAAACTTATGCACTGTACCAAGTCTAGAAACTCCTTTGGAAGTCTGTTGTTGAATTAATTTCCCCCTGTGTTACTGTTAGTGGTAGAAAGTGATTTTTGCTTTGCTCCACTGGCTGTATCCAGTATACTGCTCCCTCATGTACCCAACTTCTTAGCATCCAATTCCACAGTCAGAGCACAAGCTTTGGTCACTGCAGATGGACTGTAACTGTAGAATCATAGAATTGCAGAATGGTTTGGGTTGGAAGTGACCTCAGAGGTCATCTGGTTCCAACCCCCCTGCATTGGGCAGAAAACCTTTGTAATATTGCCTTCTGTGACAGTTACAGCTATTGAGTTTTATATCTCAAATTTTACAATTTTGGAATAGTGATACCTGCTAGTAGCACTGTTCAACCTTTCCCAAAGTATATGTGGGGTTTTTTTTCTTGTAAATGAGCATGATCTTTTGCTAGAAAATAATGAAGAATGACACTCTCCTGCTGAACCAGTTTGAGTATTTTTCATTGTGATCTTATTAAGCTTTTTAGACTATTATTTTATGGAAAAAACCCGAGCAAACCAAAGCAAACCAAAATAAGAAATCAGCACAAAAACATTAGAATGATGAAAATATTCTTGTAGAATATATAAGATCAGCAGATACAGTGAGATGTCTTTTTTTGAATGACTGATCAAGACAAACCTCTATTTTAACTTTGTCTGGTCAAGGGCTCTGAAGAAATATTAGTAAGAAGGGATGTTTTAACTTCATTGTTTTGACACAGTTCCAGCTGCTTACATTCATCTGAACAGAAACAGTCTTGGAAGGTACATTTTTTAATGACATGGTGGAATATTTGTATATTTAAAGTGCTCCTGGAGTACCATTTGTTTTAGGTTGATGTGTGAAAGGGCAAGTATGCAGTTCTTATTGCTGTGCAGCTAATGGCATCATTTAAAGAAGGACTTCATTTAAAGTTGGTAATGAAACCAAACTACCTCAAATACAAAAGGTGATTCTCCTGTCTTTCAAGGGAAGTCATTAGCAAGTCAACAGAATAAGGTACTTTGTAGAAAAATGTTTCCTTTTTTTACTTTACTTTTTTTCCTCCCTAGGGTCAAGAATCCTGAAGATAGCAAGTGATGATATACTCAAGAGCACTGCAAATAGCTTAAAATGTGATGTTTAAAAGAAAATAGAGTAGGCTCTCCCTGCCTTTTTGAATAAATGATGACCAGTTTGGGGGGCGTGAGGGGGTGGGAATGTGTGTTGTTATTGTTTATCTGTTTCTTTGTTTGAATAGCAGCTGCAGCCTTTACTGTAAAAAAAAAAAAAAAAAATCCAACTTCCATTAAAGTGTCACAATTTTTGTTCTCCTTTAAAGAGGTATTGGTAAATAATTAAACTGCTTTGCCACCTATTAAGACTGGTGATCCATATGGCAACTTTGTATTAAACAATTCACAACTTTCGACCAGATAACCACTGGAAATTAATCATCCACAGAGTGCTGAGCTGAACAACCCTTTGAATCTCTAAAGAAGATCACCAGTCTATTAGACTTATATACTGTAATTACATTATATTTAACTGTATAATTTATAAGCTTTAAATTAGACCAACCATCTATTAGGCTTTATAAAAATGAAAACTTATTCATCAGATTAAAAAGTGATAAAAAAGAAATTAACCGTATTTGGAATTTACCTCCCTACTAAATGGAGCAATTAGGATTCTAGACTTTTAAGAACAATGGGTTTAGCTGGTATCATCCCTTTGGATTTTTACAGTAAGTTGGATGGGGATGTCGTATTTCAATTCTTACAAATTCTTGTATAATTCACTGTGATATTAAATCCTGGATAACTTTGGCTCATTTGAGTTGCTCTTGTTTTGCACACATAAAAGCGGCAGACGAACCAACTGTGATAATCTTTTTACACAAAATCAGAATAAGAATTCCAATGTGTACCTTACACCATAAGGTAGATAAAGCTGTCAATCCAAATTTTGACTTTTAGAAAGAAAAAACTTTTTATTTTGGTCTAGTTCAAATCCAAATTTTCTGGTTTAGTTTAGGTTTACCTTTTGAAACACAAAGTTGAGATACGACATACTCAAAAATGTAGATCTAAAGCAAGTGCAATGCAGGAACCACCCCTTCAGAAAATGACTAAACCAATTTGACTAATTTGTTCTGGATAATTTCATTTCATTTTTTCCGTTGCTATTAAAAAAAAGTCGTGTGGCTAGGTACTTACTACTTCCAGGTAAATTACTGGGTTTACTTCTGGATTTGTGGAATTTCCAAGCCCCTAGTTATTGGACTGGGTAATTTTTATCTTTTACAGTAAGACAACACAGCAGAACTCCATTTTGCCATGACTATGAACTTACACTGATTCATGTCTATGAGAAGAGCTTATTTTTAAACCTCTGCCCCCCAAAATGGAAAGAACAGAAGAAACTGAAACTCCCTGATTTTTCTATGACAGAGCCAATAGACCTCAACCTGTGACACCACACCTAAGAAAGGGCATTCTCTGGTGCCCCAGTCAGTCTTGAGGAGGCTTTATCAACGCTGATATCAGCACAAAATTTGTCAGCATTTAACATCTAATATTTGACAGATGTGCAAAACTAAACCTTCCTAAGCCAGAGAATTCACCCCTTAAACACAAAACTAAGTGAAACCAGAGTGTAATCTTATTAATAGCCCCTTGTCATAACAACTATATTGGTGAAGACTGTTTCTGGCTTGTTTCCCCTCTTACTTATCAGGATAAGAACTCAAGCAGCATTCTTGCCCTAATACAACAAGTGATTGGTGATAGGAGTATGCATGGGAATGTTTATTTCTTGTAGTATTTATCTGAAAACAGTACTGACAGGATAGTTCCTCAAACACTTAAAACAGCCCCTGGGTAAACAACTTTGCTGTCTGAAAGATCACACATGCATATATTTCATGGGTTCGAAGTTGTACGTTTAATCTTGAGAGCTCATGTTGTCTTCACCTAAATTTGTCATGTGAATTTGAAATGTAGCAATCTGTGTCACCTTGGGATGTTTGTATTGGGATGTTTTATTGAAACCCTATTCTGACAGGGAAGAGATGAAGTATTATCTTAGATTCGTAGATTTTCAAGCCAGGAAGAATTCTACAATCAGCTAGAATGTCTTCCTGTGTATAACACAGGACCTGCATAACATGAGGAGCTATAATTTGGGCAGGCTGCCTAATCTGGCATTGGTTTAAACTTGGCAGTGATATGACCCTCATGCAGCCAGACATTTTGCTGGAAATGTTATAAATATATATTCTTCAGAATTGAGACTGACAGCATTCAATCACTTTTATGGCTGATCGTGAAATAAGGTTGCTGTCTTCTGAATGATAATGTAACACTTGAATGGTCTAATAATTTTAATATGTTGGACTAGGTCTGATATTTAGGTTACTTTGAGAATTTGATACTAACCACTATTATTTTGATTTTTTTATACATGCTTTATGATTTTTCTATTAATAGAGATTAGTTAAAATATGTGGAGTAACAAATCTATGTTTTCTATGATGTCAGTGCAAAATCAAGTTTGGAACCAGACAGATCCCTGAAGCAGAACACTGAGATAAGAGAGCCTTCTGTGACTCAATCGGGTCATATAGAATTGTCCTAATAGGTATTTCGAGTAATGTCAATGATGACATTTTAAGGATAACTGTTTTATATTGATTACTTTTCCAAACAACAAATAGAAACTGCAGACTACTCTGGCTATTTGTTCTCAATTTAAAGTTTTCATAATGGAACACTCAAGTGTTGTATTTTTATCATTCCACATTATGATTTAAAACTGATTGCAATTTTCCCTTTTGTCCCTCTTTAATGTCTCACATCCCCAGTTAAAAGTTGTCATGCTCCTTATTAAATACACATTCTTGGTTACTTCCAAAACACCCCAGAGCTGCTCGTTCCCTTCCACATAGTGTAATTGGGGAAAAAATTGGAAAAAAATTAAAACTCATGGTTGGGATAAATACAGGCAGAATAGACCCCCTGAAATCCAGGAGGAAGTTGTTAGTGGCCTTCTGGGCTCTGTATTAGGGCCTGTTTAAATGTCCTGTTTAAATGTCTTTATCTGAGTTGTGGATGAGGAGATTGAGGGCACCCTCGATCAATTCAGAGATAACACAAGCTGAGCTAAAGTGTTGATCTGTGGGAAGGTAGGAAGGCTCTGAAGAGGGATCTGGACAGGCTGGATTGATGGACTGAGGTAAATTTTGTGATGTTAAATAAAGACAAGTGCCAGATCTTGCACTTAGGTCACAACAACCCCAGGCAATGCCACAGGCTGGGGCAGAGTGGCTGGAAAGTGTGCAGTGGGAAAGGACCTGGGGGTGCTGGTGAACATGAGCCAGGTGTGCCCAGGTGGCCAAGAACACCAATGGCACCTGGCCTGTATCAAAACAGTGTGACCAGCAGGACCAGAGCAGTGACCAACCCACTGTGCTGGTTGAGCCACACCTTGGGTGCTGTGTCCAGCTTTGGCCCCTCACAACAAAAAAGCATTGAGGTGATGGAGTGAGTCCAGAGGGACAATGGAGCTGGTGAAGGAGCTGAGGGAGCTGGGGTGTTTAGCCTGGAGGAAAGGAGGTGCAAGGGAAGATGTTGCTCTCTACAACTACTTGAAAGGAGGTGTTATCAAGATGGGTGTTGGCGTCTTTTTACAGGCAACCAGTGACAAGACAAGAGGAAGGGCCTTTAAGTTGAGCCAGAAGAGGTTTAGATTGGATTTTAGGAAAAATTCCTCACCTGAAAGGGGGTGTCAAACGCTGGAACAGGTTCCCCCAGGAAGTTGTTGTGTCACAATCCCTGGAGGTATTTAAAACAGGTGTAGATGTGGCACTTAGGGACATGGTTTAGGGGTGTATTTGGTAGTGTTAGGTTAATGGCTGGACTTGATGGTCTTAAGGATCTTTTCCTTTCCAACTTCAATGATTATACAACTTATTTCAAATAGATGGCCAATTGTTGTACTGTGCAATATAGTAAATTCTTTTCCAGATTATTTTATACATTCAAACCTGCTTCTTTTTTGTTGCTTTATTTTTCTTCTCTGTATTTGCTTTCCACCTGATACCAGTTGTGAATCAGCTGTGCTTTATTACTGTGCTTTTTCAAGCCTTTTCTGTCTTCTTAGTGATTCTGTGTTATATATTATGATGGGATTATTATGATAATGTTTTAGTACTTTATCTTTGTCCTTCTATTTGCTTCGTGTTTGCATATATTTTGCCTTTCTGTGTATCTTCTCTGTATGGTTGCCAAATATAACTACACAACACAATTATTTGGCATTATTAAAGATGAAATTTTAAAGTTATATTTGTATTTTGACCATGATATATCAAACATACCGAGATAATATAATAATTGAAAGTATTAGATATGTTTATGTTTAAACATCATGGTTAGAACTAGCACCTCAGTGAATTCAAAGATTTCCTTTTAGAGATTTCATTATATTCTTTTGTCTTAGCTTTTAATCTTCCCTTCTAACTCATCTTCTTGTTTTATACCTGCTTTTGATAGGTCAATCCACATACACTAAAAATGCTTATTGACATACTTTATAGTTTTCATACATCGTTTGAGATCCCGCCCTTTTATCTCTGTTAGCAAGATTTTGGTAGTTTGCATATTATTTGCAGATTCTGAATCCACTTACCACACACTTTCTGTTCACTGCTCATTATTCCAATAGGTCTATAAAGATAACAATAGAGAATGTGGCAAGAAAAATAAAAGCTCATTAACATCACAGATTGTTAGTACTCAGAAAACTGTAGTAAAGTCAAATCCTGTAAATCCTTTTCACTTTCTCTTCCCCTTAATAACTCAGTCATTGAAGAGAATATCCATGACTGCACTGTAGACATCTGTGTTTGAGCCAGCTGGGCCAGACTCATTTTATAACCCAGAGAAATGGGCCTTTCTACGTATTAATTTGTCCTGACCTAGTTTAGATATATGAAGGAGGAGGATACGAATTACAATCTAGCAGTGCCCATTTCTCTCCCCAGACTACAAGGACACTCTGCAGAACTAATTGAGTGTACAGAGGTTTGCACCAGAGATATTACATTAGGTGAGATGAATCCCACTTCCAGCAGTAAATGGCAAAACCCCAACATAAAAATATTTGCGTATCCAAGACATTTGAAAGAGATGTCTTGGTTATGCAGAGCTTCATACTTGGACAAATTATATTTTTTTGAGAATAAAGGCATGTTTCTCCTGCTTTTTGTAAACTTCACAAGCTTTTGTTCTAGCTAGACAAGTGCATGCTCTTATCTCACAAGTTTTACAGATAAAATGTAGTAATCAGAGAGAGAATGAATGGAAATTTCGGTTAAGAAATGTCTGTACTTTAACATTATTTTTCACATATATTTTACTTGTTTGTATGCCATACATTTATGCTGCAAAATGTGAGACTTAATGCATTACATATTTGCATTTACTTCTTGTGAACTAAAATATTGGGATCATTTTGTAAATGAAATATATATTCATATGCCTCAGGATTTAATAATTTTAATGTCAGGAGGGATAATTCTGATCATTTAGTCTGACCTACTGCTTAATCCATTCAGAGAATTTCACTGAGTTTCCATATTTTTTGAACTAAACAACACAAATGATGATACCCCAGAAACAAGTTTGATGAGGAGCTGGCTAGTAGATACATAATTTTGTAGATCTTTATGCTAATGCAGATATCTCAAAAGAAAACATAACAACCACATAGGGCTGGATCACTTATTTGTGTTACCTCCTTGAGCAGCCTTTTCCTCACCCTAGGGAGTAAAATCTCACCCTGCTTGCAGCTCTCTCTGCTACAAAAGCATTTTCCAATCACATGGTGAGATCATTCTACAACTTTCCCTCCAACCTTTCACTAACTCCCCCTTCTCAGATACATTAAAAATGAGCTAGTAGTGCTTGCTTCCAAGACTCTTGTATTTTCAGTCTATCTATCACTTCTGTCAAACAATCCCCAGGCTTCAAGTCCTTAGACTGGTTCCAGCCTGTTTGAAAGATCTCAAGAGTGCAAGAACTAAGAGTCTTCCCAGAAAATTGTCTTCATGCTTTAATATCTTCGTATCAGAAAAGTGATATTTATTTGCTGGAATGTAAGCCAACTATTTGTCTTTTCTGCCATGATTATGGGGTGGGAAGGAGAGAGTGCTCTAGTTCTCTGGATCTTTGAGGCCTATTACTGTGTAACTTTAACTGTTGCTTCTTTAGAGACAGCATCTGGGCTATGTAGTATACACCAAACTCCAGACTTTCTTCAAACACTTAATTGCTTCCCTTCTTATTTCCTTTTAAAGTTGGAAGAACTCCACAACTTGTCTCATTGGCTTCTTTTACCCAGGCTAACAAAATAGCTACTTAAAAAAAAAAAAAAATCTGGCTGCTACAGCCTTTTTAGATGCTGTTCATCGGGGTAAACATTTCTTTCCACTCATCTTGCTATCTACAAATATATTTATCTGTCCTTCATTGTTTCCCATGTAGAAAAAGGAGTTCTCTGTGGCAAGGGCCATCTATTTAGCTTGGGTTTACCAAACTTTACAAAGGACATACTTCTTTCTGACTGAAAGTGTGAAGCAGGATAATTGTACAATTCTCACAATTTTTACATAGTTCTTCTTTATGACTTGTGTTTCTACATGAGGCAAACAATCCAAAATGTAATTAGTAATATCTATATGTATGAGGAAGTTTGATGAAATTATTAAGATATTCCTAATGGAATTACATTAATGCCACACAGCAAATTCACTGGTAGATTTATAAATGTGCATATATATAGATAATCTTTGTATTTTTGAACAGGACTGAATATTTTCAGCATGTGCTATGTTAAGTTTTGGTCCATTAACAGCTCTGCTAATAGAAATAAATGATAATGATAATCAATTACTTTTTGCTGTCTGTCTTGAACTATTGCACGATAAGAATATGAAAACATAGATTGCTGTGAATTTGGACTTTTGTCTTATGTATTAACATATGTATTAAAAAACAGTTTGATATTCTTAAAGATGTAATGAAGATTATCCCAGTCACCTAAAAGCAGCTCATGCTATAACCTGACTCATTTAGTTGGATGAATAGGAAAATATTCCTGGCTACTAGTTTGCCATGTAAAAACAATTGAATTAAAACTGCTTCTAAAAAAATATGGGAAGGAGTTGTCAGCATTTTGTGAAATGTGAATGCTTCCTTGAAATAATAGGCATGTCAAACTGCTGTTTCCAGTAAAAGAAGTCATAGATAAAAAACCATCCTGTAATATGTCACTGATAGTTTTGCACATTGTGCTGGAGCCCAGATTAAATTATATGTGCGTGTGTGTGTATACACAGATATCTGTATGTAATACATACAGATATATTAAAACCAAGGGTTTGATTCTGACTTTAATTATCTGCTTTCACCTTGAATTTTCCCTGCCTGAAAGGAAAACAGATTGATCCTCATGATAGTTCTAAGATTGTTTGACGTAATTTCATGTTTGAATCATGTGATGTGCAGGTTTTGCCAGAGCTTTGGTCTACACACGCTATTAGGTTTGTTCCCTGCATTTTGGCATTTCCAGGTTGTCTATATCAATTCACAGATTGTGGTTTTCTCATCTATATGTATTATTTAAAACTATTTGACAAATTCTGCAGAATGTCTTTATCTGAAAAAAATGCTATGGGTGTTTTTTTATAAACATCCTGTCTATGAAATATGATTGTAATTACATTGGCTTAGGGCTTTTTGACAAATCATGTGATATTTATTTTATTTTCTGATGTCTTACTGTATGACACATAATTTAGTTTCTGATTAGAAACCTCTCATATGCCAGAAAATAGGTTTAAGCTAACATTCTTCTTTACAAGCTCTTTCCATCAACATTACTTCTGCTAGGTACCTTAACTACATTCTTCTATCTTTACCAACTTTGGGTAGCCCTTTATGCCCCACCAGCCTTACTCACTGCCGTGTGAACACGTGGCATGTGAAGCCAACCAGAACAAGGGAGTGTGTTCCAGCTCTTAACAGCTGAAACTTGTAATCCTCACATTTTCTGGTCTGAACAGAAAACATGGGAGCTCAGTGCTCTGAGGTCATGTAATAAGAGAGCTGAAAGAGAGGATGTATGTGATGATGTGCCCAGTACCCAAGTGATGCTGATTGTGGATTCTGTGGTGGGATGCTGAGGACACAACCCTTGAAAAATCTGCTAGTCAAAACATGCAACATTAAAACTCCCTAAACATTTAAAAAATACTTATATGTTGGATGCATATATTCGTATACACTTGCATAATCACACCAACATATGAACTTGGAAGAATTGTTATAATAATAAATTTTTGGCCGACTCATTCTGCTTATTAAGAGTCCTTAGTCATTGAAATAAGATTTAGATTTCAAATCAGATTCACAAGACCTTTTAAAATAAAGCTATTGTGAATCTGATTTGAAATCTAAATCTCATTTCTATTTACTGACCCATAACAGAAAGGCAGAAGGGACAAATATCATAACATGTAAAATATTTCTGGACTCAGTAGTAACCTCATTGATATAATTCATCTCACTGAGATGCTACCATAACAGCAGAAAAAGTGGTGGAAAGTTCAGAGACATTAATCTTCTTATCTGTGCACTGAAACTCACTCTGAAAAGTTAGATGAAGGAGGACTGATGAATGCTGCTTCATTAGAAGAATTTTAAAATGCAATTTGTCTTAATGAAAACGAGGGATTACACATTTCCAGCTTTCTCCTGTGCCTGTTAGAAATATTTTTTAAGCAATAACCTTTGATGCAGAATAGTCTTTATATGAGGACAGTAATTATTATAGAAGAGAGGTATGTCCTGGTCAATCTGTTTGTGAATCACAGCGGTGGAGAATCTGAGACCTGCGGATTCAAATTTCCTAAACATGATTATGTGACATCAGAAACAAAAATTCCTTTCAACTAACTTGGCACTATATTCAGTAGATTACACAGAAGATTTTCATAGTGCTTAAGGCAAATGGTGCAGGTGATGAGCTAAAACTTGATTAATCATTGAAATTTGCAGGAATCAAAGAGCTTTTTCCTAATAGAATATTGGCTGTTAGAATAACTTTGTAATAGAATAATGGATACTCTTGCTGTTACTCACAACTTAATTCCAGACTTCCTGAGAGCATTATGACAGGATTGTGCAAAATGTGGAAGAAAAAATGAACTGAAAAGGTGCAGGTAGGACATCTGGAAATAGAGATCAAAACCTGGCTGGGCAAATGCATCTTGCTGGGATAATGAGATTTCAAAAAGTTGCATTGACTGATTGCTCATTTCCTGCCTTATCATGTGTAACCCTTGGACATACAGGGATCTGAAACCAAAGCCAGTGAAGCCAATGGACAGATTCTCATTAATGAAAATACTTAATAGACTAAAACTTACAGCAGAGTTTAAGAGAAGGAGTGGTGGACTTGGCAGTGCAGGGTCAATGGCTGGATTGAATGATCTTAGAGATCTTTTCTAAACAAAGTGATATTATGATTCTAGGAATATATTCTTGTGTGAAATGATAAAAGTTCCCTGTTTTTCAGCTTTACACTTGCTTAGATTGTCAGCCTTCTGCACAGAGGTACCCTTTCCATCTTACTCTGCCTGATCCCACTTACAGAGGTGCACTGGATGAAAAGGCTAAGAGAGAGGATGCTAATCCAACTCCTCTGCTGGAGTGTGCTTTTACGTCCCTCTTCTGCTGTGTATCCTTTCTTTTTATTCTTCTGGTAAAATTCACAGCCCTTCTGCTTAACAGAACGGTTTATTCCTAAATAACCACATCGGCTCTGCTTGGTACCTCCTCCACTCACGGTGCCTTTCCAGTGCATTCTGCATAACAATTCCCTGTGCAGACTGAAGCCTGCTCTTCTAATGGCCAGAGTTCTAATGCTGCTTCCCAGCCTACCACCTTCCTCTTGATTTTACCTCTGAAGCTCTTCTCCATGATCACTGTCACCAGGTTCTCCCCATCTGTGAGCAGTGGGTCATGTTCAGCATTATCCCTGCCTGCCCCCTCTAGCACTCATGTAAGGAAACTGTCACTGGTGTGACCTAGCAGCCTCCTAAGGCACCTACCCAGTTCTTCGTTGTCTCCTCACAGATGTTCAGATGGTTTAAATTCCCTTGTAATGTGAGGGCCTGAGAGTGGGAGGCTGCTGTTAGTTGTTAAAGTCCCTATGTTCTCATTGTGAGGCCGTTCACTTGATGTTGCCATCTCAATATTCATTTCACAAAAATTAATTGTTCTTTGGTTCTGGAAATCTGGTCTCAAAAGGTCAAAAATTTCAAAAACTGCATTTTGCAGATTATTTCAGTGGGCTTTGAGTCAGGCTGCTCCAGACATCATTAACTGTATTGGAGAAATGAACCTGCCACACGGAGTATGTTTAACATGACAGTATCACTCATCTCATCTTCACTAAATTTTCCTCTCCATCTCACTCATAGTACTGCTCCCCCAATGTTTAAACTTAGGCAGTGTTGGAAAGTAGGTGGGAAGAAACTGCAAAAATGAATTTAAACTTTTAGATATGGGAAATGGAGTGTCTATTGAATAGACAAAAATTATTCCAGGCCTAGGCAGAAAGAATCTGAAAACAAGACGTAAGCAGCCATGCATAAAATGTCTGAAACCACAGAGGAAACAGCCGACAAGATGAGTGGTAACAAGGTGAGCAACATATCAAAATGAAAAAAAAATCCCTCTAGAGAAGACAAGATGGATGAAGGAAGAAAGTTATTGTATTTGTGAGAGTGTGTTTAATATACTCAGCTCCGTAAGGCCTTCAGGGAAAAGATCACTGACACTATCAGAAAATTCACTGTTATTATGGACTAATGCTTCTATCAGACAGAGGACACTGGTGAAATTACAGGTGTATCTTCTCCCTTTCCACACAGTCCATAAAGTCTCCCCACGATAAAGATTAGCTGAATAGCTCAGGTCTGGAATCACCCAGGGAGTTCAGGAAAATGTAACACATACAGGAACTGTCTATCCACCTATGAAAGTGCTATAAAAGCACACTGGGGATGGTGGGGGCCATCTGCATGTCCATTTCCAAGGAGAAAGGCAGCCAACAGATCAGGGTACGAAGACTTAAAAACAGGAAGCTAGGTGACAGACATATCTCTTTTCTTCATGGCCCCATATCCTGCATTTTTAATCTAAAATCATTTTCTGTGGATTGTCTAAAACTTAAGATTTTTTTGGACTGTTATGCTCAACATTACACTACGTAATGTCTTCCTCTAGTGCAGTCATCTTGCTGTCTGGATTTGAGCTTCAGAAATGGTGAGGATTATGGCAGCAGCCCAAAGACATTGTAAGCACTGATTCCTTTACGTCACACTGTGTATGTATCGTCTGTTTTGATTAGGGGCTGTTTCAAAGCTCCTGAGTTCGACTGTTTGTAATGCCACATCTCTGAAATGAGGCAACAATTGTGGGAATGATGACTCCTTGCTAATTATAAAATTAAATTTGGAGCCATATTCATTGTAGATTTCTTTTTCTCATAATTTAAAAGTGTTGATTTAGAAGTTAGGCAGGGTAGGAAAGAGCTCACCTTAATCTTAGCTACTTTGAATACTTCTGTTTCTAAGCTGTTCAGGAAACACTCGGGATATTCGACTCTTAAAGTAGGCTGCTAAATGTATTGAGTCTGGCTGTGATGGAGTTAATTTTCCCCATGCCAACCCTCATAGTGCTGTGGTTTGCACAGAAAAGTGTTGATAACACACCTGAGTTTTGGGTACTGCTGAGCAGTGCTGGCACAGCAGTAAGGCTGTCTCCCCTCACCAGTAGGTTGGGCATGGGCAAGATCTTGGAAGGGGACACAGCCAGGACAGCTGACCCAAAGTGACCAAAGGGATATTCTACACCGTATCATATCTGCTCACAGTCAGATCTAAGAGAAAAGGAGCAGGAGGGAGGGCATTTGCATTATGATGTTTGTCTTCTGGAGCAACCACTACACGCACTGGAGCCCAGCTTCCTAAGAAGTGGTTGGATATCACATGCTGATGGAAGATAGAGAATAAATCTTTTGTTTTCCTTTGTTTTCGCATTGTGCCTTTGTTTACACTTTGTTAAGCTGCCTTTATCCTGACCTACAAAGCTTTTTCCATCTTATTTTCTCCCCCACCATGTCCTGTTGAGGAGAGGAGTGATAGAGCAGCTTGGTGGGCACCTGGCATCCAACCAAAGCCAATCCACTACATTAAGTTAATGAATTAGCCTCTAGAAATGAAGACTCCACTCTGCTTTAGATATGGATGTAGACCATTAGATCCCAATACAAGGATCTCATATTAAAGCCACCGTGAACCCTTGGAGCCCGGATTTTGTCTGACACTGAGATATCTATATTTGAGTGTCCACCACAATTAAGCATTAAAAAGTACTGGAAGTTTGAACTCTAGTAAATCACATACTTATAGAGTATCCTGAGTTTGAAAGGGACCCACAAAGATTATTGAGTACAACTCATGGTCCTGCACAATTGAACCCCAAGAATCACATCACGTCCTCAGGTGTGATTTCATACCATGAAACCAGCAAAGTCTGAAGAAGGATTTGTCTTAGACCAAGGAGATAAGCAGGAGGTGATTTATTTGTTGAGATGCCTTGAGGTAACTGAGCTGGCAGCTCTCACATATAACTTACAAAATTGCCCCAACACTCTGGTTTGACAGCTAGAAGTCATATAAGATGGTGGTGTATAAAAACGGACACTGAGGTTCAAGAAGCTGAATTCTGCCCCAACGTCCCCCTAGAAATCTATATGCAGACATTTTAAACATGCATTTTAATCTCTAACTAAATCTTCCCTCCCTTAAACTAAGGAGATAAATCTTGCTTTAAACCACCAAAATTAATTTTAAGAACACAACCTTGATTCTAAACTCTGGCATAGATTCTGCTTACATTGCAGCATATTCACTGTAATTTTAGTTTAGGATATAAATTGAAAGCCAAAATAACACCTATATACTTCAAATTAAATTTATATGTGAATTGGATAGCTAAATCTAAAGAGATGATCTCAAAAATCTCTTCAAACTGCTTAGACTCCTGAAATCTGAGCCCACATCCACCTTAAAATATACTGCTAATGACCATCATCCTCTGAGACACAACTGTCCTGATATCACAAGACTAAGGAGCAGATCAAGCTTCATTTGAAATTAAAATGACAGTGGTGTGTTCCCAATTTTCATTCAGTGTGGCAACCTAACTCTACAAAGCACATTGTCATCAGAACATCCTCTTAAGGAAACATTGCCAGAAGGACAGCAAACAAGCTGGAAATCCATCTGCCTAAAAATGCTTTGGGATTTTGTCAATGGGTTTTTCTTGCTCTGCTGCAGATTGGCTGCAGGCACTCCATGATCTACATATTGCTTACCTTCTGCCCATATGCCTGCCCTGTGGACAGCCTGAAGATTGACTGCAGAGAACTTTTCCAAACAGCTCTGCTGGCATTAGTGAGCAGTGGGCTCTACTGCACCTGTGGCCCTGTGCTCTAGATCTTGCTCCAGGCTTGCTTCAGGCTTACTCCACAGAGACGTGAATCTACTCTGGAAAGGTAGCCCCAGGATATTGGTAAGTAGCAGCACAGGCAAATTGACTATCTCATGTCATTTAGGATGTCCTGGAAGATGCCAGGCATCCACACACAACTGGAATTTACAGCACAAGGTTGTATCCTTCTTGACCAACCTCTGGGGGACAACTGGAAAACCTCACCACACTTGAGTAAGAGCATTAGATATCTCTCCTCAGGCAACTAGATCTCAATGACCACAGTTTTTAGAAGAGGTGACATGAATAAAATTAACATATATATTTGAAATCATTATAGCAAGATGTCAACAACATGCTGTGACACAAATTCTCTGTCTCTCTTGCCTCATACTCAAAGGTGGATCTTAGTTTATTTGCTACTGTCACCCCTGAGAGAACACAACAAGATCTACTAAGTTTTTTGGGGAGAGAGTGATAAAATAAAACAAGAACTTTAAAGCTTGTGTCACCACCAGCCTTAAATATGCCATGAAACTCCTACACTTGGGTGCTTATAAGGCACAGTGAGAAAGGTGGGCAGATCCCAGTATATTTGAAATGTGTAGATATAACTACAATTTAATATAGAAAAATATAAGAACATTGGAATAATTTAATTGAAAAGTAATGTAGCTATCATAAACTAAGAAATAGCACAGCTGAAGGATTTTAAAAGTGATTTGGAAGCAAAATCCTCTCATTGAATTAGAGAATAAAAATTCAGTTAGGGACCTTGTAGAATAGCAAAGCTGGTAGAGCTTCTATAGCTAAGGGCCTGTCAGCATTTCTATTACAAACCAGTACTTTCTGGGGATTATACTTCATCCAGAAGAGTTTGATGTGGAATGAACTTGGGATAAAATGTCTCAGCTTTTGAGTAATATAATGGTAACTCTATTATAATAAAAATCTATATTCACTTTGTAACTGTTGAGTCTACTGCATTGCTACACTACACATTTTGATTTAAAGATACCTGAGTTAATGCTGACCTAAGGAAATATGTCCACATAATATAGTTTGGGCAAAGCTTTTCAGACAAAATAGCTCTACTGGTGTGATGTTATGCCCAAATTACTCAGCCAAAATTCTGATTAATTTTCTCAGGTGAGTTTGTTTTTTCACCAGGGATGTTTCCATTCTGTTCAACTTGCTCCTAACTCATCTCTGCAGCTTATCTGTAGCTCCTATTTGTGATCAGATAAATGGTACAAAAAGGTTACCAGTTAAACAATTAAAGGTTAACAATTAAAAAACAAATTGTGGTCTGTTATAGATCTATCTAGGTTATTAAAATGGAAAGAGTAACAGAAAACAATAACAGTGGGTAATTCCAATCCCATACTGATATAATTTAGTCTTAGAAGGAATTAAGAGACGTAAAAACTAGTGTGCTCTTCTCTTTAGACTTACAAAATCATAGAATCATAGAATGGTTTGGGTTGGCTGGGGACCTTGAAGGTCATATCACTATTTCCAGTAAATTGCTCTTACCTCAACCTGTGACCATTGCATTTTGTGTCTCCAATTCTCTTCTCCAGCCTGCTGCAGAGTGAGGGGAAAAAGGGAGGGTAGAGCCAGCAGTGTATGGCTTTAGTAGGAGCACTACATTGGAGAATACCATTCCTAAACCATGACAGGTCCAAACTCACATTCTAATTGACAGTGGTTCATCATTTCTCATGACCAAGCAAATAGCTTGGCTGGCTTGGGAGCAAGTTTCCAGACTCGCTGGCTTTGGGGCAGCTCTGTTATGGAGCTTCAGCACTGGGGAGGCACAGCTGCAGAAATCATGATTAATGACAAGATTATACAAGGCTTTTATAAGTATTTCAGTTTTGGAGTATTGGAGTATTTGTCTTGAAAAATAAAGACAGGATATGGGAGCAGAGGAGGAGCTAAATGTTCTGAGGACTTAAGGTCTATTCTTTTGCTTCTTTCATGATCCCTTTGTATTATATAGGTTGAAACTTTGAAATTTTGGAAGCTATTTAGAAATTTACTGAGGATGAAAGGTGAGAGAAAGAAGAGATGGATGGACTAAAATGAGAAGGAAGACTTAAGTAAAAGCAAATAACTTTTACAGCACAGTAGTTGCATGGGAAGATGAATGTGACAACTTTAGTACATTCCCCTTTGGGAAACAAAGTTTTTTTGTTGCAAATTCATGACGCAATGGTCAGAGAGGAAAAAGTTCATTTTTTAGTTTTTCTTACTAGTATGCTACAGACTAACTCAGAAATAAACTGCTTTAACTGTGAATTCAGTTTATGTACCAGACATGGAATACCAAATCTCATCTTATGGTAAGTCATTCATTCTCTTTTGTTTTGTCAACATGAATTTTTCATACCTTTTCTTTTGCAGCAGGTATCTTTACCTCAAGAGCATGTATGAAATATTGCAGGCTAATTGTTACCAGTTTTCCCAGGTAGAAAAAACAACTTCCAATCAAGGTTGTGACAATTGTTAGAGAAAACAAGATTTAAAAATAATAAACATAATCTCACTTCAGACAAAATGTCCAAGAACTAAAATTCTCTGGGGATGATAAAATCTCTCTGAGGTTGAAGAAATAGCAATAATCTGGACTATATGAGCCATGAACTAGTCTCATCTCTGAATTTCATTCTTATAAGTTTCACATCTCTAAATTCCAACACTTTCTTTACCCACAACTAATATTAACAAGTTTTTGTCTTCTTAAAGGTACATATAAATGTATAACCTTCCCTGGGAACAAAAGTACATTTTTGCCAGACTCATGGAGCAGTACTGCAAGTAAAGTGGTTTTATTTTTTGGGGGGAGGGGGGCTATTTTGGTGGTGGGATTTTCTGTTTTTTTTCTTTAAGGAGGGCTTGCAAAAGCTTTTTCCTGTCAGAGTGCTCGTTAAAGGCCTACATGTGGTTTCAGAGAATGGAGGAACAAAAAAAAAAAAAAAAAGAAAAAAAAAATCAATGTTGTTCCTGCTGTAAGGAAGAACTAACCTTTTCTTGCTAACCTTTCTCTATTTTGAAGGTTAGTGACTAGACAAAGTAGCTTGTGAGGGAGTGAAGTTGGGTTCCTCAATGACCCCTTGGAAAGAACATTCACTATGAATATAGAATAATTACTTAGGTTTAAAGGTAGATTTCAGAGCAGCCAAGATTCCAAGTCATGAATTAGTGTTGGAAATTGACATGTTCTGCCCTTCTCATTTAATTTTTAATATTGAAAATAAGAATGTAATTTATTATTTGGTTCAACAAAACAGATACACTCCTCTGTGTACTGGCAGTTAAGTACTAAGATCAGACAGATGCTCTCTCTGCTCTCACTATGCAATAAGTAATGGAATGGCTCTTCTTCAGCTGTTGTATTTATATCCAAAAAGTGGAGCAATTTCCACAGGAGTAAGGAAGTGTACCACCTACTTACATGCATTCTCATTGCTGTGCAGTCTACCCAGCAAAAAAAAATATGTAAAATGAGAACACTCAAACACCTTTATAAAGAGAAGAACTTAAAGACTATATTTAGCATATTCTGAATGACCATTGTAAATCTGGAAGTATTTTGCTAAAAGATGATTGGAAACTCCTCATGTTTGATTCACTTCAGTAAGCCCTGGGAAGACACTTCCTTAGGACATTGGTCTCTCCCTTCAGAAACACAGAATTCCTCTATTTATTGTGGAGAGAGTGGAAACACTACTGCCCAGACTGTGCCTCTGAGATAAGGTGCCCTGGCTCCGTGCACAATGATCACATACACCAAGTCACAGTGCCTAGAAGACCAAACACAAATTCAGATCAGAAATAAAGTCTATGTATTTAACAAACAGAACAACTGAACATGAGAAGAACTTACCAAGAACTACTGTAGATTTTCCATCGCTAGAAATTTTAAAATCAATAGTGACTGTGTTCCAAAGACATATGCTCTACTTCAAAACAACACTAATTTGCAGTCTTTATAATGGCCTGCATCATGCAGAAGCACAGAATATTAAAGCTATTCTAGTTTTATACTCTGAATCTTTGCAGACAGATGTTTCCATTAACTGGAAAAGTAGAAAAGAAGCTTTTGTCAATAATAGCAGCTATACATGAAAGAAGAGGTTTAAATAAGCATAAATGGGACAGTTTGTCTGCTGCTTCTTTGGTACTAAACATAGCAGAGAAGGCCCTCAAAAGGCTGCTTGTTGATGAAATAAATAAGTAATTTACATACAACCATCAACAACTCTATGAACACAGTGATGGGATCACCAGACTTTTAGCCTCCAAATTATAGAAGTGACAACAATCCAGAAAACTATTTAGATTAAAACAGCCCTTGACACAACAGATACTTGATCTTGCAGGCTTTGCAGAGGTGTTTGCTTTCTTTTATCAATCTCTGTATGGTGATAGACCAGATTACAATTACCTGGAGAGATGTTAAGAATTTTATAGATGATAAAGCCAATATACTTTTATTCATGCCATAGCAGAAATGAGTGTGTAAAGAATCTATTTCCAGGAAAAAAAAAAAAGAAGATATTATTATAACTCCTAAAAAGTAATAAAGTGCCAAGCCTCGTTGAGTATCGCATGTACATGAGGGCATTAGAGAAGAATTATTAGTCCCTGTGGAAAGTGGGTTTGGGTATACATTAATTTCAAGATTCTGTCTAAAGAAAAGTTCTTTTGCTCCAGTTTAAAATCTGTGTATTGCATTCTGAAACAGGTCTGGGAAGAATTTTTCCTATGAAATTATTTTTTATGTGAAACTAAGCTTACAAAGAAACAAAATATTACAAAACTTGAACTGTGATCAGTTCAAATAGGAGTGAAATCAGAAAATTCAGTTATATATGACATGAATGAGGCCCATGACTAGATAGTAGTCTCTTTTAGATAACACCTATATTGAAAATCTGTGACTCCTGTAAAGGGAGTTATTAATTTTATGTTCAGCAAATTAGTGCTTTAAACCTGTACTATTTCAGACAAAATTTAAAATAATTTTATATTAAACCAAAGGACTTTGTTTTCTTGACAAAATGCTTAAAAATCATCCTGAAATAGATTTTTTTCTTCCCTTGCCCACTACCCTTCAAAAGCAGAGCTCTTCATACTTGAGAGGAAATGGCTTTCTTGTATGCTTTCCCTTGCATTTCCTTACAATAAAAGAAAATACCTAGTTCTGGTGCACAGTTTGAGTACTGCTGTAGTCCAGACTTTGGAAACTTCTTTCCTTTATTTCCGCTTTATTCTGCTGGGTGTATACACACAGCAGAAGCTGTACTAATGCTTGATTTAGGTTAAGAAAAGAAAATAAAAATCCAGGTTAGCTGAAATAGGGGAAGCAGAATGTTACTTGCTGGATTGTCTGAACAGCACAATAGGTGCACTCTCCCCCTCTGCGTCTGTGTGTGTGGCGCTTCAGCTCCTCAAAGAACACATTTCTTCTTCACAGAGAAAACAACTATTTTCTTCTCTGCAAGAAGAAAAGGTGGGGCAGAGGGAAGGTTACACTTCAGGGAAGAAAAGTCTCTTCTCACGCTTGAATTAGTTTTGCAAAACCAGGTGAGAGTTGTTCATAATTCTTCAATGTTAAATGAGTTCATTTCTGAATGCAGCTGCTGGAGATGGAGGAGAGCAGCATGTTGTTATTATAAAAAGCAGACAGGACCCACTTTCTGTGGGGCATACCAAGCATTATCTTTATTAAATATTGATTTTCAAATCTTTAAGTCACTAAGAGCTTGGAGACACTGATTAAATTACTTGCTAATCTAGAACAAACTGGTTCTGTTGTAAACAGAATCAACTAAAATAATGTCAGGAGGTTTCTCTATGTTGTGGATAAACAGAAAAAAAACCCCAAACTACTTTTGGGCTTAGACATTAAATTAAGTTTTGTAACTGGTGAGCACACAACATTTTGATAAATTCTCACCTCACATGAATAGTCATCTGAATTTAACTCATAAATTTATGTCAGTCTGGCTTTACCTCTCTATATAAGGTAGATTAATCTGGTTAAATATAAATTCTATCACTGAAAATTAAACACACCTGCCACTACCTTCAATGCAACACTAAACTAAAGCAAGTTCTAGCTTCTTTTTTTGTTCATGGTATGTTCTGGAGCAAGCTTTGGGTTATGCTATCCACAGTGTGTCTGCAGAGGCTTTCAAACTGTGAGAGAGGCTTCACACTGCCAAATATAATTTTTGAGGACTATAAGAAATCTTTTTCTAGTGCTATAGTAAAAAAACTTGTAATGATCTGGAATTTCAGATGTAGCCCTCTCTAAAATTACTTGTTTCTGGTCTTAGGTACTCTATTCTTCACCTGTTAACTTGTTAGCTGGTTCATCATTATGTTAATTACACTAATCAGAACTTTCTCTCAGATGTATTTTCACAATGGCTAAATTAGTTTCTTATTTCACTCTTCATCTGTATAAGAAAATGATATGCAAGTAGAGTTTCCAATCTTAAGTATACACAAAAATCATTTCAAGCAAGGATAAGTTAGTTAGGATCCCGAATGTTTATTTAGGCTCCTTAAAAGTAAGAAAATTCTTAGTATCTATAGGTCCAACTTTTGTCAGAAGTTCAGGTTCCTCAGAGTTTTTGAATTTAGATTTCTACACAGGGTCAACAAAAAAACCCAAACCTAAAATCAAACGAAAACAAAATGAAAAAGAGCAGATAATTAAAGAGCCAAATGCATTTACACGTGTTAGTGTGAGAAAGTGCTGTATTTATTTTAGAGGAAATTTGCCTCTTAACTTACCAGACTGAAAATAAAGACTTTAATCTATTGGTTTTATTGCAGGTACTGTATATTTCTAGATAACTATTGATATTTTTTTTCTTTTGCTTCCTCTTTTTTCCTTTAAACAATAGAGCTAATCAATTATTCGATCTAGTCGGGAAAGTAAGTGTAAATGCATGTTTGGTGATCTTCTAAAGAATATAAAGCAGTTCAGTGAAAAGTCATAAGCCAAATATATGGATTACTTGTGAAATACATATATTGTCTAGAAGGTGAGATTTACCTCTATTGAGATATCTATGAAGTCATTGACTTCAAAGTTAAATATGTATTCACTGCTTAGCTCTTGTGAAGTCAAAGGCATTTGGATCATCCCACATAAAAACTATATATTATTGTTATTTCTTCCCATTACCTGAGATCTCAATGGGAACATAACTACTAATGTATCTCTAACTTAGACTGTTGTAAGTGAATTCAGAATTTTATCACCTTCTTCAGTACTGCAAGTGTTCCCATCGAGGTTGCTTTGTGTCATGTCTGTATTCAGTGTGACTGTATTCAGTGTGCACAGTACTGCTGTGATAATGTGTCATGAGATTCTAGTGCACCGCAAATAATTGGTTTTTTACTCGTATTTTTCATGCCCTACAGTTTCTTTAGTTCCTGCCAGATCCTATTTGCCATTTTTTAAATTTAATTTTTAATTAATCAAAAGATAAAACAGCGAAGTCTTTTCCCTCCCTTTATAAAAGCCCCAAATTAGTTGTTCTTCAATGTACTTCATGAAAATTAATGGTTTCTGGTAGTCTAGTAGCATTTTTGTATCTCTCTTATCTACCATTTTCTTGCATTTCTGACAGCATGGCATCTCTTCTATTTTGAGTCCATAATTCCTACAAAGCTCCTAGCACTTAAGACTGTCAGTTCTGTATTTTATATTCATCTCTAGTGAATCTCGTTCATCCTCTTACATTTGATTAGTAGTTTCCAGGTTCTGGCCACATATGATGTATTATATATTTACATTTTTTTCTGTGATGTCTCTTTCGTTTATCTTTTGCGAGTGAGCTGATGTATATCCCCAATTAAACTTTCTGTGTAAAAACTAGTTTCAACTTGAGATGTGTACATTTATGCCTTTCCATGTACATACCTATAGGATTTTCGGGAGCTTGAGTTAAGTGCATACAAAAAAACATCTATGGTCCATAGGTGTGCCTTATATTGGGCTACACGAGGCACTTAACCCTGCTGCAAAACTGTGGGACCCTCCTGGCCTTTCTGGAGCAGCAGCTGAAGGTCAGATAGAATTCCTCAGAGCACCATAAATGATGTTGGATGTCCTCATTCAGGCAGTGGCATCCAGGTGCAGCCAGGGTCTCTCACAGAGCAGAGACTCCTGCATGCAGGTACATCCCTATTGATTGGACACAGTGAAACTTGAGCTTATCTTGAAAGAGACATCCCGAGTTTTGTCTGTTGTCTGAATTATATACTTTCCATTGAGTGTAAAGGGATGTTAGACTTCTTATGCACTGGTTCACACCTAAATCTCTTCTTTCTTTTCTCATGTTCACATTCCATTTAAATCTTGGCACCTTCTTTTGTAAATCTGTACATATCTCTTCTATCTCTGTTAATCTTCTTTCCATTTATTTCTAACTACAAATCTCATGATGGTGTGTTTACAGTGACTTATTCTCAGTGGTATTTCATTCTTCTTTTAGTGTTAGAACTTTATCCATGACACATTAGAGCCATTTTCTGTTGCTTTTCGACTGTTAGAAGAAAAACTTGTTCCAGGACCATCTAGTTCACTTTCAGCCTGTTGTGCTGTTTCTGTGATCATTAAGCTTGTTCACCTTAAATTCATGTTCTGTACCTTGCAAAAAATTATAAATTTAGCCTGGCTTCTCTACCCAAATCTCTTATATCAATATACATTTTCAATGCAGTGCTGCCGTAAAATTCTATATATTTGTAATAGAATATTTTTTCACTGCCTTGACCATATGTTCCACAATTAATTCCCCACTCCCCAAGAACTAGCTGTTTGTCCAAACCAGAACAGGCTTGACATATCTTTATTACTTCATCAGAAGTTAAGTATTCTTAAAAGTTTATAGAATCACTTTGTTATGTTTCTGTTGTTTTCTTTGTCAACTATTTCAGGTAGAGTAACTCCTGTCTCATGTAAATTTGCTATGCAAAAATAGTTCTTATGTTTCTTGTAGAGAAGTCAATAGTGGAGGTTTCTCAAACTCTGTACCTAAGCGTGGATCCCACTTCCTTCAGTGTGATCCCTGTTCAAATGTGGATTTTCATGACATTTTTTCATCTTTCTACTTTAAATCTATGGTGCATTTTTCTAATCTTAAAATAATTTTTACACTGATGTTGTCTTAATCTGCAGCCATACAAATAATAGGTACCATTTCTGCATCTTCTGTTTTTATTCTTCCTTGGCCCTCACAAAATGTGGTGTGTTCTGTTGGGTGTCTGACAAACTTTGGGGAACACCAACACCACCAACACTTCTGCTACTCTGAATCCCCTTCTTGTGGCTACTGGAATTATTACAACCACTTCCACTGATACTTTGTGAAAGGGGAAAACACTTTTTATCTGTTTGAATGGGGACCATGCAGCTTAACAGGAGAGCTGGTATATCTTTCTCAAAAAGCATCAGAGATCTAGAGATGGAAGACTGAGGGTGACATATTTGAATGCATCATTTGAAAAATCTAGTCCTCTTAGTGAAGGGAGATGTATTGAATAAACAATGGAAGGAAGATAATGACTTGTTTGTTTTCATGAAACCCAAATTTTTCTTTCTGTTACCCATGACAGAGCTTTATCTGACTCACCTGAGAGGACAGGTGTCTCTTCTGTGTCTTCTTTAATAAGTATGAGTGTGAGAAGGAGTTTGTTTTCACTGTATTTTTATCAAGGGAGGAAGAAATTGCTGGCTGCTACACTTTATCTGAAAAGTGTATTTAAAAAGCAAAAACAACAAACTCATTAAAATTGTTGTTTTCTTAAGTGAAGAGGTAAGGGACTGGAACATGGCAATTATATTAAATCAGGTTGCATTTTAAACTGCTTTGTGTTCTCACAGGAGAGACAGGGTTTTATACTGAGTTCTGTAAATGGGCATTTTGAAACAGAAGAGTTTTAAAAACTGTCATGCTTAATGATACCTACAACAGAATGCCAAAAAGAAGATAAAAGATCAACTCTGTTATTCCCACTTTGGCTCTCAGGAAGAGTTCTGCAAAGTATTCTTCAATCTTTTAGAAATCTCTGAAAACTAGCACTAGCTGAAAAGTTTTCCACATTTAATAACATTAAATAGGCTTCTGTTAAACCAAAATGCTCCTGAAAAAATGTCCACTTTCATGAAGAACTTTGGCTGGATTTTCATGAAAATACATAAAACTGTAAATGGAACCCATTTTTAGTGGAAAAAGAATGCATAATAATTATTAGAAAGAAATAAAAAAAGAAAAATTCCAATCCACAGCATGTCCCTCCCTATGCAATACACACAAAAGAAAATTTTCTGATCAATATGTTCTAGAAAGTTTTAGAAATTCTATACATAGTTAGAAATGGATATTGCTAGTCCAGCAGTGAATTATTCCAGGATAATGCCAGCACATAATTAGAGCAATGATGAGATAATTTTACCCCAAATATTGATGGATACTGTCAAAATCTCATGAAAGTCTATAAAAAAATTTCTGCTGAATTCTGATAATGTTTGGTGAACTGCATTTGATCTTTGTAACAGTTTATTAGCCAAAGATTTTAATGCAACTGGAGAAACAGAATATTAGCTATGAGAGAACTCTTACAATCACATTTTATTTGTACAAATAGATCAATAACTTTATTTAAAAGAATAATTTTATTTATTCTTCATTTTAAGACAATGGCCATGAACCTTTGACACCTTCTTGTTTTTACCAGGAGTAGGGACCAAAGACCATCTAGATATGTAGACTTTACTACAATAGAAAGATTACATTTATTGATTCCGTTGTTAAATGCAAATTTTCCACTCACTTCTAGCCAGAGTATAAGAGAAAAGTTGAGATTAGTACAAGCATATTATTTTGATTCATTGGCTTGCTGAGTTTATTCATTATTTGTGAATTATTATTTTTTGCTGCTACATAGTTCTTATTAATTGTTAGGGTACTAAGAAGTTTTGCATGAACATTTTTAACATACTGTGTTACAAGAAATGAATTAGAAAATAAAATACTAAAAGATGGTTTTATTTCAGGGTTAACCTTGATGAAGGTAGCAGCCTTGCCATTTTCTTGTCCTGTTTTTAGTATGACAACCTATCTGTTGTCAGCAAAAGCTTTACTGTTGTCATTCTGCTGTATATCCTGACTGATGAGGATTTTAGGGTGTCATCAGGGATCTTCCTTCTGCAACAAAACCACTCTTCCATTTGAAAGAATTAGCTGCTCATTGTGTCAGGACTATGACCCTGTGTTGAAAATTTCTGTCTGGTGGTACATGTAGAATAGTATGTGCTGTAATATATATTGGAATAATATATTATTATTTTCTAAGGGTAACTACCAGTTATGAATGAGAGCACTTGAAAACTATAAAACATGACAGAAGTACCCTTCCCTAAACATATACACATGTAAAAGAAGGAAGTACTGAGAATTCATAGGAATCAGAAGCAAAGAAATGTCATTCTGATCTTCCAGGAGGGCAAGAAGTACCCAGGGTACTGCAGGCTGGTCATACTCAACCTCACTTCCTGGGGAGGTGGTGGGAAATGTCACCCTGGATACCATTGTCAAACACATGAAAGTAAACATTCATGCTAGCAGTCAGCATGAATTTGTGAAGGGGAAATCCTGGTGCAAAACCTTGATAGCCTCTTAGGGTGAGAGTATTGGTTTGGTGGATGAGGGAAGAGTAGTGGATGTTGTTTACTGTGAATTAAACAAGGCTGTTGACACACCCTGTTGACACTTTATAGGCCTTGATGTCCTTGGCCAGCCTCACCTGAAGCCACCACCCACATCCTCTTGTCCACCTCAACCTTTAGCTCACTGTGAGAGTGGTGTGGTCCAAACAGAGGTGTGGCCAACAACACATAAGGCAAACATTATTAAGGCAGGAAGAAAGGTCAGAAACAATATGCCCTTGGAGCAGCTCATCCAAATCACTGATAACAAATGCAGGATCAAAAGCAAAGCCGTGGAGGGCTGCTGCAGATGCTTGGTGCCCTGGTCACATGCCAGTCAATCAAGCACATGCCTTTTAAATGCAAGGGTCACACCAGCCCTTGGCTCCATCAATGCCAGTGAGTTTTGAGATAATCATACCTTACATGAAATGTGGACATCACCGTGTCTGCTCAGCCAGCTTTGGTCGATGGTCAGGGGGTCAAGAGGAGTGTTGTCAGGGGTGTGTTCACTCTGACAGTGTTGGTCAAGGATCAGGCTGTCTGGAAACAGAGTGCCAGGTGCTCAGACATTGGAGCAGGTTGCCCAGAGTTGATGTGGAGTTTCCATCCTTGGAGATATTTAATATCTGTGTGGGCACAGCCCTGGGCAACCTGGTCTAGATGATCCTGCTCTGACCAGAGTGGTTTGACTAAGTGATCTCCAGATGTCACTGTCAGCCTCAGCTGCTTCTGTATTATTTTAAATATCTCAAAATAGATTAGAAGACATGAGCCATGACTGAGAATGAAAATAAGAAAAAAGGAAATCATGGGGAGAGATGTAGCAAAAAATGAACAATGACTCACATTCCGTGGGTTATTTAAGGTATCTAAAGCCTTATCTCCAGAAATTTTCAGCTTCTCTGATTGAAACTAGTGTTAATTAGATGCCTTAACACTATTAAGGCTCTGACCAAAGTAATCACTGTGAGATTAGCTGATGTCACTTTCTTTAGTTTTACAGCATAATTTCCATTCCTTATTAAGACACCTGTCTTTGCTGTTGGTAAAAGCAGTGCACATCACTTTCCATCTTTCTTCCTCCAGTGTAGACATCCCAGTGCCATGATTTACTGAGCCAGAAAAAGACATACCAAGATATCACAAGGTGCTCTTATTCTGCAACAGGTAATTTTATGCTCTTGGAAGAGGGTGTAGTGCCATTAGGCTTTTTAATTCTCTCTTTTTAAACATTATTTCCATGAGTTCCTTGTTGGACGACAAAAAGGGCTTTACTACCTCTTAAGGAAAAAAGTTTCCCTTACATCTAATTTTCTGATTTTCACAGTCTTTCATCAGGCATGGTTTAGGTCTGGGCAGTTGCCTTTATGGCAAAATGTGTGTCCACAGACCCCTCTGGCTGTCTGAGCATGGATTCCTCAGTAAGAATGTGAAGTAAGATGTCCATGGCTGATTTTTTCTGACACTATCGTAGAGCACTGTGGCACACTGTTGCAGATGGAACAGAAGATGCAGTCCTGGCAAGGGAAACACTGAAAGCCACAGGAAGGTTTCCATTTCTTCTGAATTATGTGTGATCCAGAAGAACAATGTGATCAAAAAGCCCTGGGACTGAAAAAAGATAAAGAACTCATCTCATCTATTCTGCAGCCCCAATACAAGATTAGCTGTCCTCAACTGCTCCTCACAGCTGCACTCTTTAAAACACAGCTTTCCTAAACTTAGTGACAGGACTCATAGATTTTCTTTCCTTGCAGTTGAAGCTGAATGTCTATTGAACCAACTTAAACCCATTACCCTTGCTGTAACCACAGGGGACCTGAACAGTCTAGTCTTTTACTCTCCACAGCTACTCTTTACGTTATTATGTGTGCTCTCAGTCTTCTCTCATATAAACTAAACTACTCCAATTGTTTCAAACTCTTCTCATCAGTTTTGCTTTCTAGATCACTGATAATTCCCGGTTGGTCTCCTTCAGCTTCTTTTGATAGTGGTCCACGCTTTTTCTGAAATGCAGTTCAGAAAATGAAGCACAGTGTGCTTGCTGAGACTGAGCACAGTATGCAGCACTGAGGAAAATGAAAGAACTATTTCATATAATACAAATTATATTGCTCTTTACACGCCTGAGTAAGTTGTACATCATTTTTTTTCAACTTATTTTTAAGACTGTTCCTCCAACTTCTCAAGAAAATTCTGATCTGGCTTTCCAGTATATAAAGCAGGGAAAAAAGTTACTGAATCAGGGCCCACTCTGTAGGAAAGAATCTTGGCCACTTAATACATCACAAGCTGAACACAAGACATCAGTGTTAGATGGTGCGTATGCATGTAGGTGTGCACTCTATCCCAGTCACTGCTGGAACCAGAGAGCAACAGCAGACCCAGAGGAAGCCCCATCAGAATTTTTACTTGTTGTCTAGTCTAGTTCTGGCTCAAAAGAAAATATTCCAGGTTTCCTCTTGAGTGTGAGATGGATCAGACATTTTCTTTAATTTTGCTTTGCATTGGTATCCACATAATAGAAAGCTTCCACCTTTTTTTTTTTTTTTTTTTTTTTTTTTTTTTTTTTTTTTTTTTTAAAATCTGGCAAACATAAAGCAAATGTGGTGTTGTTTTGCTGGCATTTTTAACAGATTTAGGTTTGTTCTAGCTGAGCTCTGAGATCATCCAAGACCTGTAAAGATGTTTTTGCAGAGTTTTGAGGCCAAACCGATAGACCATGTCCAAAGTATCAGCCTGGACTGGGCACCCCTCTAGCTCTTTTCACAGTTTTTAATTGGTTCAGTGCAAAAACAATTCAGTTTTGCCACTACTAAGAAGAAAAGTCAACAAAAATCCCTGCAAGGAAAAAAACAATGCTGTGATGCCTGTCACAGGGAAAAGCTCCTCAGTTCATGTAGTTAAAGCAAGAATAGGATTGAAGCAGTTTATTGATTTATTAACAGCATGTAATTAACTTGCAATCAGTGAACTATGTATTCAGGATCTGTATCAGCAAGACAATCGACAAACCACAATAGCAGATACAGAATGTTAATGGACACCTGTAAATTTCTAAGCAACCTCAAGAAATATATCCCAAGAAGTTCTAATCAAACCTACATGCACAAAAACACATGAATATTCTCATGGCTCCACAAATCCCCCCAGGACAAACTTCGCAGGCTGTGCCCACCACCCCTCTCTCTCTCAGGTGCAGTTCCCACATTTTGCCCCTTCCAAGGGAAATGCAGATGCTCCAGTGTTACAATGGGTCCGTATTGCTGTTTGCCAGCCCTGTGTGTGTGTGTGACAGGAAGGAATCGCTGTGGGGCTGCACGGGTGCTCCCGGGGATCCCTGCCTGCTGCTCTCCAAGGGCACACACATTTACCTGGAGCTCCACGTTTGCATCCAGTCTCCTTCACCAAGGAGGTTTCTGTAGGGGTTGGCTGGGGCTCTCCTGGGGCTGGCAGAACATCAGCACCTGTGTTTACACTGGGAAGGGCTGCAGTGACACCAGATTTAAATTTGATTTTCTCTAGCAGTCACACTTCTGTTCAGTGATCATCTACCCTTTGTGCATCTGAACAGATTACTCACTGACTGTATTCTTACCAGCCACTGGTATTCAATAACATACTAGGTTGGCCCTTTTGCATTTCTTTTTTGGATGCATTGGAATGGAGCTCCTTTGTGGTTTTCACGTGCATGTTTTTGGAGAGATGCTTCCTTTGTTTTTCAAAGAAGTGGGAGAAGAGACTGAGTAATGGTTTCCTTTTAAAACTGCTGGAAATGGTTCAGGATCTATTGTTGTCACTGAAGGAACTGCTTTAACTATCTCTGCTAATTCTTTCTAACTCCTCCCAGTTGTATTAAATCACACACAGATGTCATGCTAGCTCATACCTTTGTGTTGGATTGTCTTAGTGCAAAATCACAAGATTATCCATCTTTTTAATTCCTTTAATTTTTATTGTGGAGGATCTCTAGAAGTCTGGAACATTTTGTGGCGTTAATTTTTTTTCTGGTGAAAATATATGTAGATTGTCAGTAAGGAAAAGAAGCTTTTTAAGTGTGGAAAAAAGTAATTAAGAGCATTTTCACCTTTGCTAGAGCCTTCTTACCCCACAACAGCACACCTGCTTTTCTGATATTATTTCTACATTTTTTTGTTTTCTAAGTTTTCTAGTTTCAGCAAATATAATTTCTGCAGGTGTGCTACCTCTGAATTGTCAGGTTTTTACTTTTGCCCTGCTCATCTATTTTCATTCATTTTCCATTAGAGGTTAGACAACTTTACTGGCAATTTGCTGGACATACCATTGCAATTTTTTTCATCTTTCAAGTCTACTTTGTCTCAGCATTCTCCTCCCAGTCAGCACTTGGGTTAGACCTTTGTCTACCAGGCATCAAAGAGGTACCTGCTGGGTTTTTTATATTTTTGTAATGTTATTATCCACATGAAGAGCAAACCAGGGAATGTAGCCTTGGCTTAAGGTATTGCTTCACTTCATCTCTTTTACAGCTCTCAGCTTGTGATCATCTCACTCTATAATTAACAAGAATTGTGCAGGATCACCTGGTGGATGATAACACTAGAATTTACTGTCAATGAAAAACAAACACAATAATGTGTGAAAGAAGGAAAGTTATCGTAAGAACTACAGAGTAGTTGATTTCTACCAAGAGAGAGAATCTCATAAGAGGGTTGGAAGTAGGCAGATGTTTGAAACTGCTCTAAAGAGTGTTTTAGAAAGGCTACTACCCTGCTGACCATGTGTGACTGGAAGTAATCTTCTGAGATTAGAGAAGTGAAGGGGTCTAAACCAATAAATTGCTCAATGATTTCAATCCCCACTTTCATCACTAGAGTCAAGAGGTCAGTTAAACTCAGTATTTCACAAATTCAAGATCAAATTCATGGAGAAAAATGCTGTGATACATAAGGTTATGCCGTATAGCTCTCTGTGAGACAAATTAAGAGCTTGGATGTTTTAGCTTAGTTGTAAAGGAATATGTTGGTGAAGATCCTCAACAAAGACTTATCTGGAGAGTCAGACTATCACTATAATATCAGTACTTACTTATATTAACACAGAAAATATTTCAAAACAAAATTCAAACATATTCACATAATTCTTAGAGATGCAAGTGAGTGTACACCTATAAAAACCCCTGCGCAAATGCATGGCAAGGATTAGTCTCAAATATAAACATCTCACAACCCAAATAAGTGCAGTGGTTTTGGTTGGGATAGAGTTAATTTTCTTCACAGGCTTGTATGAGGCTGTGTTTTGGATTTTTGATGAAAGCAGTGTTGATAATGCAGGGATGTTTCAACAAATGCTGACCAGTGCTTCCATGGCACCAAGGCCTCTCCTGCTGCTCTCGCTGAGACTGCACAAGAATTTGGGAGACAATACAGTTGGGAAATTGGGCCCCAGCTGACCAAAGGTGTATCTCATACCATGTGGCATTGTGCTCAGCAATAAAAGCTTGAGGAAAGAAGGAGGAAGGGAGGAGGTTCAGAGTCATCAACATTTCCCTTCCCAATTACTGCACTAGAGCAGTACCAACTACTGCATAGAGCCCTGATTTTCTGGAAATGGCTGGACATCTGCCTGTTAATAGGAATCTGTGAATTGATTCCTTCTTTTGCTTTGCTTGTTCATGTAGGTTTTCCTTTCTCTATTAAGCAGTCTTTATCTCAGACCATGAGTTTTCTGATTGTTGGCCTTCCAATTCTCTCCCCATCTCCCTGGAGAGGATTGAGAGGGTGGCTGTGTGGGGCTGAGCTCCCTACTGGGAATAAACCACAGCAATAAGGCAGACTAATGAAATTTTGATTTATTGTTTTGGTTTTTTTTTTAGCGACAGGGAACTGAGATCTAAAAAGAGTAAGTGTTTAAATTTAAGGACTAGATATTTTGGAATGAACACAAAATTAACAAGGTTGGATTTCATCTGGTCATGTGAGAAAGGGGATAACCACAAAATTTAACCTTTGAAGCAAAGAACAGTTTAAGAGATTAAAAAAGACAATGGTAAAGTATGAAATATTAAATGGTAAGAAGTAGGCTTTTCCTTAAACCTTGCATAACACTATTTCAGCAAATTCAGTGTGGGACATATGGAGTCACTGAGTGCCAGGATAACCACAGTGATGACTAAATCCCAGTTATCCTACAGACAGAAAGCCAGCACAGCAAGGAGCTGTTGAATTTGAGTAGAAGGTTCTCTGTAGAACTCTAAGTGTTGCCTCTCAGATTTGTTACTGATATATCTTGACTATCCTGGTGATTTCCCATTTCATTTGCAGCATCTAATCTGGTCCAAAGGGACACTTAGCAGTTTATAGCTGCCATGGGTTGGGGCTCCTCCTCAGCTTTTGGCAGTGCAGTGCTGAGATAATAGGCTGGAGGATGGGGATTTATGTGAATACACCTGCATGGGTTGTGCTCATCCTAATCTGACAGCTCTGATTCAGAGAGACTCCTGGGGATGTGGAGCTGACTACAGATGAGCCCTGGCCAATGGTCTGTGCTGCTGCTGGCCCTGTGGGGATCAGTGGTGTTGGGGTGGCAGAAAGGACATCCCCAGACAGGAGGACCCATGACCCAGGGAGAGCATCCACTCCCTTCCACAGAGCTGAGACAGATGTCTGGGCACGCCAGGGCTCTTCTGAAGCGGTGTTGGATCTCCAGAGAAATCCTCATTTGTTCATGTACGCTCCTAACTTTTAGCTACACCTCTACCTAAAAAATAGCTGAATACTCTTGCTAATCTTTTGGGGGACTTGGAGATTTAATCACGTTCTCAGGCAGCAGAGTTGTTTATTTTGAAAGGGGGATTTACCACCCTCAAGGGTTTCCCGAGCTTTCCTATTCTTTTTCTTTCAAAAGCTAGAGGCAATCATTCCTTCAATCAACATCCTTGTGGAGATTCTGCCCCTCTCCTTTCATCCAATGTTTCAGGTTAATGAAGCACTGAAGATGTGGAAGGCCTACACTCAATAATTACCTTTCTCTGATAGGGTACAAGTTCCATTTTAAATGAAAGTTCCAAACAATAAGTCATAACTTAATTAGAAAGAAGCAGGAGTAATAGGAAAACAGTTCCTCCTTGAGAAGCTGTTCCCTTTTATCTCTGAACTCTGCATTAATTTCAGAAAAGTGAAAGTGAGCTCTTTCCAAAGGGGAGCAGAAGTTTCTTTCATTAATAAGGGAAGGAGGAGAGCAATTTTGCAGTGCTGTTGTTTGGGTATTTTACATAAAACATTAAACAAATAAATTAGTTAACTACCATTTCAGAAAATGGATTTGTGTCCAGGTCTTCATGCTCAGAGCTATACATGCCGTATCTATGTTATTGAGGCTTGCAAAGGCAGGAAATTTGTCTTGCTCTTCTTGGCCCCTTGCATGACTAATTCTTTCATGTCTTTCAAGAGAGACTGAGAGACTAAATTAATTCCTGCTTCCTGGCTTTAAGATATAGCTCAATTTTTGGAGCATTCTCTGAGTTGGAGAATTTTAAGCTCTTCAGAAAAGGGACCCCCATCTTCAGTGGCTGTTTTAATCCTTGAGTGCATAGATAAGCTATTAGGGAAATATCATATTCCCTTCCCTTCCTTTCCAACTTCAACCCAACTTCACAAATGGGACTTGGTGGGATTTTTTTTCCTGTTAGTCAGTAACTTACAGAAGAGTCATAATGGAAAGCTATGGTATCAATAATTTTACTCAAACTTTCTTCATACTGTTGCCCAGATTTTTCCACCAGGACATCTTTTTCATTTCAATTATTTAATTATTGTTGACCCTAGACAAAGCTAGACTAAATATGAATTAATTCAATATGCTGAAGCTCCAGTCCTAAATTTAAGTATTACTCTGTTAATCATTCTATCAACTGATGTTCCTTTTGCAAAATAATTTGATATGATTTTCCTGAGAATAAAACCCCAGGAAAACAAAAGAAGAAAAGGAAGAGACAACATTTTGCCCAGACTATATCACATGTGCTATTTTCCTTCGGGAGTTAGAATAAAATAATTGTAAAATAGTGTTTATAATTATCACATTGGATAAAGGTCAAATAAAAGCCAAGCTTTATTATAATAGCTTCATTTCACAAATTACAGGGAAATCAATACAATTCATTAATAGTGATTTAGGGCTCTGGATCTCTCTGAGGTACTTATAGGACCCCGATTAACACAGTGTTTGAGCACTTACTAATCTTTAATGTATTTATCCTCCCAAAACTGCTGCAAGCTAGATTTCTAATCCTTATTTCTTTTTGCATTGGAGCATATCCCAAAAGTTGTGGGGAATTGTAAATGAAGGAGAGAAATTAAACTATCCTATGTCCTAAGACACTCTGTCATTAGTTAATCATTGAATCGTACAATGACACACTAAAGCAGATTGGAAGGAGCTTCAAGAAGTCCAATGTCCAGCTCAAAACAGGGTCATCTTTGGGGTCAGACTAGGTTTCTCAGGGATTTGCACAGTTAGATCTTGAAAATCTTCAAAGATGGACACTACACATCATATCTCTGTATTTTATACCAAAGCTTGACTGTCCTAATGCAGGAAACATATACCTGGAGTAGGCTCTGGACTGATGACACTGTGTATGACATCCCATATTCTGTGCAAGCTCTAAAAGTTTAATGTTTTTTCTCCCAGGGAATGTGGTCAAAACTTACCTATGTAATTGCATGGAGCTCTAGTAAGAGAGAAGGAGATTGATTTTTAACTCTGAAGTTAGAATTACTCATGTAGAAAGCTCAAGTTCACAGCTTGAGAAGTAAAAGGATCAGTTTCAGCCATCTAAGTGTCATTGTGTCTGGGGTTCTTCTAATTTCACAGACATGGCGATCTACATCTCTTTTATGTCATTTCACTCTTTATTAGTTTAAGGTGGAGATGCAGCTGGCTGACTTCTCAAGATCCTTCCTGCAGGAACTTTTATTACCCCAGTCCTGGCCTCCTTTCTAAGGGAGGAAAATTACACAGGGCAATTACAATCAGTGAGATTTAACACTGAGCAGAGCAGTGCTGAAGTACTCTGCTCTTTGTGCCAAAATTATTTGCCTGTGGGGAGGAGCACTGCCCACCAAAGCTGTTTGGAGTAGGATGGTGTGCCGTGCAGAAACTCATGCTTTCCTACAATTATTAGTTGGAAGTCTGACAGAGCAAAACCAGGTTTTTCTGCATCATGAAGAGCCTTGGAAATATATGTGATAACTGTAAAATGTAAGACACTGCCTCCCTTTGCATCCCCAAGTATAGGGTACAACAAAGAGGAAGGCAGTGAGGATTTATGATAATAGCTTACCCTGATGTATTTGCCATTTTTAAACACCCCTATTACAAAGAAAAATGGAATGAAAACATCATAGAAATTGGAGAAATATTTCTATTTCAAAGCGCATCCCTAAATATATGCTCTTCTATTTTGATTTTTATCAATTACAAGGATATGCAAGGAAAGGCAGAACACACACAGTGTGGACAAAGGGTGAGAATACTACCTTAGGAATTCTTTATACAAGAATGAGGTAGGCCTTAAGATGGGTGGAATAGTGGTCAAAGAACAAACAGAGAATTTATTAACTTTAAGGTACACAAGATCATAAGCCAATATGTCACTGAATTGTAATAGGAGCCAAGGAATAAAGAAATAAAATAAATAATAATAAAAAACTCACACAGAAAATGTCAACAATAAGAGGTGAACATATAAAACATAGGATTTAAAGTGACGATCATCTCACCAAGAAGGCAAACAACGGCTCTGTGTAAATAATAAACTTGAGAAAAATGCAGCACAATTCAGAATTGCACCAAGAACAAAAATACCCAGCACAGTAGGAGAAATTATTCAATTCCTATTTTGTTCTCAAAAAGTATATTTGTTGGGGGGATAAAAAAATTAAACAAAAGAGGAAAAACGTGATGAAATCTTGCAACGCAAAAAAGTTTTCTGGAGCCTATATTCAGGATCTTCTATTTTGGGACCATTTAGATATAATTCTGAAATTTGAGAATGAGATTGCAAAGAAAAAGTGTTTCACATCTGGTCCAATTCTATTGGCCAATATTTGGAATCAAGATGCCCTCACAAAACTTGAAACTGAGAAGATTGATAGATAAGTATCAGACCAGATGCAAATCAGAAGAGAAATCTGGCCCAATGGCCCCAAATTTCACATACAACATGCTAAGAGTCAGTCACAGTCGCTGCTTAAAGTAGAGTTATTATCCATGCCATCTCTGAGGTCACCACACCCGTGACCCTGTTCGCTCAACCAGCAATTCTTAGCCAGACTTAACTGTTGAGAGCTTGGTTCCCAAACCATTGCCTGGGAGTTGAAAAAAAATTAATACAAAGACTTAAAGACAGATAAGTAGATCTAGGATGGTTTGTGGAACCGGAATCAAACTGGAGAAAATCTAGCTGTGCTTTATCCAGCCCTAAAATTTAAAACATGGTAAACTCAGGTTCAGAAAGCAGAGATCCCATAAACCATATTTTTCTCTTTCTGAATTTGCACATATTTGATATCCCTTTGGCCAGACAGTTTTTCAGAAGGTCACACAGGTCTTTTTCTGGAGACAGCGTGTTGCACACAAATGCAGGAATTTTTTGATGATGCAGAAGATAGTAAGATCAAGACAGATGATTTTTTTGTGGGATACAGGGTCAAAAGCAGTAGAAGAACATGACCAGAGTTTCCTGTCAGCTCTGACAGGGTCAGACTTACTGGACTAGCACAAAACAGTGAAAAATATAACATGTGAAATCCACCTTGAAGAGATGTTGACACAGCAAAGTGCACATAGAGATCAAAGGTAAAGTTCAGATAATCATCAATCTTGTTGCAGTAGGCAATGGTAGGACGCCCAGAAAGTACAAACAAAACAAAATGTTTCCTCTAGGGCAGAACACTACAAAAAATGTCCAGGGAGACAGGGGAAGATTCTATTCTAAATGTATGGTCTGGGAAGCCAGAGGAGTTGATTAATAAATCTGTAATCATAAATGACCATGAAATCTGTGTTGTCCTGAGACTCCACTGAGAAGAAACCTGACATTGGCTGTTCATGTCAGTACAGCCAGAATTGGAAAGAAGTGATTTATATGTCTTTACCGAAACAGGATGCCACAATTCCCGAGAAGTGGAGAACTATTAAGCTTTAGTATATGGAGAAAAAGTTATTTATTCATAGCAAACTGGAGTCAGATGGAGCTGGCCATAAAATACTAAAGTTTTCATAGAAAGGAAAAAGACTATAGCCTATGTTTACAACTATATTAAATTAATCAGTGATATTGATATATGATATATATCAAATGGTATATAAATATTTTGTGTGTTGTATAAATATACGGAATCACAGAAGCATAGAATATCTTGGGATTCGAAGGAACCTCAAAGATAAAGTTCCAACTCTCCTCCCATGGGCAGGGACACCTTCCACTAAACCAAGTTGCTCAAATCCCCTTCCAGCCAGGTCTTGAACATCTCCAGGGAGGTGTTCTGCAACCTCTCTGTGCAACCTGTGCCAGGGCATCATCACCCTCACAGGGAAGAATTTCTTCCTCATATCTAATCTACGCCTGCCTTCTGTCAGTTGAAAGTGAGCTACTGATTATATCAATAGTTAAGAGCTCTCATTGTGAATTTTTGTTTCCCTTGTGGCTAATTTAAATTTCCCTTGTTGCATCTTGTTCTCGTCACCTCTTGTCCATCTACTGTTCACCATTGAGAAGACCTTGGTGCCATTTTCTCTACAATCCATAATTAGGTAGCAGAAGAAAGTGATTAGATTTTCCATTAAATTTCTCTCCTTCAGACTAAAGAGATCCAGCTTCCTCAGACTCGAGGTCATGTACTAAAACCTCTTAAACACACACCCCACCACACATGCACATTTTCTCCTATAAAAACTAAGGTTACAAACTGAATTTGGACCTGACTGAAACTTGGTGGTTACTAACATAGACTTACTGCAGTGTTTGACTGAAGGGTTTATGAGCAGCATACATTATGCAGGTATATAAACATCCAGTTTAATCTAGTCCTACTGCAAAGGATAATAGCAAAAGTAAGTATCAACCTCTACTAACTACCAAGAAAAAAAATAGGATATTGTTTACTTGCATTCATATATAATTTCTAAGACACTAAAACGAAAATGCATTTGAAGGATATACCAAGATTGTTATAAATGGAAACACCTTAAAAAATTGTCATTCATTGACATTAATACAATACTGTTAGAACTGCTGAAATCGTTAACAATACTCTTAACTCTCTTAAGGCTCATCAGATAGCTGAAAATAAATTAAGACTCAAAAAAACTGGTACAGCAAGAGAAATTAGCTTTTTTTTCATTTGGATAGTATTTTTCTACTCTCCTTGATCTTTATTCTCACTTTCTTGATAAAATCTAAGTAGAAGCTAATGATTTCCAAAGTAATGATCACCATGTCATATCTACAGTGTGTTAACAGAAATAAAATCTCGCAGTGGCCCAAGGAGTGACAAAACAACCATCTCTCTTTTGTGTGATCTAGTGAGCTTGTGCCGAACAGTGTCAAAACAATAAAGTGTTTCCTAAAAGGAGGCCTAAATATAAAAATTTGCCCTTTTGCTTTTAGTGCAGGTAAAATACAGAATGTAAATAATGATACGTAAGTTGTTAATGAAGAAATTAACAGCAAGAACATTAAAAACTTTTAAAAAATCATAAAAACTGGCATTGAGCCTTGCAAAGCCGGACACGACATGGGTAAGACACCAAAAAGTGACATGTTTTGAGTTCAAGGAACTGCTGCCAATTCTTAAGAGTGTTAGCCTGTTGACAAAGTAAAATCTGAGTATCACAGGGTATAACTCGGATGTGATGTTAGTCTAGAGAGAGATACACTGTGGAGGGATGGGAACCATTGCCTCAGAGCCATGGAAAAGGCATAAGAAGCTCTAAGACCTCTTTCACAGAAAACTGTGCGGTAGCAGCCCAACATCCAGGTCAAGCAATTATCAGGACCTTTATTTGTGGAGAATAAATGACCTGGTGCTGTTTGGAAGCACCATTCCCCACACATGGGGAGAGCAGCAATTATGCTGTCTCAGTTCCAACTCATAGCAGAGAATTTCTGAATATTAGTTAGTGGCTAGAGTGTGATTTTGAAATATTTTCTTTCCCCAGTGTTTATTGTTGCCTGGTGACAGCCTTTGTACAGCTGGTGACAGAAGAGGAGGGTAAGGGCACCCTCAAGGGGTGGCTCTGACTGGTCTGGAGCCACTCTCCATGGCAAGGGCGCTTGTGTTACATGGAACCTGAAGAGCATCCGCCAGGTTCCTTGGCGAGCTCTAAACATTGCTAGAATTACTGAAGAAAGGGAACAAAATATAATTCAGTCTAAGTCTTTGACCAATGCTTAAACTCCTACATAAACCTTCCTGCTTTTGGGCTTCCAAAGTGATGCATAACTGGAACTTGATAGGACGGCACTACTTCTGAGGATATGTCTTTTTATATTACCCTGATTTATCAAATGAAGAGAAGACATTAGTGCAAATAAGTGCTCTGCTTTTCCACTCATACAGAGAAATGGTTTTCCAACAAATTATGCATGGTGAAAAAATGGAAATAATGACTCTACTCACGCCCTTTTCCCATGAATAAGGGAATAAAATAAGGACCTTGTCTAGACAAACACAGTACTAATGAATACAAAAACCTAGGAGAAAAACAAGCACAGAACTGACAGTTAATTAATTTCTGTATTTCCAGCTGTAGTGTCTAATGGGAGAATATAACTAATTATTATTGTTTTGTTGTTGAGGATTAGAGATATGTGCAAATAATTGATTTAGTGGTGAAATTTTTTGATTTATGTTTTACTGAAGATAAATGTTATAACTTCAAATTAGGTAGTATTTTGGAAACAGATGGGATTTGAAATGAACAACAATAAAGTTAAGTTCCAGCACAGAAAGACTGCATGTCAGCTCTCTAGCTGAACTTTTCAGGATCATTAATAAGAATTACAACATTCTTAAATACGCAATCTTAATGCATCACAATTTCCTATGGGCATCCTCTTCAATCCAAGTTTTATGGATCAAGCACTGGTTTGTGTAAGAACTCTGCTGTTATTAAACAAAAAATTCAAGTGAAAAATACAAAATTCTGCCTCGGATGGCCTAACCACAAGTAAAACTGCGTCTATCCATGGATGTTGGGGCTGGTCTTTCCACTTGACTATGTTTATTGAATTAAACTGAACCACAGAACGAAAGGATCTGTGCATGACACACTGATTTGGTTCACAGGGCTGGAAGCAAATCAGTCCCACTGGGTTCTCCCCAGATTTATTTCAACCCCCATCCTACACACCAGAAAATGCTGTTTAGCTTCAGTCACACAAGCACTCCCATTATTTAAGGATATTGTTCAGGACTACAGGGAAAAAAAAAGGAATGTCTCTTTGTGGAGAAAGGTTTTCTAGGTTCCCAATCCATGTAAAGAATTACAGGTCATATTTATCATTTCTCCAAGCACAAAATTTGCAAAAACATCAACTCTATGTTTTAGTAGCTATCAGACTTGATGCAGATTAAGTCTATCATATGCAGTCACCCTTGAACTTTCTCAAAAGTAAGAAAGTGGAAGAAAGCATTATTTGCTAAGATTATATCTTTGGACTGCTGGAAAATATGAGAATTATGTTCTTTGGCCCTTTTCTGACAGTAATAGCTGCAAAAGCCTTTCATGAATCTGGTATCATAGATACAAACACAAGTATCACTCATGTTACAAAATACTGCAGTAAAATTGCAGCTTATGGACAAAATAAAAAAAACCCCTTAAACCATAAATTACTGGAATTATTAAAGATTAACAACAGCAATAGATTAAAAAAAAAAAAAAGAAAAAAAAAAGAAAAACCTAGCTCTTTAACCTAGTCATAGAGGAGCTATTTCTGAAAGGAGAGAATAAATGTAAGAAACAGATCACAACACATATCTTTGAAAGAGGACCTCATTCTAAAGGAAATAATCCTACTGGCAAATGAAAGTAAAAATATGTCTGAGTCACTGAAGAATAATTTCAACCTTTAATTTACTTTCTAGTCATCTCATAGTTGTTTGAAATACATCTCAGCGAGATCCACAATGTGTAAACTACCACAGGGCAAAATATCTACACGTGTTTGAAAGGCATAGAATATTTCATGTCTCTTTTTCTATATTTATATATGTATTTATATATTTATACATATTTTATCTATTTATCTATTTATCTATTTATTTATATTATTTGTTTATTGATATACTTATTAATATATATATATATATATATTTATATATTTATATATATTTATATATATCAGGCAGACTTCAACTGATAGAAAATTTCAATGTACTCTTCATGGCAGAAGTGAGCTGAGATAACTTAGTTTCCAAAAGCCTTAACTTTCCTTGCTACATTTTAAAACATACTTTCCTCATCACTGAATTCATAGACCTTGTTCTGATTTCCAAAGAGGTTTTTCGAAGCCTTTTGTGAATCAATTTTTATTTCTTGTTCTTCTGTTGTTATCATAAGTGAGATTAAGGCCTTCCTTTGTTTCTATTTACTATTTGTATTGCAATAATATCTAGAAGTCCCAATTATAAACATATAAAAACCAATAACATCCTTCATGTTGAATAAACACATATTTTAAAATTATACCTGACCCAGAGGATTTACAGTCCAGGTAATTCTATTGTGTTTAAGACGTTTTATAAACATTAGCTGGAGGATGATATTAGTCTGGGTTACACTATTGATTGAAGTACTGCTTAGAACAAGTAATACTGTTTTCCTATTTTTTCTCAAGAGCTAGTATGAGAATAGCATAATATTAACTCCTCTTTCCCAGGAGAGTGACAGAAAAAATCATTACTGAATTCATGTCTAGAGATTTAAACTTGCCCTAAATTTTAGGGCTTCTTACTACTAAGAGTTAATACTCAGATGTCAAAACAATTTGTAAGAGGCATGGATGAAAAAATAACAATAATTATATTTTGTCACATATTGAGGTATTCAAATTTCTTTTTGTTCTATATGTTTAAAATGTCTTCCTCAAATAATAGAGCTATTCAAAACCCATGGGGTTTGAATCTCAGTAAGCTGTGCTTCAGGTAAGTCTTGCTATTGCTCTTTTCCACCATTTTCTTTACCTCAAAACCAGTCATAAGAAGTAATAACACCTCTTGAAATTACGTTCCTCTGAAGTATTTCTACTAATTTTATTTATGTGTTTCTGTTACTTTTCTAGTTTATCTCCTCCTTGACTGGACAAAATTTTCCTGTGATCTAATAATAAAATCTGCTGTCTTCAGCTGACTCCAGATGCACCGCATATTTGTTTATCTCCCTTTGTATTTTTGTTCTGCTGCATTTATAAAAAGAATCACATTTATATTAAGGACAGGATACAGCGTGTTTTGTTTTGAATAGGTTATTTGTAGCATAATAATCCTGTGAATTACCAATATGCTGCAAAGCAGGGGGAAAATGTGATTGTAAAGGGCATGATGGTGATTCAATTGGGTTTGTGGTCATAATGCATCCTTTCCAAATGGCATTTCAGCTTTTGTTCTGTCTTTGTATGTATTATCTACTTGTTCTATATATTCAGACAATCACTTCTGTAGCAGCTGTGCACTTTTTCTTTCATAAGAATGATAATCACCGAAGTTTGGAGTTTGTTAAGGACAATGTGCTCGTGTGTGTGATCCCGCTCCTGCCAGCAGCCTTGTGAGGGAGTACTGAATTCACATCCATCACACTACCCCAGCGTGAAGGACTTGTGTGGTCCCAGCTCCCTCCAGATCTCCTGTCTTGTAGATTGTATTTATGGACAGCTCACCTCACCTGAATGCATATTTTATTCCTTCTCCAACAAACAGTATAGGTTTCTGCGGCTTGTTTTTTTCCGTCATATCATGTGACCTAAATCAAAATACTTAAATGCTGACATAGTCTCTACATTTGAGGGATAGAAAGCGACATCCCCAAGAAGTGATGTTAAACTAGAAATCATCCCTCCTTTCACTGACCATAGCTGGAGTCCATATAAGCTCCTTACTCTAGGACTACAGGGCATGGCTGATTCATATATTCTCTTCCCTTACTGTGTCTCAAAAATGCATTTTAAAAACTGGATTTAGAATGATTTTCTGCACCTCAGTCCTTGAGACATTGTTCATATATTTAGGTAAATTCTTATCTGAGCATCAGAATTAAAGAAACTGAGCTCTTATGGGCCTTAGACTTACTCACCTTTCACTTGCCATTGCATGGCACAATCTCATTTTCTGTACAACCTCATGCAGTGGTGACAAAGCAACTCTAAGTATGTAAAAGTCACTGTTATGTTAATGGGGCTGAGGGTGTTGACAGAAAGAAAAGCAGCTGGAATAAGGACAGTCTTTCACTGCAGTTTCTTCAGAAGCTGTGAGGATATTCACAGTCACTGGTAAGATCTCAGTTTCTTTGTTGAGAGGATTTTGTTTTATTTTATTTATTATTTTATTTATTTTATTTTATTTTTCTTGAAATGAGTAATTCAACACAACTTGAAGTGTCTACATGAGGTTTTGTTTGGTCTGATGACTGTACGGAAACCGCCATATTGCAGTGCTCCTGTCGTATAATATCAGACATTTTTCTTTTCTTTTTTTGGGTCAGCTTGTAGGCACTATGAATGCTTTTAATTTGCTTCTCTCGTTGAAAGAAAGTTCCTAATTCCAACTCAATATTCAGCAGTACAATACTTGAAAAGGTATTTCAATAAATAGCATATGATGTTTTTCATAATTTCTAGTTCAGCCTTTCAATTAGCACAGCTGTGTGGACAAGCCAAGGTGAAAAATGACAGACACAGAATGAATGAGGGAGCTGGGTTAGTCCAGCAGCTTCCACTAGCTATTTTTAATCAAGCAAGAATGATTACATGGAGGAACAAAACTCATTGATTAGGGCTATTTAGTAGTTAAAAGCCTTTACAACTTATACACCACGGCACAGTAAAGTGTGAGGAGGAAATTGGCTTCCTGTTCTTGCAATAGGTGAAAATATGAATGTTGAGTTCGAGCACAGTGTTATTTATGCACTAATATCAAAATTACAGCTATGTGCTGCGTGTGTCACTTCACAGTTGGAAATCAAATTATACTCCTGCTGGAATATTGGCACATTGGTATCAGCTATAGCAGCTGCTTTGCCTTCCCTGACTTTTCTTACTGTTGCTGCTAATGAAAAAGGAGGCTGCTGTCGCTGCTCTTAACAGCACTGTTTTTCTCTTCACTTGAAAAGCAAGCAGACAGTCTGGGTCTTCTCATGGCAGAAAAGGAAAGGAACATTTAATTGCTGCTGAAATGCTTGTACAAAAGGTCACCAAACAATACAAGTTCTTATTTAGTACTGAATTTTGAAGTGAAGAATTAGGGATTGTTTGAAGTGATCCGGCAGTTAGATGATGTACCAGATCTTCAGTATACAGTAAAGAAGGAAAGAGAGCTAAACTTGATGGGAGTTTCCCAGCAGGCCAAGAACAAGCCTATGATCCATTTGTGATGGAGGTGCTCTCAAGTCCTGTTTAGGGAAACAATTGAAATTCCTTATCTGTAGTCTATTGGTATTTGAGCTGTTGGTATTAAACCCCAAAGAATTATGTACTGACAAATAAACAGCTTCTCAAAGGTGACATGAGGCACTAACTCACAAGTACCCAAATACTTATGAGGCTTCTAAACTCATTCTTGCCCAAGGGAATTGTGAATATGAAGAAAGTCACTGTCCCATTAAGTAAATTCCAAACCTTCTGGTGTTAAATCAATGATTAATTAAAAACGTGGACTGGCTTCATCTTGCAAACAGTGACAAAAGGTAAATTGAGTTTCTTTACAAACATGTAATTTTAAATTCATGTTGAACATAAAAAGAAACCTTACCTGAGGGATTTTGCCTCCTTCACATTAATAAAAAATCATCTGTTTAATCAATATCATGACAACACAAATTTTGTCTTTTGGCATTGAAATTTTCTCCTGAATTAAGGAAGGCTCTATTATTATTATTTTACTATTCTTAATATATGTCTTTGTCTCTGAGACTCTAATTGTATTGCCATTGCTTTTATTTTCCTTAAGAGTTGAGAGACAAGTGACATCTGATTAGCATTGCATGTTTTCTAAAATGCAAAGACATTTTCAGAAATAAAAGGCTTATTTTATTTCCAGAGTAAATCAATCCCACAACCTCTCCAATTCAAAATTTTTTTTCTTCTTTAAGTATTTTCCCTACTTGAGGATTTTGTGTTGTGTACTGTATCTTGGCAACATGTACAGAAAGAAAGGTAAGGTCTTAACTTGGTAGGAAAAAAGCTGAAAACATTGGCAGCATTCTGATTTACACCAAGTATTTAATATAGGAAATTGAGATGGCTCTTACTATTTATTCATCATCCCATCTGCCATCAGCAGATAGGTTGCTATGATTCCTGCAAGTAAAGATGGCAAACATGTTTAGCTGTAATACAATTCTTGCTTTGTATTAGTGGACCAAACGAGGTTATGCCTAGAATTTTGTAGATCAACATATTTTGCACGATATATATTAAACATAACCTTTTCTCATATTCCTTTTAACCCACTTAATACAGATTTTAGAAGATATGGAATCCAGGAGTCAAGAATATGATTGCAAGTCTTAATCTTTTCTGATGACTGATCTGGGTTTTAATTCCGCCATTTATGTTAGTAGAATTTTTAAATCCCTATGAGCTGTGCATTTGCCGATCTCTGCCCTTAGATCCACTTGATGAGTGGACAATGCATCTTGGTCTGAGGCTTGATAAAGTCATGCCATTCATGAGGGCATAAAATTAGCCATCTATATGTGAACTATCCTCAGTAAAGTCATTTGCAGGCAGGACCAGTCTCATGAGACAACCAAATGAAAAATTACTCCTTTTATATAAAGAATCTCCTGGAAAATGTGTAGAAAATAGGAGGATGGATTTTAACTGTGGTGAAGAAAAAAGTTTTCAAATGAAATTCACATTTGCCCAATCCTTTACGTTAGATCTAAACCAAACTCAGTCCCTACAACTGATAAAACTGTCTATCTTTCTAGAACCCAATGATTTAACTCTGCACAAAACTTCTTTATTCTTCTATTATTTTTCTCTATTATTTATCTCTTCCCCAACTTGAATAAACAAAGTTTCCAAGCAGAGAGTAATATTAAAGCACCAGTCAACTAAATAGCTTTATCAGCATCTCCTTCCCCTTACGCCCAGGAGGATGACTCTAGGTGTATATTCTAGAGAGCTTGTTGATCTTTTTAATGCTAATTAGTCTTTGATTAGAATCCAAGAATTAAGGTAACAGGACCAGATTTTCCCACCATTGATTGATGAATTAATTAAAGACATCTATATGGAATTTAATGCTGGAAGTGTGCCATGTTGATTGTCCTTTAGCTTTTTGCAGGAACATTTTCAGCTTTATAAATCTAACATTGTTGTACAAGATTAAGTCTTTAGGACAAGGTTTAAGTGGTAGGTAGGTACCTAAAAAGGCAAGTACCTCTGGGGGAAACAGACTCCAACACAGGAAAGAAATAAACCTGCAGAAACCCTTGCAATGACCTGATTTTCAGAATGGATGAAAACCCACAGTTCTAAGTGATTTTAGTACTGCATTTCAGATACTTATCTTGAGAAAACAGCACCAAGCATATGCTAAAGCAGGATGAGAACAAAGTTTGTGCAATCTTACATGAAGCAAATACCTCTATTGTTACATCCTGTACTGGTCTAAGGCCACATAGTTCCATCAAAGTTATGGATACTTTGACAATTTATACCAAACAATAACCTTGCTTTATAAGTTTTCCATCTTGCAATTAATCTATAGGTATTCCATCATTCAGCAGTACTTTTTTTTATTATACCTGCTCTGATACACTGACAAAAATATTAATTGCCTCTAGATAATAGAAAAATTTTAAGAAAAAGTTAAAAGTTGAAAAGAGTGCAGGAATAATTTTTTTTCCAAGAGTGATTTAGACAGAATAATTTACACCAAGAGAGGCAAAACAAAAGCTACATGACTGTTTTTTAAATTGCACATGTGGTTTTTCCATTTTAGAATAAAAATATGTATCAGCAGGTGCTAATCTTGTACAAATAACATGCATCTTGCCACAATAGGATTGCTTTGACTGGCATGGATAAAAAGCCAGACCTAAATCCAATCTTATTTTATAAGTGAAACTATTATTAAATGATAGGTGGATACACCATGGGTTAAAACCTTGCTGAAAAAGGTTCTTCTGCTGCTGTTTTTAAAAAGCTATAATGTTCAATAAAGTTGTCAGAAGAATGGTACTTTTTTCTTACTTGATTTTGTCTGGCTGTGACAGAGCCATTCTTGGTATGATTACAAATATATTTAGTACCCTCAAAGGATATTTTAAGAAACTGCAGTGTATTTGCTATAGTCATAAAACCCACATATTTTTTATACATGACAGGTGAATACATCCCACCTACCTTTATCAGTGGGATTAATCTCCACTATCTCTAAATATCTTCAGAATATCTGTACCTGAAAAAGTCACAGGCGATCCCATGCGTAGCAACAGAAGAAAAATCAGCACTGGTGGAATTTTTCATCTGTCTCGTCTGTCCTGTTTTAGAGAACCAGTGGTGGATGGGGTGAATCCTCCCTTGAGAGTGAAGGGAGAGATCCCAGCCCAACTGCAAATAAACAGAGAGGGATACAAACCAGAAACCTTATGCTCTCAGTTCAGTTTTTATATGACCAAATATGATTAATTTTATCTAAATCAATCCCTTCACTGCAGGTGAGGGATGATCAGTACAGAAGTAATTTGGCATAAATATGAAAAACGATTTTAGGAAATTGGAAAGAAGAACACGTAAGTTTTTAGTGTTTTCTTAATGTTTGTGTAAAATTTGTACACAGCTTAAGCTATTGAGACAAACTTGACTCTAAACATATATGCAACTTTTTCTTTTAGTAATACTAAAATAAAGCTGGTCAAATGTACTTTTTACTTTTGTGGTCTAATAAAAATGGAGGAATGGTCAGTTTGTGTGGAACTGAAACTAAACTGTGTTGGGTTTGATGTTTTTGGAAGACTGAAAATAAGTTGGGTAATGAAAGGTACTGTTTCTACTAAACCAAGAGGTTTCATTTTGCATGGAGTCTATGCAGAATATTTTCTCAGGTCTCTTTTTTTTGTTTGTTGGGAGTTTGATTTGTTGTTTTTTGTTTAGTGGTTTTTGGTTTTGTTTTATTTTTCTGAACTCTTTTTAAGCAAAGTATGCCCTTTTGAAAGGTATATTCTTTTAAAATGGGAAAAGTATTGAATTGACACTAGGTTTGTTACTTTTTGGTTCTTGGTGCACATTTCAGAGCAGAACCTAAGCAGCTCCACTTGGTTAAGGGAATAGCCATTCTTAGTGTCAGCTTTAGGGATATTTTCTAGATACTGCAGCTACTTCCATGGGCTTTGCAGTTACTGCATAAGACTGTCATTACGCAAAGCCAAAATCATTTTATTTTTAGGCTTAACTGGTAGCCATTGTGTAATTTTTTTAATTGAAGGGAAGAAGAAGATAACAGTTTTGGAAAGAGATGACAGAATGACAAAGTGGTTGAGATTGGAAAGGATTTTGGGGAGTACCTGGTTCCAATCCTCCTGCTCAAACAGGGCCACCCTGAGCTGTTGCCCAGGACAGCTTTTGAGTGCCTCCAAGCAGGAGGACTCCATAGCTATTTTGGGAATCCTGTGCTATTACACGGTTGCTGAGGGGCAATACGACCCTCTGGAATATGAATCATTCCTATCACTTTTGCATAATCAGTAAATTTGTCCACTTTACTCCACCATTAATGGTTAATGTTTAAACAATCACAATGTTTAATTTTTATATAAGTATTTTCTATATCACCATTCATGAAAATTAAAAAATGGATTTTTTGCATCCCATTGAATAAGTTTTTTTATGGAATGCTTTATAGTGTAAAAACCTGATACAACAAAAATAGGGAAATGGAACCGTGGAAAATCCTCTGAAGAAGAGGTTGGACTGGGTTTACAATTCATTCAGTCTGTTACTTCTCTTTCAGACATTTTTTGCATGGCTGCTGGAGATGCCTTGTTACCTTATTGAACATTGTCCTGCAGCAGTTATTAAAATCTGAAGATTTTATATTTTTTTTTTCAATAGAACTCCTTCTTCATAAAATCTTCATATTGCATTAGCTAGAAATGAATACTGGTAGCACAGTAAAGATGACACATTATAATGTTTCATATATTAGATGTCCTAAGTGTGCTACAGATTATGATGTAGCAGCAGTAGCAATTGGCAATATAAAATGAAAGATAGGTAAAATAAAAAATCTTACCCACATGAAATGATAGATATCTCCATTCTGTAAGGGTAGAGATGAGGAAGTTCGCAATTTTGTGGCTGAAATGGAGAAAACTTTACATTTTTAGTTTGCCATAACACTATGTTACATAAATTGTATGCCACATTTCTTTGTAATCCAAACATATATGCAAATATATACTGTGTGAAACTCAACCATTGCACAAAGGGTTAACTACAAACATTAAGCATCTTTTACATTTACTTTGGTCATGGTCCTTGTTTCAGCTATACATCCCTACCAACACTGAAGTCCCATTTGTTGCCTTTTTTTTTCCTCAGCTATTAATATTTGACATAGTGCCTTAAAGCATTAATAAGTATTTCCTCTAAAATATCCCAGAGTCACAGATTCTGGATATGTTTTTAAAGTAATAACTCATTTAAATACTCAGCTGTGTGATGTTATACCTGCAACTAAAAGTACAGTTTTTCAAACTTCAGGAAAAGTCTCTTTTTACAGATCATTCTGAATGTAAGAAGGTCCTCTGTTTACTGCTAGTGATCAGCTATAAAGGTGATTACAAAAGAGAAAAATAATATTGTTATAATTAATTAGACTGATCTGAGATGAGATCAAATACATAGACTTTGAAGTATCAAAAGAATAACTTTGGATGGTGCTTTAAATGAACGTCGTAAACCAGGTAGTGCAGACACTAAAACCCATCATTTTCACAGAGATTATCACAGTGCTAGTGCAAAGATGGGTCTATGTATAGAAAATAATTTTATCATATTGCAATGCATGTCCTGACTCAATGATATTCTTCTCTACTGTGTAATAAAGCAGAGAGCAATGTAAATCATTTAGTCCAATATAAGTGTAATGAAAGAAAGGACAAACCAATGTGCAAGATGAATAAGAATGACAGCAGTACATTCTATTTTGACAGATTAAACATAATAAAATATTTATACTGGAATATATCTGAAGTGTGATATGATCTCAGAAGGAAAAATGATTTTTTGAGTCCTCGGGAAAGACCTTAAAGCATGAAACATATTTTCTTCCCATCTTTTAATTTATTCAGATCTTTGTTCAACAAATAAAGGTCAAGAAACTCTACTATACTTCAATCATCCATGTGAAAGAGTTTAAACTTATCAACCTTTATGAGTTTAATTTGAACATAGATTGAAAATCTGAGTTTCAACATGACATAGTCTATTTAAGAATCTATCCATTATCCAACTATGGCTCGGAAAACGTGACCTGGAACTTTTGTAACAAGTTTATTTGGGAAAATTCTAAACCTTAAACTTTTGAAAATATTGTAATGTACACTTGAAGCACAGACCTAATAGAAGGGAAGGCAAGGACAGTTAAGGAGATTACAGGAGAGAACATTGTTCCTTGGAGAAGTAAAGATGCATGATCAACCCACTTTTAAAGCACATGAGAGGTAATTAGGTCCTTCAGAAGATGAAAAATCGTGTTTGGAGAAATGCAATAAAACCTGAAATAGTTTGTAATGTTTAATAAACTCATGTGACATCAACTTCATCTTTATGATTCACCAAGAACCTTTGGATCTAATGCACTATCATAAGGTCTTGGTTCCTAAACCATGTTTTTTTCTGAAGTGATTAATATCTTCTGTGGAGATAGATAATGCTTTCGACTGATGAATAGCAAAACCTCTCTAATTTTTCAAAGTTATCTATGAAAAGAAGTCATATAGTATAAAAATACTTCAAAACTTAAAACTTTTATAGACAATAACTTGTTTCAGGCCATAATCATCAGCAAAAGAGAAATAATCAACTATATATCAAATAATTATTTGAGAAATTTCTCTATAGAGACTTCTATCAGTCCCAGGAATATGATGCACAGAGAAATGTGCTGTGTGAGCTCTTTAAAATACACTTGTGCTTGAGAGAGGAAACAAGATCATAGAAAGGAAGTATGTAATAAAAGGCAAAATACACAGATCACAAAAAGTGGTGGTTTATACTGAAAATTTTAGAATGATGAGAGTTATTATAATTTTCAAAGGAATTCCTTAGGAAGTAATTGAATTTTTAGCATTTTAAAACTGGACTGGGGTGGGGGGGGAAATGTGTATATACATGCTCAGATTCAAGCACGAGAGGCCCAACTGATGAAAAAATCTTTTCTATTTTGTGGCTAAAATACTCAAGAACATATCAAGGACTTAGAACTATGGAGGAGGAACACAACTGGAATAAGTGCCAGTGAGATCAGCCCTTGTCAGCATGGATGTAATTTGGACTGGGGTTTGACAAAGAGGAAGTTCTTCTAAGAAAAATCCTCCCTTTCTCAGGTATGATTATAGGACTTCAGGCTCTTCTTCAATATTTTCCTTCCCTGCAGATATTCTTCCCAAGCTCACTAGGACTGTGCAAGACACTACTCTATGTGATGCAAGAAGTAGGGGACTGAAGAAACTGATTCTAAAGTATTTATAGAGTGGGACTTTAATGAAGCCTGTAGAAAAAAAAAAAAAACGATGTTTTGTTAAGCTAATTCCTCTTCTACCTTGATTAAGAATATTTGTTAATGTTTTTAACCCCTTCTTCATGAAAGTGAAGGGTTAAAGTTGAAAAAAATCAGGTCTTGTTGACTTTTGCTAAGAAAAGCAAAAATCATGATATGTTTTTTATACACGAAAAGTATTAAATAAGACGACAAGAATACAACTAAACTAGTATTATTGAAGAAAAAAAACAAAGAGGAAAAATAGCAAGAGATGTTAGATCATTCTCCCAAAGGTTTTCTACTCCTATCAAAGTGGAAGATCAGAGAATGAGACAGATAAAATAGTACAGCATAGAACAGGGAATTAAAGTACAAAAGTTAGAAGAAGCCGAAGTACTATATGAAAGCTTTTAAAATATGTATAAAGAACACTGAAATATGCTGACTGTCTGTGCTTTGCCCACCATGTATCCATTCTCCTACAAGACACTAAACTCAGAAAATGAGATTTTGAATATGAATGCAAAGCCACAGGATCGTGGGATCTGACGGGCTTTGCTGCAGAAAAACTGAGTGGGGTACAGAGGTCTGTTCTTTAAGTAGAGATGTACTTGGAGAAGTGACTATCTGAAGCACTTACAAGTTCCCATTTCTGCAGTTAAGGAGTACTTCACAATTGTTAATACTTTTCATATCAGAACATCTTGGAAAACTTGCACGGAAACCTTGTTGTACATGTATTAAAGACAGAGAACATAAAGGTGAAAAGGAAAAAAAATATTTAACTACACTAAGAAAATTTAATTTGGGACTCAGGATACTATTTATAGATCATTAAATTTTTATCAAATTCCTCTGATGGGTTGACCTAAGGCCTTTTGCCTACTTTTAGCAGTATAAATGTTGATTGCCCAAAGCTAGTTACTCTAAACTTGTCTTACAGTGAAGGGAGAGAGAAGTCATTTCCGAAGGGAACTACCTCTCTTACTGACTCAGGTAAGTAGAACAGGGAGGATGAATCAGCCTGTGCCTTAATCCTTAAAAAGAACCTAAAATATCCACTTGTGATTTTAATGGCAAAATTTCACATATGTAGGAAATTATTCAGCTCTTTGAGCAGAGGTATCTGGTGCCATTTTAAATACCTGAGAGCATCCGAGGCTTCTTGCAGATACAGCCCAGGAACACAAAGCCAAAGATGTCAAACACTATATTGACAAGGGCGTCATCCTTAGATGGAAAGTGGTTGAGCTCACTCACGGTGAGGACAGAGGCAGAGCTGGGCCAGGACAATCCTCTTCTCTTCCTGCTCAGTCTGGACTCCCCCATGAATGTGAAATCCCATTATTTACAGATGTAGTGAAACCGAAACAAGAGAGAGATGGACTCCAAATGAGTCAATGAATAAAAACATGTAATAGATTTGGTATTGGGGACTGGAACCTGAGATCCCTCCTGGCCATTTGTTCAGACATCCCAGACCTGGCTCTGGCAAGGACTTCCTGGACTATTCACACTCTCAGGTACAACTCCAAATTCTCCTGCAGTAGATCACTACCAGGCCTTTCACTACCTTCCTTCTTTAGCAGGTCAGCAGAAATGCTGAACGGGATTTGGTACTGAGGCTCTGTAGGTGTGTATTCCACTTTTCCAGGAAGGCACAAAAATCTGGAGAGTGTGGCTCGCACACCACATGCCCGCTTTGAGTCTGAATTCTAATAAGAGTTCATGAATTATGTACGCAACACAATGAGAACATTTGAAATGGTGTTTGCATCTGCTATGAGACTTAAAATTTAATGGATTTTTAAGTAATTAGCATGAACTATTTACCACACTGAGTTATACTGTAGGAGTAGCTGAATATAAAAATAAATATGATAATAATATGCATAAAATGCTCATTTCTTGCAGCCTTATATTTTATTTTAAAAAGGCAGCACTTAAGCAGACTATCCAAATTGACAGGGAGAATATGAAATAATGTCTTTCCTCTGTTCTTTTTTTTTTTTTTTTTTTTGAAAAAGAAATCTTTTGTTATTTACAAGATGACAGACTAGTTTTATGGTAGCTTTGATGTGACATAAGGCAGCACATCCATAATCTACCTTCTCACAGCCATTTTTAATACATATGGTATATGCTCAGTTAATCTAGCATGCTCAATGAACAAGAAATTTTTTGCATTTTCTCTTTGGGGGCCCACAGTTGTGCAGGTAAGGAACAAGGGTGGTAGCCAAAATTGTCTGATGTTTGTGCCTCAGTGTGTCACCCGCTGGTTTAAATGGACTATTTTCTGTATGGAGACAGGCCTAGCAAAAAATCATGAACTAGAAGGTAAAGAGCATTTCAAAACAGAAATAATATGTAAATATTTTTTTTAACTACGAAGATGATAAATTATCAGGCAGAACTGGAGCACTGCTTAGTTCTTCTTATGTTGTAATAAGTGATTCTTAAAAAATGTCTCTTATGATGGGCAGTGAACTCTATATAATAAATGACCAAATCTATGATGAATCTACCCAAGCCAAGTGGAGATTCCATCACTGTCTAATAATGGACACTTGTCAGAGCAATGCCTTTCAAATCAAAAGCATGGAAAGATATCTGGAAAGTGAAAGGTCTTGATCTTAGTTTGACTCTCTACCCATCAAGTTACAATAAGTAACTGAGTAGTCACTGACATATGGAATAAAAGGTAATGTATTTGACAGAAATCTAATGTATGGGGATCTAGACCCTTCCCTATTTTTTTATAATTCAGACTAAGGAGTTTCTATATGAACAATAAATAAATAAATCAGGTCCATTTGAGCTCACTGTGGGTTTTTCTTTTCCTCTAAAGATTGATGCTCACAATCACAATGATGCTGCAGAACAAGTGAAAACACATGGGGAGGAGCTTGCCCCTCTCCCAGGATTCCCATTTCCAAAGCAAACGTACTAACTTGTTCTGCACAGCAGCAGAACCACCATGTTGTAAAATGAAAACTATGTCCCCTAATTAGAATTAGTCAAAAAATAATGATGATGATGACGATGATGATGATGATGATGATGATGATGATAATGGTGATGACAAAGTTCAGACTTGTCTAACAGTTTAGGTGATGGTTTTTCAGCTAGGGATGTTGTTAAGCTTTCACAGTTTATTAAATTTTTCAGAAGAATTAAGAAAATTTGTTCATTATTGAGGTAGACAGGTACATTTTTGGTAAAATTGTCCAGTTCTTGGATAGTTCTTGAATAAATTCATGGAGAAAATTATTCATTTATTCAAACAGTTTTGATTCAAAATTTATCAATATAAATAGAAATATAAACCAAACTTTTAAAATGTGCAAGTCTTCAATATAAATTCCAATTTTCATCCTTAAAAGGATTATATAATAAAAATTGTCCTGATGGCAGCTGGAGGAGAGTAGGAGAAATTCCAGAACACTTAGAAAAATTATTCCCATCGTATCTGAAGATAAATTCTGTTCCCCTTGTTATCCAGTGCTCTACAGGTTCCAATAAAATTTGGTCGAACATACATTTCAAGGCAGTTTGGCACATGGGTTTCCAATTTTGTAATGTTTATTACTTAAATTTTTTCTTTTTTTTTCCCCCTTGGGCCAGCAGGAGCAAATAATACAATGGAAACATGTGCACTTGCCCCAGAGGGCTAAATGCTTTGCACTCTTTCACAAAGACCTCCTCTGAGGGACACCAACAGTGACACTGATGGGATGTAGGAGGAACTATTTTCAGCTGCTTTTCTTTTGCTGTAAAGGTGGAGATGCTCTGTTATAGTACCTTTTGTGTAGAGAATACAAAATATCAGTGATGTATTTGTGAGGATGCCACAGAATCCTTAAAATGAAGATATATCTTCAGTATTCTCTCCATTGCTAAGGACATCTTTAATAACTTTATCTTCCATGGACAAATAAATAATACACCTGGAAATAATAAAAAATAATTTACTTGTCAAGGTCAAATATCTTGGTCTAAGAAGTAAATTAAAAATAAGGCATAATGATAAGGATATCTATTCCAGATCTTGTTTTCTACAGTACTGTATTTTAAATTTGATTGTGCTTTAGGTGTACATGATTCTTTAAACAGGCAAGAATATCCCTAATTGCCTACCTAGCAAACTTGGCTTTGGATATCCAAGTTAGGCCAGCTGGGAGGTCTGAAATGGCTTTAAAAATGGTTTTATGATTTTAGCATTTTTTTATTTGTCAGCAAAAGAGTTTGTATCTTACACTGAAATCTGAGTGCTGGAGGAGAAAAAAGGGTATTAAATTACTCCAACATCTAAAGGGTGTGTTACATCACAACAAAGCCAAAGGAAATGGGAGGTTAGGGGAACAGCTCCAGACATTTTATCAACTCTACCACTACATTTTTACTAAAAGCAAGGAGAAAACACCCCAAGTAGACTCTTTTGCAGGATGCTGCAGCTGCAGCAAGGTCAGGTGCAGGTTGTACACTTGACACTTCAAGATATTTCTAGGCAGTAATGATGAATTCGGACTCTTTAGGGCTATATTTACCGCAGGAAATGAAACAAGGTAGGGACAACACTGGCATGTTGAGTTTTGACCAAGATCATATAAATTGTTCTGGTTGTCTGCATCTGAGGGCTGCTGTATATGAGATGGGAGGACAGGGAATGTGGAAGCAGAGAGAGGGATCTTTGCTCTGCAGCATGTCCTCCTTCCCTGCAATCTGTTCCTGTCTATAAAGGGATTTAATCAAGAGGCACACATTGTTTTTCTTCTTTATGAAGCTATCTTCTCAGAGATCAGCTGACTCACAACCAGAGAATATATTAATTAACTAAAACCAACCTTTCCCCACCACAAGAGGCTACAGAGCAGAGCTCAACACTTTCTGTTTGTAAACAAAACTGCAGCATCTGTCTTGTCACTTTGACTGGGATTTTTGACTAATTTTTTTTCTTGATTACTACCATAGTCCCAGGCTGGTGACTTTTTGACCCATGAGAAAGAGACAAAGTGTCACAGTAGTGTTTAAATAGCTCCCAGGCTGAGGATTTGATTGATCTACTCTGTGTTGGAATTAATTATTCCATTTATTAATGTTTTCTGTTGAGCTGAAACTCTGAAAGCTGAGGATCCTAAATTAATTCAGATTGAACACAAGACATGATTAAAACTATGACAAGAAGCCCAGCAGAAAGAAGGTAGGAACTGAACCTCCAGTTGACAGGTCTGTGCATATCAGATGATGAATATGGGAAACCTACTCAGGGAATATTCTGAGTTGTTTATTGTTTTGGGGTTTTTTGCCACATTAACATGTTCATTAAAGAAATGTCACTATGAGGAAGAACGTGACCTAATACACAAAGTTTTCTTCAAAAGCCTGGGACTGTGGCAGCTCCATCAGGTTCAGCCTGGGAAAAAAAAAAAAAAAAAAAAGATTCATCTAGGAAATCCCTCTCCATTACAGTGAAAAAGGTTGGAATACTATTAAAAGTCAGAATGCTACTCCCAGTAGAGCCCTCTTCATTTCTTATTTTGAATCTGTCCTACCAGTTTTTTGCATTTCTCCTCTAATAGACTCAAAAATAGTTGCAAGTGTTCAGACAAGTAATAAACCAATACTGCAGGGAGCCTGCTTGGCTCCTCTCTTCTCATGCTGCCTATTGTTTGTTACCAAGGGGTCAGCTCTTCTGATAGCCGCTCACATCTGCTGCTAGATTTCAGAGAAACAGTCCCTGGCTACCTCTTCAGCTCGGGAAAAGATCTTAATGAACAAAGAGGCTTTGTTGTTCTCCTTTATACTCCATCTTAAAACTTTCCTTTGTCATGTTGGCTGCGATGATGCCAAGTGTGGCCTCTGGGGCATAGCAGAAAATTTACCTTAGCGATTAACACGGGCTGCCTTGGCTTTATTTTTGATGAAAATCTTTGAAACCACCTATTTCCTGAAAGTTTATTTAAGTGTAGCTGATGATCATTTAGATTTCCTTCATCCACATGAAGCTCTTTCTGCTCCTTGTCACTGTTTTAGGACTCTGGCTTTGGCACCCACATGGATGTTCCATAAGATGCCAAGTTTCTAAGCCTTTGGTGTGGGTTCACAATATTTGAAAGAAGCAGTCAGCTTCATGGAGACTCCTAGACTTACCAGCCTAGAGGTCCCAAATTTAAGCAAATATTACAGAAGAAACATCAATTAGGCATTTAAGTCAAGCACTGACACTGGGCTTGGTCTCCGTTCCTCCGGACATATCTGTTAACTCTGCTAACGAATGAGTGTTGAAAGTTCTGTGCCTGGTTCCAAGAACCTCTTATGGTGACAAATGCATGGTTCTTACTGTTTTGGGACAACTTTTAGCTCACTGCAGTAATTCACTCTTGTGAGGTAAGGACCAAGATGGTGGCTATTGCACTCCCGGCCCCCTTGCAAACCTACTGTGCTAACCTCAACATCAAATAACCAAAAAATTTTGAGCCCTCTGATATGTCTGATTCTCAACATGGTAACCATGATAGTCACTCAATAGTTGAAATACTGGACTTTTAAGTCCCATTTAACCCATTTGAATGTCTCTCAATAAACTTAATAGGTTTCATTATGAGAATACATAATTAGTCAACATGCTTAGGAAAAGGACATTTCCTTGAACTGCTTGCAGTGTATGCATTTTTAGAGTCATCTTTTCTGAGGTATCAGAGTGTAGAGTTACTTAAGCGGGTGCCTTTCTGTGAAATCCTGGATTTTCATTATACTATTTACTCTAATACCATACCTTGGCAAGGGAAAAAATGATGTGAAGATTCAATATCAGCTGCTGTAAGATTAAATAAAACAGCTCCTATGAAAAAAAAAGCCCCAAACCTACGTTGCTAGAGCAGAAGGGGTCAAACAATAAAATACCCATCGTCTCCTGTCAGAGTAAATCACACTAACAGGTTGCTATGGCACAGGCGTTATGAGATACTTGATAGCAATATTTTTAAGATGGGAAATCTATATTATCTAACAATAAAGGAGGCATGGAGAGAAGTGTTTATCTCAGGTTATGAACATGCATCTAGGAGAAGGCAGGTGACATGTATTGCCTAGCATGTGACTTTAATTTCCTGCGATCAAAGTTAGGTCTGTATTTTTCTCCTCAAATTCTCTGATAAAAAACACTGCTTGATAATGTTGTCTGCTTTGATCTATAAATTTAGGAAATACTTTTGACTAGTTCCTACAGGCCTCATGGTAGCACAAGGAGGGTCTGCATGGGTCCTGCTGGAGCTGAGCTACCAACAGGGCACCACTGATGAGACAAGTGCAGCCCCATCAGTGCACTCATGGCTTCCACAAATTCAGTGCTGGGTTATGAAAAATTCCTTCCCTGTTCTCCCTACCCCATTCCATGTGACAGATATTCTCTGAAGATGTGAACTAATCAGGCCTCATAGTCTCAGTCACAGAGGGACCAACTTCTTCTCTGATCCATGAAATATGTCTGAGTAAGGGGACAAAAAATATTATGTCCTTTCCTCTTCATTCACTAGCAATTTGGCCTCATGAGGCCAAACTCAGGAGACAAAACACCTTTTTGTGGGTGTAGTGGTGAAGGTACTGGAATAAGGATAGAACAAAATTTATTACTTTCTGGATGAGATTCAGTACCTTTGTGTGTTCCTTCTGGGTAATGTTCATGACTGACTAGTTTTCCAGGGTCCCAGGGTGGTGTTTCCTTGCTGGGAAAGGCAAAATTTTGCCTTATACTTCCTGCTCTATACAAATCTCACCATCCCTTAACCAAACAAGTTGGTTTAGTCATTGTTGTCTCTCTGTTTTGTTTCTACATACTGAGCACAAGCAGAATCTGATCTGGTCTTTGGGCAATGATCTACCACAAATTATTATTAAAGCCTTCTATTGCTCTGCTGCCAATTACCAAGCTGAGAACATCTTGCAAGGAAGACAGTGTGTAGGGAGGAAGAAATGACACACAAGGAATAGAATTGATTAAATATACTGAAACACAATGTCAGCATTAGACCTGGACCATTTCATTAATGTGATAGCTTTTTTTTTTTTTTTAGTTTAGGAGTATACTGGTAGTAAGCAGGCAGTGAGTTTGCATGTGCAGTCAGATTTTCTAATTGTAAAATTATGCTCTTGAGATTTTGCTCTCTTTTTTTTTTCACACTTTCCCATTTTCACATCATATTTTTCGCTGCGCTTCTAAAACTTCACAAAAACTTCTGAGATCTCCATTCTCCCATTCAACACCTCTTGGAATCTGCACGTCTGAGCAGAACCAGAGTTTGCATTGCCAATAGAGCAGACATGGAAATGAAACACTTCTGATTTCTCTCACCCAGAATTTTTTAGCTAGAGTCCATCTGCTCACCAGTGCCTATTTAGGAATGCACAACACCTTTTCCTTCTTCCATAGCAGCCAAACTGAACAAGAGTGGGTGGAAATATTAAAATGACACTTTTGAACCAAACTGTAACTTTTTATTAAATGAGAGGGGGGGAAAGAAGTGACATGTCTCATTTATAATTTTTGAGATGTAGCTGAAAAGGCAAAATTTATCTGGCAAAATTGTAATGGCTATATTTTCAGTAGTAAATAGAATTTTGCATCTGACATCAAAAAATAGCCCTTTGAGTAAATAGCTCATCTTGACTAGTCCATTCCTAGAAAAAATGGATCATTTAATGACAAAAATAATTTTTACATGGATTGCAAATTTCTGCTTAGAGATGGAGGACTTGGTTCTGCTGAAGAAAAGCAATACTTTAAAAAGTTTAGTTTTCAAATGAATCACTGAAAACTGTTGCATGTGATGTTTCACCCACTTAAAAAAATGTGAATGCAAAATTTGGCACTGATTATGAACTGGCTGTTAGAAGCTGTAGTCAATGGGCCTCAATTTCAAATGCAAACAGCTTGAAGAAAGGAAATATTACTTCTTCTCACATTTCTTTCACCAGTCCATTGTATTATGGAATTCAAGCACTTCCCCACTTTCTTTAGCAAATATTTTACTCTTCTTGCCTGGAACAATATAACTGGCATTACACAAAGCAGCTGCTAGACATGTTAATTTGCTATTGCTTTCACTTCAGATTGCAGTGGCTACTGTCACATTTTGCTGCTTTTAAAGGTGTACCTGTGTTCTACTGCTGCCATGCCTGTGCTTCTCAGAAGAGGTGCAAACCATAAGCCTTGCACATGTGTGGCCATAAAAAATCTCATTCAACCAAACCCTTACATCCTTCAGCTCTTACTGTGAATGTCACAAGAAAACTCTTACTGCTCTGAATATTTCCTGAGGTCCAAGGAAGGAAAAGAAAATTTTTATCCTTCACGTGAAATGTTGTGTTTTCAAGTTATCATTAGCTACACACCTGAAATCAACAGAACCCAAATCACTAATTGTTTTGATGATGGCTCCTGCAGATCAACCCTGATAGAAAGTGAGCTAGATAAGTATATGCAGCACCTGTAACAACTATTAATACTGGTACTAGCTTTGGGTACCTACAACCACTTCAGATGAGAATGTTCATTTACTTGGCTATTTTTGCAATTTCATCTTGAAAATTGCATCTGATGAGTCTGTGTAGCTTCTCTGTAGGCATCATAGCATCATGCCTGAGGTTGAAAATAAATAAAATGGCTGCATCCCCTGGTTCCTTTCATGAGAAATTTGTGTCTAACACATCCTTGTATAATGAAATGTTACATGAGGAGTCAATGTACATGCACATATTTGGTTTGGATTCAGAAATTTGTGGTTAGGCATTTGTGCATAGCTAGGAAGTTTGATTTGTATAATTGGTTTCTACACTTGAAGTAGTCACTCTAATCTGTTCTTACAGAGTAAATATTCTGCCATGGGGAAATGGGTCACCTCTCATGATTCTGGATCTGCTTATTTCCCTCCACTGCTCAGAAATAACCAGCTTGACTGATGTCTGCAGCTGTCAATGGCAAAGCTGTGGAGGTCAACCCCACCCACAACACTCAGAGTCTCCACAGATATAAAATGGGCTTATTTAGACAATTTGTTTGTCCAGAAGCATACCTTTTCTTTGAGATGTGAACAGCAAGAGGGTCTCCCAAATACCAAAATTTATATGCCTAAATTTGGTCTCATTGTTTAATAGTTGTAGTTCTTCAAGTATCATTTATCCACAGACTCACCAGATATGTGTATGCAATACATTCCTATGACTGTGTAATGTCTCCTTTTTCGTCTATTGCATCTTAGAGCAAAAAAAGACCAAAAAAGGGAAAGACTGCATTTTGTTCAGTGGGCTTCAGATACCTTAAAGGACCCTGAAAAAAACTCTTTTCTTATTGAATGCACAATCCCTGCTGTTCCTGTATTATGTAAATTGACAGTAGAATTGTTTATTTTGAACTGCCCTTTATTCTACTGCAACCATTCTTTTTATTTGCTCTTCAGCATCAAATGCTGGGTGACAACACCCTGACATACTTCACATTAGTGACTAAATGACAAACAATGGAAGCCAAATGATCTCCAGTCTCTCATTGTGCTTAGAGTAACCCTTTGAATGGGATGTTTTGCATAAGTTTCTCCTTCTGAAAGTGTCGGGTTGCTATTTGTCTGGCAGGCAGGATATAGTCCAAGTAATTGTCATGCCTCTTGAGCATATGATTCAGTGAGTGGCTGGGTCTTTTTCTATTTATAAAATGATACGTTATCATAGTGCCATTATAGAAAGGCTTGGAAAGAAGCTCTTAACTCTTACTACAGGTGTCACACTTGACTGCTGGTGTAGGTAGCACTGAGCCTCAAACCGACCATAGTATGCTGGCTCAGAGATGCAGATGTGCATCTCTGCACTTGGTTGCTGAAGATTTCTGTATAAAGGATTTCTGATGCCTTGCAGATGTGGCACCTCAATCATTGTCCTTGAATCATGAGCTGACTACTAGACTAGACTTGCTGGAAAATCTGTCTAAGTGCTATATGAGGTTTTTCAAATCCTAATATCTCAGAGCCATGGAGTGACAGACCTTGAAAAACCTACAATTCTGAGCAGGAGTTCCTGTTGCCTTGGAAATACAGGGAAACTGTTGAAGCTGAAAATAAGTCTGATGGTATCAGAGACAGGGTTGGTGTCTGTTAAGAACTTGGAGTAATAAAGCAATTTAACATTTATACCACATGTTCATTTACAGGTGAGGTATGTCAAGATTACCATTATTGCTAACTCCATTTTCAAGAAGAGAATATTAATCCTGCCAAGTTGAGAGACTTAAAGTGAGGCCCTAGCGTACATACAAATGCCTGCATAGGCAAATTAAGACTGTACTTGAAAAAGTTATCCTCTGAAACATTCAATAAACTGTAACATTATATATCAGCAAAATTAAGAAAAAAAAAAAAGTGCAACATAAGTAGATTTAAATATCAGCTCCTACCAGATGATGCAAGGATTCCGGAGCTTGGGTAAAACCTTATGTTTGACTTCCCAGAGAAAGAAAGAAAGAAGAGTAGTATGGGTGAGAAAAAAAAACTTGATTATCTAAATGTGTATTTAGGGCCTTAATGCTCTCTGTGTTTAATAAGCAATGTAAGAACATCATGCAGGGTGGATGGTTTCTTTGGCTGGCCAAGGCCAGACACATGAAGAGATCTATCCACTCTGCATTTGAAACATTCAGGGACAAGAGTGGAACAAGATACAGATAAGCCCAAACATCTCCTGTGTCTCCTATCTGGTAGTTTGATTTCTATGTGCTGTCTCTGACAAGTCCCTCATCTTGAAAATAGGAGAATGAAGCAAAATTGCACATACTGTGGCACACCTTCACAGATGTGTTTAGAAGCAGTCCATGGGATTCCAACTCTTCTCTCACTCCTTGATTTCTTGCCTATCATTTTCAGTATGATTTACCTCACTTTAGATAGCTAAAACCTAGAGGTCTAAATCTGAGCTAAGCACCCTCCACAATCCCTGCGCTCATGGGGGAAAAAAATAGCCCCAATATGCAAGGCAATTGAGCCCAGGAGAAGTGTTTAAAAGAGGCAAAATTAACAATCCTATGGAGGATCCTATTTCTCTACATTGATGATTAAACGGTCTGTGAATACCTTGTTGAAATTCACTTACCATATGTATGTCTGAAATTAATTGCGATGAGTCCCACTGTTTAAGCTTCTTAATCCAGCCCTGACACCTCAGTTGGATAAATTCTGGAATCAGTGTTTACCAAAGGTACAGAGGTTATAGCAGCTGTTGTGTCAGAAAATATATCTCAAGTTTTAAGGACCTGCGGACTCTTCAGAGCCCTACCTTGCCTCTGATTTCCTTTCTGTCATTCTCCTGTAGCTTCTTGCTGGTGCAAATTTCACAACCTCAGGGTCAGGAGGTCGCAAACAACACATGAAGACAGGATGGTTTTGAAACAGCTTTGCTCTACTAGATCAAATAACCTCATGGCTAGTGTTTTCAGCTGTAGGATGGGGAACTTATTTCTGTTTACTTATTTGGAAGAAATGGTTGAATCAGAACCTACTGTTATCCTCTGTCAGATGACAGTATCTTCTTAAAGGCTTTTCTATTCAGTAAAAATCTACATGAAACATGTCTTCTGTTTCCCAGTTTAGTATTTTACACAATAACTTATTGATTTCAGAGGAATAAATGGCTGGCATGCCTTACTGTCTACTCACAGCTAATGTGTTTTCAAATTGCTTTAGTAGTGAAACATCCACAGACAGCTGGGAAAGTTTTAAACTGTATAAATAAAAACATACAGTTCAAAGTTTCAATTACATCAAAATAATACAAATATATTTTAGCAAATGAATAAACTTAAAAACAAATAAAACCAAGAACCAAACCAAAATGAGCACAAAAAACAAACAAAAAAAAGTAAAAAAAACACTCCCCAAGAAAACCCAAACAAAAAACCCCAAACTGTTTTAATCAGTTTCACATTATCTTGTCCAATTTTCCTTTTGCCTTTCCTAATGTTGATCTTTCTTCAAGAAAGAATGACATTTTAAGATGAAAAATTTAACAAAGTTTCATTAAAAGTGCCAAAATGAAATGTTATGACATTATGAAAATGAAACATTTAATTGAGAATAAATGTAAGTAAAAATATTTTTACTTTTAAAACTCCCTTTTCTTCTTTTTTTTTTTTTTTTGCAAAATTGTTCACTTGAGTTGATAATCCTTTATACAAAGAAATTACTATTAACAGAAAAAATTGTCACTCAATTCTACAAGAACACTTCATAAAGAATAGGTGCAGGCCCTGTATTTCTTTTTCACTAGTTATATCCTTGCTAGCTTTGGTGTTTCCCCACTTATCTCAGTGCTTTCTGCAAATCCCAGTCTTATCTGCCTGAGTTATCCATCTGTCTGGAGTGTTGATGTTTAACTCAGAGATGATACAATACTTGGCAATATTGTGCTTAAAAATGGGCGTAGCACTCCCCCTCATTTCATTTATAGATAGCTTTTTCCGAAATAAGAGGAACATTGCCAGCTCATTGAGACAGTGCTGTTAAAAAATATTCAGCCAATGCAGCATTTCAAGTTATGTGAGTTTACAGCACTGAGAATCTTGCCCACAATTTCTGCTGTGAGAAGTCAACCTCTGAAATAAATATGGTCCTTCCCACAGTTGTCCATATAATGAAAACGTTGCTATTCTACTGGCAATCATTTGCAAATATCCCTCTTTTCTAACAGTCAGCATTTGGAAGGCTGGAGCCACAGTTTTTTGTAGAGCATTTCTTGAAATAATGCATTCTTCTTTCAATTCCCTGGGTGTTAGAGAATTCCATGTGGAGGATGACATTTTGTTTTTCTCAATAGCTAACAGATTTTTATTCACATATTATTCCTGTGAATTTTCAGTTCCTTGTCCTTATGGAATGAGCTGCCACTCACATTTTTAAATGACTCATTCTCTCCTTGGGTGAAATGGTCTATTTCTTATGCTGCCTGTTGCAAGATACAGCCCCTTTCTTTAAGCTACATGCCATCTAATCTTTGCAACACTCTCAGTTGCCTGGTTTTCTCTTAGCAAGAAAATTCATTACATTTTCCCCAATAAAAGACTTTTGCTCTATCCCTGGGATATTATAAGTGACTTCGAACTTAGCTGTAGATCTGAGGCTGCTATGGTTATGTATCGAGTTGCAAGAAAATCATCAGATAATTTTGATTCTCCAGTAAAATAGGCCCAGTTTGTAGTCAGTTGAATTTTTGAATTGTTGCTTTCCTTTTGTGAGTGCTATACATTATTCATGCAGTAAATATCTGCAAAATGAAATAAAGGAGCTGCCTAGACTGTTTATACAATCCACCTCCTCTTCCTGGACTACTCTAGTACACTTGCAAGAAGACAGCACTTGTGATTGATATTTCCAGCTTTTGTTCTCTATGCAGCAAATTTGGGTACAGACACTATATCAATACCATTATATTTATAATAACAAATGTGTTCTACTTTGAAGTCACATGGTGCAGTCTCAGCATTTATTAAAGAAAGTTGGGAATTATACAGCTGTAAAGTGGCTAATGGTACCTTAATAATATAAAATGTTAACAAAATATATAAGTTCATCTTAATAATTACATTTACATAAAGATAACATCAATAGAAGGAAAATTAATGGGAATCAGGATGAAGTGAGATACAGCACATGGAGAACCAGAAGGTGATTTGATACAACGTGCACAGCTTTACCAACAGAAAGTCCTTCCTGACCAGCCTAGTGACCTTCCATGATGGAATGACTCCATCAATGCACAAGAAAAGGGTTACAGATGTCATTTATCTGGAATGCTGTAAAGCCTTTTAACACAATCCACACAGCATCCTTGTCTCTCAATTGGAAAGACATGCATTTGATGGGTGGACTGTTCAGTGGTTAAGGAATTGGCTGGACAGTCACATCTAGAGAGTAATGGTCAAGTGCTCAGTCCTGATGGTCTGCGGGGTCCCTCAGGGGTCTGTATTGGGACCAGTGTTATTTAATATCCTCATTAATGACACAAATGAAGGGACCAAGTGTGTACTCAGCAAATTTGCAGCTGACACCAAGCTGAGGGGTGCTATTGGCACACCTTGGGGATGGGATGCCATCCAGAGGGACTTGGACAAGTCCGAGCAGTGGGACCATGGGAATCTCATGAGGTTTAACAAGACCAAGGGCAAAGTGATGTGACTGGCTCAAGGCAGCCCCTGGTATCAGCACAGGCTGGGATGAACAGATGGAGAGCAGCCCCACCCAGAAAGACTTGGGGGTGCTGGTGAGAGGCTGGACATGTCCCGGCCACGGGCACTCACAGCCCAGAGAGCCAAACGTGTTCTGGGCTGCACCCAGGGCAGTGTGGGCAGCAGGGGAGGGAGGGGATTCTGCCTCTCTGCTTCGCTATGGTGAAACCACACTTACAGTGCTGCATCAGCCCGGGGGTCCCTGCACAGGAAGGACATGGACCTGTTGGAGTGAGTCCAGAGGAGGGTCACCAAGGTGATCAGAGATATGGAGCACATCTCCTATGAGGAAAGGCTGAGAGAACTGGGATTGTTCAGCCTGGAAAAGAGAAGGCTTCGGGGTGACCTAATTGTGGCCTTACAGTACCTGAAGGGAGCCTACAGGAAAGATGAAGAGAGACTATTTGGAAGGACCTGGAGTGACAGGACAAGTGGTAATGGATTCAAAGAGAGAAACTTTGCATAAGATATAAGAAATTCTGTATTGTGAATGTGGTGAGGCTCTGGCACAGGTTTCCCAGAGAAGTTGTGGAAGCCCCATCCCTGGAAATGTTCAAGGCCAGGCTGGGTGGAGTTTTGAGCAACCTGGTCTGGTGGAAGGTGTTTCTGCACACAACAGTGGGACTGGAACTAAATGATCTTTTAGGTCCCTTCCAGTCCAAGTCATTCTGTGATTCTACGAAGTACTAAAAAGGACTGTTGAAAACTTAGTCTGTCCTAGGTAGAATTTCACCTTATTCATTCACAGAAGAGGGTCGATATTATTGTCCTTCCTTCAAAAAGCCGGCCTTTGGAGAACATGCAGACTTTTCTCCCAAGCACTGTTTTTTGAGGAAAAAAAAGCAATTATTTCCTCTGGGCATCACACTTATTTGTTGTGCTTGTAGGCAGTGAGGGCCAAGGACAAAGGAAAGGCTGCCTTTTTCTTCATCAGTCCTAGTTATAACTCAAATTAGTGTTTAAGAAGTGCTGTCTAGTCCTATCCAAACCAAACATCCAGGTAGGGGGGCTCCCTAGGGTGTGGGTGCCATCACACCAACCTGTAGGCTAAACAAAAATTGTAAAACTTTCTATCTTTAAAAGGATTTTTACAGGAGCATGAGGAGATCTTGTATATCTTACCAGACCAATAAAACAATAATTATTTTATCTAAACTATAGAATTTTATAGTAAGATATCTGCATAGCTGTACTACGTGCTAAGAATCATACTGATTTTCAGTTATTTACAGGCAGAATACATTATTCTCAGGATAGAAAACTGGGGGACATTTGGAACCCCTAGAGTTAGGCAACACCCAAAGTGTTTTTGGTATTTGAAATTTTAGGCTCAGGTACTTGCATCAATTTGCAGTTCTAATCCTGCCACCATGACCCCAGATCTTGGCAGAGACATATTGACCTGGTTTCAGTTGGGTAAAACATAGGGAATCAACAAATACATGGTGTTTGTCAGGAATGTGGAGAAGGGCAGCAGTAATAACAAAATAAACATAGCAGAAATAGCTAAAATAAGCAATAGAGGCAGGAGAGAAGGCATATTACACCCAGAGGGATTCAGATTTGGATTCTCCAGAGGTCAGTATCAAGTATGTTTTTTCCAGCCTTGCTGAAAAACCCTGGAGTCGTGGAGACTATAGATGACTTGTTAGGACTGGGTCGATGGAAATTAAATCACCTGTAGTCAACAAGAAGCTCAGGCTTAGAATCTTCACTGAATTAATATTTCTTTTGGAGGTAATACCAATCCCTGGTGTGCCTATCATTAATTTGAGATGTGTAACTAATCCCATTCATTCCAAAAAGTGTATTTTTGAAGTTTTTGTAATTCTACCAGCTTCTGTGGGACTACACACCTGCTTAAGATGAAACACATGCTTTTGTGCTTTGCTGAATTTGAGCTTTGGATTTAGTAAAGGCTTAAAGACTGACAATAATAATAACAATAAAACTGCTATAATTAAGACAGTGACACTAAGATGGTTACCGCTGTGGCTACACTGAGCGATATATACGGTAACATACAGCACAGTAACCGTAATTACACACTTCGCTAGTTTTTATTGTAATGTATGCTATAGTGCAACTTAATTTCCATCCTGTGCATATTAACCCAAGATACATTTAGAGTGTTTACTACCTGGGTTGTTTTAACAGGAATGGGGATTATGTGTTTAATGTGCATGTAGAATAAAAATAACATTTGCATTACTTATAGGGAACCAGGAGTTATAACAAAACCTTGCACCTCCTAACCACAGGACTTTTGAATATTAACTTATTAAAACAGCCTACTCTGAAACTGTATTCAAGCAAAATTTTCACTTTACAACCTCACAGCCTTGAGTTCCTAAAATATTGCTTTTGTTGTCAGACCCCCTTCAGGCAAGAGCTCATTATGTTCAAAGTCTAATCAATGTATATAATTGGAAGGCAAACAATGCTGAGCTACAGCATTGTCAAATTAAACCCAATTTCACATACTGTAACTAGTTAAGTACTTGAGTGCTTCAGCAATTTATGTTATATGGAGTACCCAAGCAACTTGGCTGCATTTAAAAGAACATCATTGCTGCAACCCCCTTTTCCATCTGTGGGGTTTATAACTCAGCTGTTTTAATGTGCTTTGGGCTGAGCAAAGGTGGTATGCAAGCTCTTAAGCCAGATGCTGTAATTCTCCCTCCCTTAAACCCTGCAAAATTAAAAAGCTGTGGGTTGGGTTGTTTTTGAGCAGTTTTCCCTTATAGAATAAGAATGGATCGTTTCTGCCAATTTAGGATGTTTCATTCATACCCATCAAATACAACAGTGCACTCATTTTTCACACTAAGGTTGTGCAACTTAGCACTCCTACTTGGTAGCTGGTGCAAAAATTAGGATTGTAAAACAAATAAACCAAGGTCTTTGCTGATACAGGGGTGATAGCTGAGTTTCCAGCTAAGTTTTACCCTCTGGCAGCTACAAAAAAACAGCTCAGCCATCTAATTTCTTCCGTCTCCTCTGTTTCTGCTTTCCCAAACTCTTAATTTCTTTATTTTATAAGAAACTGTGGTTTTGTGCCAGGTATTTATGGTCTTGCCTTTGCTCTCAAACCTCTTGTCATTTGTGTGTATTGATTAGAAACTGTGAATCAGACCTTCCCAATTCAGACCAGGGTATTTGCATGTGCAAATCTGATGGCTAAAAATTTTTTTCTGGTATTGATGGTCAGTTATCTTCTCTCCCCTCAGTCATCTGGGAGACTGATAGGCCCAATAAACTTGACAAATAATGTACTTTTACGTGTTTGTCACAGACATAGAATTTGGGGTCAAAAGTGACCATTTGATCTTCTAGCTTTGCTTCAAATTATATAAATTCTAACCCTGTATATTTTAATTTTCAAGAACCTCACTGAAAGGGGCAGATGTCTCTCTTTACTTCATTTCAGACTATTTCTTACTGGCAGCTATTAAGAGTCACATTCTTGTGGACTTTTATTTATTTACTTATTTTTGAACACCTTCTGATTGGTTCATTATAACTAATGGAGTAGTTCCTACACACACATTTACATGCAGTTAATGTGTATCATGCCATCTGGAACTAATGATCTTGTAGAGACAGCTTACTTGATCATAAATCACTTTCAGCTCTACTTACACAGTTTGGGTTTGGGGTTTTTTTGCTTCTCAAAACCAACACATTTTTAAACCATTTGCCAATTTTCCCATCTCTTTCAAATCTGTGTTAGGGTTCTGTTTGGCAATTTTGCCCATGCAAAGAAGATTTAACTATAGCAGTAACACCACTGACATCATTGAACCTGTGGGATAGAGAGAAAATTCTTCACTTGATTTGTGATTGCACATTTGGAGCCATACAATTATTTAGGTTTACATAAGAAACAGGCTGTTCTCACTTTAGCACAAAACAATGTATACCCATTTAAATATGTTTAATCTTAAACATGAAAAGAACTAATGCTCTTATGACTAATCATGTTATTAAAGAGTCTTAATAGATTTTGTATTCAGGTATATCTGTTAAAATTTTCAAGCACAATTTTGATTTGGGTTTTATGCTATTACATTAATTTGTAATTTTCCTCCTTTTTTCTCTTCCATTTCTTTCTTTCTTCACCCCATAAAGCTCATAAAGTCCTGGACACATTTATTCCAAGATTTTTAAGGAAATAACTGGTTTAAGTCTGGTTTGTCCTTCATGACAACATCTTCATCTTTTTTATATAGAAACACATCTTTCCATGCATTCAGTACATGGTCCCAGAGATGACTGATCTAGGTGAGGGGCTGAGAACTACATGGTCTCTGTGAAGCAGAACTAATTAGCACAGCTATAAAATTGTGCTGAGGCTTTCAGGACCCAAAAGGGCAGCTTTGTAGGCTGCTGCCCGGTGCCACGAAGTCATTCATGTTCAAGGAGTTTTCAACATGGTGCTGCATCACACTAGGTAAACATGTGTGCTCTGCTGAATTTGAGATAGTAACACAAACCGTTTTCAAAAGATTTTTATGGGGTTTTTTTGTTCATCTCAATGTTGGCATGATACAGAAAAACAATGTTGAGGCTGCAGGCAGATGACTGTGTTTCTGACTTTTTCTTGGCTATACAGAAATAAAATTATTTGGGAGTGACATGAGTGCAGAAAAGCAGATGTGCGGGAAGTGAAAAAGTTGGTCAAGGAATGGAAAAAGAAAAAAATCAGCTTTGAGATTAACGTGCTGGATGCTTCCTGAGGGTGGTGCTGGGCAGCCCTGACCTTCATCACTGGGGGACAATAAAGCAAACCTATACCACACAAACCAAATATTCTTCGGTGACCACAGCTAGGGAAGGCTTTTCCTGCATGGATGGAAAACACCAGAGAGAAATCTCCAATCACAGAATTATCTGCTCATATAAAACATACATATAAGACCCAGTAGTGCTAACGCAGGTTGCGATAAAATATAGACTTATATTGACAATAAATTTGATACTTAAGTTTCCAAAATTTAGGGTTGAAGTAAGCTTAACATTAGGATGTCTGAAGTTTCAACCCCACCTCTCTCCTTTTCTCTCATGTATCTGACACCTTATTCATTCTCAGTATGTCTTGTTTTCCCTGTGTAGACCAATTCTGTAGCCTTTCTTCATGTTCTCTTGCATTCTAGCCTGGTTTCTCCTGTGGAATTAGCTAATCATATTTCTCTTTTGCTAAGGGTAAGGGCTTGTTCTCTGAGACTGCAATCTTGTAATTAAAGAAAGCTTACAATGGTAGTGTCAATCACACTGCTCTGAAAGTGGATAGCAATGACCTCAGCTATGTTCTATTATACAGCATCTTTCGGACTATGATCAGGAAAGTAATGCTTTAGGGACATGGATCTGACTCAGCCTGTAACTAAGAGTTTAGCTTCTGCTCCTGACCCATTCTTTTCTGAGCTTTACAAGACAATATCCATATACGAAGAATGTATGAAAGATTGTTTTTCCATTTTTGTTCAAAATATGCTGTGCTAAAAATGTCCTGCATGCAAAGGAATGGTTTGGGCTGGAAGGGATCTTTAAGATCATCTGGTTCAAACCCCTTGCAATAAGCAGGAACATCTTCAATCAGATCAGGTTACTCAGAGCCCCATCCAGCCTGACCTTGAATGTTTCCAGGGGCATCCACCACATCTCTGAGCAACCTGCTTCACCATAGTAATAAAAATGATCTTCCTCATATCTAATTTTATATCTACTGTAAATCTATACCCTTCCAGCTTGAAAACATGACTCCTTTAGCTATTACATCAGACTCTATTAAAATTTTTGTCCCCATCTTTTTTATAGCCCCAAAAAGTCTCCCCAGAGCCTTCTCCAGCCCCAGCTCTCTCAGCCTGGATCCACAGGTGCTCCAGCCTTGTGACCATTTTCATGACCCTGCTTTGGAGTCTCTCTCGCAGGTCCATATTATTCTTTTGTTAGGGGTGCCAGAGCTGGATGCAGTTCTCCAGGTGGATTCTCATGAATGCCGAGAAGGGGAGAATTGCCCTCCATGACCCTTGACCTGCTGGTCATGCTTCTTTTGGTGCAGCCCAGGACGTGTTTGGCTTTCTGGAATAGGAGTGCACATTGCCAGGTCATGTCCAGCTTTTCCTCCACCAGCACCCGAAGTGCTTCCCCTCAGGGCTGCTCTCAATCTACTCATCACCACCGTGCAACAAATAAAAAAATCATGTTGTATGTAAAAATTATGGTCTTCAGACCTGTGATATAGATGACTAGGATCAACATAATCATTCCACAGAGTTTTCTAGAAAAACTACAACAAAAACCCCAAACCAAGTAATACCTTTAGGTATCTTAACCTGTCATTTCTCTTCCTCCCATTCTAGGATACAAAGAAGCAAAAGAAGATGTAACTTTCTTGGTTTGTCTCTCAATATAACAGGTACATTTCACCCACCTCAAGCGAATTTTATCCTCACAAATGTTGATCTTGATTCCCAAATAATACAAGTCACTGCTAAGGAAATGCTATTTATTAATGCATCCTTCCACTACTACACATTTAGGACACATGCAGAGTGTGATTTGAGCATGGTGTAAAGATGACTAAGATTGGTGGATCCCAAGGTGGTAAATCTGTATGAAAGAATGGGAATTTGTTAGGTTAGGAGTGAAGACCGTCTGGAAGTGTTAGTGTGTTTCTTATGGGAAGCCATGTTCTGTGTTTTTGTGTTCTGTTTCTGGGCTCTCTGCTGCAGGACAGGCTCCAGTTGCAAGGTTGATGTGATGTGGGGTCTCCCTGAGTCTTAAATCCATTCTCGACAACATACACTATTTCAAAAGATTGCCTGTGAACATTTTTTTTTTCTGAATTGCATCAATTTCTTACCAGCTACATTTATTGTGTGATTTGATCTATCACTTCAGTTCTCTCCAAACACAATACAAGTGTGAGTGGAGACATGATTTTCTAAAGGAAGAAACATGAAATTAGTTTCCTTCTTTGAAAATCATATTAAGAGAGGATCCAAATGCCTAACATAGGTAGCTAAACTAGATAGGCTGGATTTCCTTTTAGATGCCTTCAGAGACACTTATCTTCCCCATTTACTGTATTGGAAGCCAGAGTATTTGCTTTAGTAATAAAAGGTCTATTATTCTCCTATTAGCTATAGAGAATACAATCCATGAACCTTTAAACTTTTCTACTTAAGTAAAAAATACTACTTGGGTCACAGATTAGATTTTTGACCATATGATAAAGATGATGTCTATATTTCCTCTTAGTATATGCTGCATCTTTAGATTTTTAGATTATTACTGGTGCTTCTAGGTTAAATCAATAAAATATGTTTTAATGTTCTCAAAATTCATTGAATTCCAATTGGTTCCCCCAGTCCAGGGGACCATTTGGCAGGAGTAGAAATTTCAATATTATGGCATAAGATATCAACACAAAAAATCAAAGTCTAGCTGAAATACTTCTATATTTAACCACTGCTTGAAAAAATATGCTGAATAATTTTTGAAAATATCAGTTAATTATGTAATGAAAATCATTAGATTTATGACATTTTTTAACGTTAAACTTAGAATGGCTTAAGTTAGGTGGAGCACAGGATTAACATTTAACATTACCTCAATCTAATAGATAATTGGTTCAAAATCAACAAAATGAGATTCAATAAGGAGCTAATGTGTAATACCTTGTGAAATCAATTACACACATAGAAAATAAAGAGTAACAGAGTAGGCAACACTGCTGCAAAAAGAAGTGGAGTTAAAATGGAGTGAAAACTGAACACAACATCAACAAGGTGTTTATAAAAGGTCAGATCACCTTCAGCGATATAGGAAAAGCAATGTTGAAGAAAGACAACCAGGTAATTATTGCTCAATATCTCATGCTAGGGGAGGAAGCATCTAGGGTACTATGCCCATTTCAAGAAGATGAAGATAAATTGGAGAGAATCCAAAGGAGGCATACAAGGATGATTAGAGGCTGGAAAACATCACCTCTGAGGAAATGTTCTAAATAATTAGATTTGCTTATTCTAGAAGAGAGAGAGTGGGGTTAAGAGAAAAGGAGAAAGTGTGCAGGAGAGGCATGTGGGAGTTGTGGTAAAATATGCAAAAGGTTGCAATGAACTGTTGTTGTCGAAGTCTACTGGGTTTGTGATACAAAAACTAATTTCATCAATTCTTGAGGGAGTGAGACAAAGAAAGGATTTTTCTTATATGCTAGGAAATTATTTTTATTTTGTAACATTTTAAATTTTTAAAATTGATAATTTTAATATCTAATAATTTTTGATAATTTAATCCATTTTGTTGCCTTTTCTTCTTTTCTTTTGTTCTTTCCCACTCTGAAAATGTTTTGAAAGTTTCAAAAGTTTGAAAAATAGAGAGGTGACCTGCAAGAGGTATTGCCATCAATACAGATGACATTTTCAAACACAGAACTATGAAAGGTGTGAGGTTGGAAGGGACACCTGGAGGTCATGTGGTGCAACCTCTGTGCTCTCTGCTCGAGAAGGGCCACCCAGAGACAAACACCCAGGACCACATCCATATGGCTTGTGGGTCCTCCAAGGACCCACAAGCTCCACAAAATCTTTGGGCAACCTCTGCTACTTAGGCACCCTCACAGGAGAAAAGTGCTTCCTGATGTTCAGAGGGAACCTTCCATGCTTTAATTAGTGCTCATTGTTCTCCTGTCAATGGGCACCACTGAAAAGATCCTGGCTCAGCCTCTTTATCACCTTCCTTTCAGGACTTTACATACTTCGATAAGATCCTCTTGAGCCCTCTCTTTTCTAGTTTGAACCATCCCAGATCTCTTAGTCTTTTCTCCTAGAAGAGACAGTCTTGTTCCCAGCCACTATGCAAGTTTTCAATCCACATGAAATAGAAAACAGAATAGAATATAGTAGATATATAATAAATACAAATAAATATATAAAATCTATAAAGTTAGCCACTTTCCTATTTGGAAGTGATTTAAGAAAATGCATCAGAACATCCAATTAAACTTGATGATAGAAATATGTCTGTCTCTGATTCAGCTTGATTATTAGACTGATAAGACCTGTGACCTTCCTCATCTGCTTTGAATGAAAACCTTTCCTTTTTTTTCCATTGAAGTGGGATCACCTTCTAAGAATCCAGCACCAGAGGTGGGAGATGAGGCGCTGCAGGATCTAAAGCCAAAGTCAGGTAATTTGTAAATCCAAAGACTTTCAGATTTTTTATTTCCTGCCAAGGCTGAAAGAAAAGAGAGCAATATCTGCACTGAGAGCTTAATAATTTGGGCTCTTAGATACAATTCATTTTTAGTTAGTTTAAATAATGTATTTGAAACATTTAGAAATATTTGCATAGTTTCTCCATAAAGAGAATGGGTAGTGAAGGGGGGAGGCAAAATGAGCACTTGAATAGCCTGGGTACATCAAATATTATTACTTTTATGCTGAAAGATTAGTCTATACAGAAATGTTCTTACTACTAGGGGTAGAACATTCTTCTGCATCACTGGGTCTGTTAAATACCTCTAGTTTTAGAAAGCATTAATGTGCATATTTAATTCCACCCATTCAGCATTTGCTTAGAAAATGGACTGCTCATTAGCAGGTATTCCTGTTTGGCTCATGGAGCATGATGAAATCTTGCCTGTGCACTCAGATGTTCCCACCACAGCTCTCAGAGAGGTCAAAGCCAATGTTTTCTCTGTCTGTAAGCATTCAGACATTCCTACCTTGCTTTGTTTTAATTGCTGTCTCAATATGAAGAGGCATCTTCCTTTTTAAGTCTGACTAATGCTACTGCAAGAAAGATCAAGAGCACCCTGTGCAAGAAAACAAATGTAGTGAGGGGTAGATATTTCCAGAGTACAGGGAAACTAAAATTAGAAAAATGTTTACATCAATACCAAACTACATAATCTGTCATTTATCTGCTCTTACTACTCTTTTCATGAAAAAAAAGTTTTATTCTTGATCAAATGCATAAGTAGGGCTGTGCTGGCCTGCAGTCAGCCCTACCTGGGGCATCTCCAATCCCTGCTGATGGTCTTAAGGCTCCATTTCAGCTCAGCCTTGGTCTCCTTTTGCTCCTGCCTGAGCCTCCTGGGTTGATTCACTGGGATGGATATCCCACTTATGATATCTTGCCAAAGTTTTACCACATATGCATTTTTCTTGTAATAGATGCTGGCATAAGATGTAGGGCAGAAATATTAAATTTTTGCTTTTTACTTCATTATTTCTATGCCAGATTTTTTTTCCCTGAGTAGATACTGTAAAAGAAGGAAGAAGAAATAAAAAAAAAAGAGGAGAAAATATATAGTTTCTCTGAGTGGTTATTAGTGACTTCTCTGTGTAGGAAATTAACAGAGTAGTATTGGGTATCCTCCCAGAATCCTGTCAATTCTCTTTTCCCTGGTCTTTAGCCAGGCTAGCTTGGGTTGTGAGCTGAATTTTTCTCATGAGCCTCACAGAGCAACAGCTCTCTTAGCAAGCAATTTTTTTTCACGCACGATGAGACGTGCAGCTTGTTCAAGAAGTCTTCCAGACATACACAAACACCCTTCATTTCCACATAATAATTGCAAATCACTTGGGCTGCTACCAATATTCAACTGCAGAACACCAGTCTCACCATCAGCCTTGTCAGAAGTCACTCTCACTGCTCAACTGAAATAATAATTGCCAGAATCAACTAGAAACCTCTGGGATTGGGAGTATAAATGCCACAACACAGCTGAAGCTTGTTTGGTGTTTTTGCAAGTCAGTTATTTGCAGGAAAGGCACTGAGTAGGGAGTTAAGGATGCTGGAGAAGGCCTTTCACAACTGTTATGTCTATTTAAGCTCTCTTCCATATAACCTCCGAAACACAATAATTTATTCAGGATAGCAAATAAATTCACTTCCAATGGCCTGCAGAGAATGTCTGCGGAGCAAGGCTATAAGGGCACCTTTTTATTCCTTTGTGATTAATTTTGAACCATTAATAATATATTCATGATAAAAAAGCATAAAAACCCCATAGACATTTTTGCTGACTGTGTGCTGTGTGGTTTAGATAAGAAACAAATTGTGTTACTTAAATAATTCAAGCTGCTATTATCATGTATGTCTTGCATCATACAATCCTGATCCACAGGTTCTCACTGCAAATATTCTTTCGGTGCCTCAGGTGAACAGGCTCTTGCTTCATAATGAGCTCAATTTTTGAATTATTTTCTAAAGTATAGTATGTGTATCTTACTGACACAGGGCACAAGAAGTTTAGAATTTCATCTGAAAACAAAAAGCAAAAAAAAAAAAAAATTAACGGATTAGAATTTTCAACACTGTGTTTGAGAAATAAGTAACCAATAATGCATCAGAGCTATTTAGTAACCCTCTTCGATTCCTGTATTTGCCTTGAAAGAAAGTCTTTTAGTCCATTTTGCCCAATGCACTGTGTGTGAAAACCAATCTGAAAAATTAAGGCTTGAATTTTGATTTGTTGCACCTGCATTTATATAGCTAAGATATAATGTAGATGGCTGTGTCTGTGCAGGTTTGTCTGTGTCTCCTGTGATCAATGGGGAGACATAAATATTTTTAAAGAACAACTCATTTGACCAAATGTAGACATCTTTAGGATGAAATTAATTTTACCTTGGCAATACTTAATTGTCCTGATTGATTATTAGAAGAAGCTGGTGCAACTAATTTAGATAGAATTATCTACATTTGGTCAGGCAAGTCCCACTTAATATTAGAGAGGGACAGAAAAACTTTATACAATCCCAGAAGAACTTTGAGATTTCAATACTTTTCTCTTTGCTGAAAGGGTTAAAAATTTTTCAGGGCTTCAGAAAATGTGCATACTTTAGGGAAAACAAACCAATGATCATGTTAATGACTTGGGTATTCCCCTTCTGGTTTTCCCCTTTTTTTAATACTACACGGTAATATGAATATTAAATTTTAGAAAATTTGACCTTGGTCTATACATAAAAATAGTATAACACTAGAAAACATGAGAAGTTAAAGATTCTGGATATTAGTAATTTCTAATATTAAAGTAATTTTTCTTTTGCTGGCAACTTCATAGGTTGTGCTTCTAGAGTTGAGATTAATATTAAATTCAATTTCAATCTGAACAAGCTCTGCTTATTCAAAAGGATTGTGCCAGAATTACTCTGGGAAGTAGACTGGCGTGAAAACTGAATAACTATTTTCTGTAATAACAAAATTTCCAGTCAGCTTTGCACATTGAAACCGCAGCACTACCAACTTCACAAATGAAAATTCAAATATCCAGAAACAATATGCAGAATTATAGCTGCATAATCTTTACAGATAAGCTATTGCCACACAGTGCCATCTGAAATGCAGGCAGTGATGAAGCATAACTTTGTCTTTCCTTAGGTCACTGAGTATAAGACCTGAAGCTTTGCTTCTCAGAGGTACCGATTGGAAATTACACCACTGTGGAGGAAACTCCAGCTGGAGTGGGCTCGCCCCTGTCCTCCCTGGGCAATCCTAGCTCCCTCCAGAGGAAACTAATCCCATCTGTATGTTACACAACCATCAGTGTTGGTGCCCTTCGGAGCATTTTGGTTTTCTTGTGTCTGACACATACTCTTTTTCTTCTGGGGTCTGCTTATCTCTCTGTTTCAGTTCAAAGGGACAAAAAAGATGAAAAGGTTATGTCAGAGCTCATCAGAGCAGTGCTTTTGCAACACTGTTTTGTGCCTTGTGCTCTTGCAAGGGTGCAGAGGAGAAACTGAGGGCAAGGCTGGCTCAGAGGCTGCTAGAAAAATACCACTGTCAGAAAAAACCAAGAGTGACGTGATACACTCCCATGTTGCTGATTTGGAGTGAGTATCATGATGATCTTTTCAGCTTGTCTCAGTTTCCTCTTGGAACTGTCTGGATTCAGAAGGAAACTAAAGTCTGAACTAGCAAGCACACAAACAGGGAATTTGAGCAAACAGACCTTTGAAATGAAAGCAGGGACAAGCCAAGGTGACAAAGCTGTTTGTTAGCTCCAAGGGACACTGGATGAAAGCTGTTGGAAGCTCTTCTGGACTGGGATGGTTCTGCTGTTCTCAGAGCCTTGCCTGGTTGCTCTCCCTAACCTCACTTCACCCATTCCCCTGCAAGCTCCCAGAGGACAGAGGTGAGGGTGGAAGTGTGCGATGTAGTTGGAGTGGTCACACAAGATGATTCACACAGCTACATCTATCCACGAGAGTGAGGAAAACAGGAAAACGCAAGAGAAAATCTCAGCAACAGGGGTCCTTTGGGGCTGTTCTAGTGGATGTACCACAGCAGCCTGCTCAGCCATTCTGTCAGCTCTTGAAGCTGTTGGATCTGGAAGACAGGATAATCCAGAATATTTTTGCTTTTGCCAGGCTGCCTTATCCCAGAGAAATGCAAAGGGTGGCTGTCCCTGTTGCACAGCATTTCCTTTTCCTTTCTCTATTCAGCATCACCTAAAGAGAAAATAGAGATGAGAAAATTAGGGAATGATGTAGCTAAACCTCTCAGGCCTGAAACACTAGAAATAGGGAAGTCAAAAGGGAAAGCATAGCAAAACCAGTTTTATTAAGGAAGAAATCCAATTTTCATATCAGAGGAGTTGTGGATGCCCCATCCCTGAAAGTGTTTAATGCCTGGTGTGGTGGAGCTCTGAGGAACCTGATCTGGTGAAAGTTGTCCCTGGCCACAGCAGGGGGCTTGGAACTTGCTGGTTTTTAAGGTCCTTTCCAACCCAGGCCATTCTATGATTCTGTGATTAAAAAGTCGAGTGAATGTACAACAAATATTGCAACATATATACACCACACACACACACATGCAAAATGACAGCCGTATGGTGACTTTATTTCTGAAAATAGCCTAGTCAGGAACAGTCCCAATTTTGAATAATTTTCAGTTTAGTCATGCATAGGTGACCAGCTGTGAAACTAATTATAGACATTTGAAAAGCACTGACACTCGTGTGAAAACGAAACATGAGTGATGATGTCAGAGTAGTCATAAAGGCTGAGGTGATCTCCTGACTTTTCTGAGTGGAAGAGGCAGCCTCGAAATTTAGTCAGGGATAGATTTAACAGGCTTGAAAAGAGACCAGAGACAAGACGTTTTGAATAAAGCACACAGAGAGAGAAACCTTGGAGGTTCTAGAACAGGCTTTTGACAAAGCAATTAATATTTGTCCAGAAAAATGCACTACTATTGACTCCATGTCAAACAGACAATGTTCTAGCAGTAGTGATGTTCTGCAAGGGAAACCAAAATTTGGCAGAAAAAGAAATTAAATCAAAGACAGAAAATAGTGAAAAATCATGCAGAGTTCTAAGACAAAATCCTCACTAAATGTCATACGGAGATGCAAAACATCTGAAATTTTGAAAAGATGCAAGGCCTGCAAAAAATTATGCTGCTTTTTGAAAGTTTGCAAGTGGAAGACAGAGTTTGCACAGCATGGACAAAGAGGATGCCAACAGCATCATTAGTTTGGATTTTATGTTTCAAAGCAAGAGCAGACAAAACTGCAGCAGAAAATATCTAAGCAATAAACAAAAATAGTAAATATATTATTTATTAATTCTAAGTCAAACAAGGAGCACAGATTCTCACTTTGTGTGTGGTGAAGCTGAGGGGAGCTGTATTCTGGGCAGCCTTTCTCCTGTTCTGTGTTTTCAGAGATATGTGTTACACTGGGCAGTGATATTGGAAGGCAATCATTTTTCCTTCCCCCACAGCAGTAGACCTCTGGATACACAAGCGGAGCCAAAATGTTATTAGAAACAGTGCTTTTGGCACTGAGCAAAAAGCCACAAGCCTTATGATTAAAACTTTGCACTTTAGGGAACTTGCTCCCCAAAGGGAAGATGAAAACTAAATATATGGGTAAATAATGAACTGGAAAAGATACAAGTTACACTTTCACTGTGTGTGCATATGTGTGTGTATATGCTCATTTTCAAGTGGAAACAAGATAAGCCTCTGGTCTCATCAGGGAATGAACTGACTGGGAATTCAGGGGATCAAAGCAATTGAGGATGAGTTAATTTATAAAAAATAAAAACTCTCAGTAGGATCGGGAAGAAAACTGGCAGAACTTAAATGTCCTGGAGTTAATGAGTTTAAGAACTGACAACATGAGCGTACTTAATAGTAGGAAAAAAAAGTTATATTGCCTTTCGTATTCTGTGTGTAAACTCAATATAACAACATGAATTTGCACAGTTCACAGTTAACCTTCCCTTTGGGAGACACTGGCTCTGTCTGTGTTCTGTTACGTGAGTTGTAGCTCTCCCTCAAATCCAAATTCACTTACTACATGTGTAATTCAAAAGTAAATTTGCCATCAAGGAGGATTAAGCTCTTAGAGAGCTCCTGAGTCCTCTCCTTAGCTGGCACAAGGGCAGCTTGTCCTCATCAGATGTGTGTGAATCAGGTATATGGAGGGCAGGACAAAGGACATCCTGGTTCCTTCCCAGCCATTAGGACCTCTGCTCTTCCAAGAGATGAGGTTTACAGTTTTTGAACTCAGTCATGGTTTATTGATGTGTTTAGGCATTCTCTAAAGCTTTCTCTTCAGCTCATGGCATAGGGCTGTTCACAGCTTCTTCACACAGCAGTCTGGATTGCATTAAGAACCTGCAGTGTTTCACAGGAAAAGGAATGAGTTTTTGATGGGATGATGTAGCTGTAGAGATGATGTTTTGAAGGAAACGTGACTAATGGCTCTGAGGTCTCTGCAATGACTGAGGTGCTGTTCTGGTGTAAAGCGACCAAGATTGTAAATCCTTGAGGGACAGAATAATGTGTCTGAGAGCAAAATGAAAAAGAACGATACTGCGATGTAACAAGACTTAGTATCTGGGCATTAATACAGCAGACACAATCCAATAAATATAAATTTTAAAAGTCATGCACATGGGAAAAATAATTTAATCTTTACATGTGGAATGAGAGACTCTGAGCTCATCATTAGCACTCAGGAATGAAATCTTCATATTATAACAGGCTTTCTTTTGGAAATGTAATCTCTACTCTTCTTAATGATCAAAACTCAGTTAGTACTAGGACTTATTAAGAACAGAATAGAGAACAAAACAGAGGATGTATGATGGTAGTGTATACTGATTCGAAATAATGTCATGTCCCTATATAAATCTGGCTTGTGGTTCTGTCCTGTGTAGAATCATGCAGCACGAGGTTCACAAAATTGTAACACAGTTGTTAAAAATCATTGAACAGCTGACTAAGGAAGCTGGAAAATAGCTAACTTTGGTCTTCAGCCCACAAAAAGAAGTAGTTGAGGGGACAGAGAGAGGTCCGGGACTTGGGTCAGCAAGGCTGCAAACAGCACAGAGTAGATCAGTTAGTCACTGTCTGTTCCAGCACAAAGCTGGAGAGAGTTGGATGTTAGTGGCAGACTCAAGGTGGTCTTCAAGTGAAGGCAGAGATGTAGCGGAAAGTCCTATAACAGGATGCTAAAAGTTTATGTACATTCAAGGCACGGTTGAATAAATTCATAGAAGAGGAGTTCCTCAGGATACTTAAATTCAAAGAAATCAGTCATGGTTTAGAAGGTCTTTGAGTTGAAAATTTCTGAACTCTAGGAACTTTGAGGATATATAACATGCACTTGCTCTCTTATCTTATATTTTTTCTTAGACATCCAATTTTGATCACTGCTAAAGACAAAGTTCTGAGCTGGATAGACCTTTGGTCTGATCCAAAAGGGATGCTCTTGCTTTTAAATACCTGCAGTTGGATGCAAGTAAGACTGAGGTCATTACAAAATTATTTCATTACCATGCAATGAAAGAACACAAGGCTGGGGGAGAAAGTGCAGTGGGAAACACCCATTGCATTTTATTCTTCTTATAGCCAGTGAAGATCTAGTCAATACAGTCTATGGAGTTTAAGCTGTGTTTTTTTTTAATCTCGTCAAAAATCATTGGCTGTTTTTAGAGAAAATGTGTTCCAAGTTCGACGGATTGACTGGCTCTGAGCTGATGTAAGATGAGAGTGATATGTTCAGACAGAGAAACTTATATTCTAGATGACTCAGTCAGTCAATTGAACTTTGAGACCTCCTAGACTGGCAAACTGAAAAGAAATGTGTGCCTAACATAACTGAGATAACTTGGTAGCATGACTATGTAAAGATGTTCAAAAAATAGAGAATGCAATTTTGCTCAAGAGAACAAAAAGTATAATTGCACAGATGTCTGTCTTCTCTCCCAGACGCCCAGAGCTCTGACAGTAAGAATAAAATCTAGTTATTCTTAACACTCTGAAAGCAGAGAATTTTAGCTCGTACTTGGTACTATGATATGAGGTAACTTGAGTTTCAATAGTTAGGACACTTGGAGTGGAAGGAAGGAGGAGTAACAATAAAAGAAATCAAGACTACGTGAACAAAGAAGGGAATTTTGGCTTTGTTATGTCTGTAACTTTACAATGATAATGTTAGTGTTGATGAAAGGCACTTACTATGTTGGAAACAGGGGCCTGGTGATTGTTTCCCTTCCTGACGTTCAGAGATACAAAGACTAAGTGGCAGCTGTCTGAAAAATGTGTGAAATTCCACTGTTAAGGATTTTTCTCCCAGCAGACAGATGGATTTGACTACACTGTTTGTCAGAACCTTACTTTATATATGGTTGATCAGACTGAACAGAGACACTGAATGCAGCATTTGCTTTTCCTCTGCTGCAATAAAGTGGAGCAACACATTCAGGTCTATAGAGCAATGCACCTTCCAAGGCCCTCTTCCTTATGAAACACATCCAAAATTAAAATTTTACCTACAGATGGGTAGGTTCACACAGTTAATATGACTTATTTTATACAAATTAAATTTTAAATCAAAATAGAAATTTTTTCTAGATAATAGAAGGCATCTTTTGGGAAATAAAAGTGGACTGGTGCTAGCTTTGATTATGGGGGATCTAATGTAAAAAAAGGAGTGTTCAAACACAAAATTATGCATTTTTTAAAACGGTTTAAACCTGATAAGTCAAACTGATCTGAACACTATAAAATGAGGAGTATTGGATTTGTGGTGGTTCATTTGCAAAGGCAAATTAAAGCAATGGTGCAAATTGGATTTTTTCTTAATAAAAAGGATAATATTATTCAACGGTTTTGGTCTTTAAAAATACACTGCAACAGAGACGAAAATATAATCTCTGCAGGTATTCTATGGATGTTCAGATTAAGAGCTTTGGCTTAGAACAATTACCAAACTAGAGCTGCAAACCAGGGAAAGATCTATTTGCCTGACAGCGTGATAATGTGCCTAAGTCTAGATGGCCTTATCGTCATGAGGGACCATATTTGGCAACCAGGTACCTCTGTGTAGCTAGTGAATCAAGTAAAAAATTACACATTAATTAACATAATTACCACAAGAATAAAATTTAGCCTATTGTTTTAGCAATAAAATAGAGGTTGAAAACAAGGTAATGACACATTAAGGTAATATATGCATGAAGTTTTCTGTCTTCTCCATAGAAAAGATCTTTTAAACTGCTATTGATCCCCCATAATTTTCTTCCAGGCTTTTTTCTCTTAAAGATAACATTCCAAAATCCACCTGATCTCAGTTCTGTATTTTGGTTTCTTGTCCTTCAGAGACACTGCTGATTTTCTGAACCCATTTCTTTCTATGGTTTCTTTTTAACCTCACAACAACTTTCAACACCATATTTGCACACAAATCTGGTATTTGGAGTTCTTATCATTGCGAACGTAGGTGTTTTGCCCCCAACTTTTTTATGTTTTAATCTATTAATCATGTAGGGATTCTCAATGCACCAGGAGTGCCATGTTGTCCCAAGGAGCATTGCATTGGTTGCACTCATAGTAAAGGTATTTAATACCTGCTCTATTCCGTTAAAAACTCCTTAATGTAACTTTCCATGAGAATATAGTCCTACTGGGTATTGATGCTGCTGTGGAGCATTCAAAATATTTTTAATATTATGCGCAAGCATAACCTCCCACCACCACTGCCTCCATTGCCCTTACATAAGTCTGTAAAGGGACCATTAAAAATCCATTAAGCTTGTTAGTTTGCAGAGCTTTCAGGGAATCTTGCTGCAAGTTTTGCTATTTCAACACTTACAGGCTTCTATTAAACATAGCAATCTTTGAGCTATAAGGGTTTACTGGAATGGCCCATTAAGTGAGAGTTTTCTAGGGGGGATTATGTCTGAGAGAAGAAGGGGAGATCAGAGTTGTAATTATACAAATGGATTTTGCTTTCTGCATTTTGTTTTTAAAGTAAAAGTGATTTCTGTTATCTCAAGAAGCCCAAAAGCAAAACGTTAAAGAGTAAATGGATGGTGTCATGATTAAAGTATTTATAAGGGATTCAGGAAACTAGTTTCAAGTATTTGACTTTAGATATCAGAGAAAAAAAATCACTTAAGAACTGGTCTGGAAGTGCTGAATATCTAAAAAGTTATGTCTATTTAAACCGGAGCTGTAGCTGTCAGGATCTCTTAGAATCAGACATTTTTCACTTCTGTAGTACAGAGTTAATAATACTTCCTTTTATCCTCCTGTCTATTTGGGTATTAATCTTTTTAGGGTAAGGTCAGTCTCATTTATGACCTACAGTTTCTCATACGGTTCTAAAAAAATATTAATAAGGAAAAATATGCCTGTCTGGAGGATCTTTTCACTCGCTTAATTGGTATTCACATAAGAGGCTGTCCTAAAGAATCACTGGATACTCATTTCAGCAGCATATGCAGCTATACTTGTTCTCCCTGACCAGTTGGTCTTGCATTTTCACATGAGCTCTTTCACTGGCAATCACTGCCCTTGCACTGTGAAAGGAGATTCATAAAGACTCATTGCAAGCTATTGTGAGGATAGATTGGTTCCTCCATATGAGGTCTAACTTTTGAATTGTTTGTTATTTCTGGGAGGGCATCAAGTTCTTGAAATACCATTGAGCTGCTTATGGAAATATGTGGTACTTGACAGGAAAAGTAAGGTTTCACATACTTTTTCACTGGAAAGTGATATCTGTCTCTGACTTTAGTATGCGTAAAAATCTGGACGATGTTTCCCAACTTTTAAAAGAAACACAATTATTTGTATTTGGTGTTTTCAGATAATTGAATGCTTCCGTGCTTTGTAAAAGGAATTTGAATTTTGGCATGAGTACAGTCTTGGGGTCAGGAAGACGCCTTTTACTCACTTCATATCTCCAATCCATTCAGGTTTGGCTCAATTGTTAGCTGCCAAAAATCACTATTCCCCATCTGTGCTTTCCTCACTAGAGCTTGCTAGAGGCTGTCTGCTAAAATCCGTCAACATCCTATCAGTCCTGCCCATGCACCAACCTAGCATCTTGTTTAACTATGCCACAAGGATGAGGCTCCAGATGGGATCATGAAAAACTGGTTCCTTTCCAGCTGCTCTTTCCTCATTTAAACAATAAAGTGGGTTCATATGGAAGGGAGATTGGGCTGATAATGACAAGAGCATAAGTTCAAGTTTTGCTTTTTTTCATTAAGTTGCTTCACTTAACTCTGTGCCTCTCTCACTTCTTATTATGCCTCTTCTAAAAGCTGCACAATCTGGAAAGTGATTTCGAATGTGGAGCAGCCAGGATGAAGCAATGCTGTTCTGTCAAAAGGATTCGCCAAATCTTAACATAATTCTAGAGCACTTTACTGTGTTGTCTATGTGGTGAGACAGCTCATGCATATACAACCTCAAGTGCAAATTTCAAACCTTCAGGTTTGATCATCTTATTAAAAGGGACTTTTTTTTCCTAAGGCGCAAAAGACAGGCAGTGATTTATTATCTTTTCACATGCAATTGCTTGTAGGCAATTCAGAGACCTGAAGAACACTTAAAGGAGGAAAGATTCATGCATGCAACTTTAATTTTCACATGTACTGACTGCTGAATGCTTGATGTTGAAAATGTGATGGCACTGATTTGAAGCCTGACCTAAAATGCAATATATTTTAAGTTTGCCTATGCCTGCCACTGATTTTGGATATGACCCGTACCCCTGAATTGTGTCCTCTGCAATGCAAGTGTGCATACGTTGTCGACAGACAATAATTTTAAAGCAGCGTAGCCAACCATCAGACCTGGTTTGTTTAGCTGAAGTGAAGCTGAATAACCTTGAGGCAGGAAGGAGCAGAGGAAAATATTTATATGTTCAAAAGAATACACACGATGACTCAGGAATCAGCTCCATCCTTCTGCTTTTGCACTTCTGTGAATATAATTCCTGCTTGTGTGTGAATTTGTGTCTTGTTTTACCCTTTACTCAGTAAAAAGAGAGTAAGCTACATTATTTTGTGGGAATGGTTACATTTCCCATAGCATTCTGTGGTGCACTGCACTGTGCTGGGAGCCTGATGGATCTCAGAAACTGCAGTAATGGGAGCTGACAGTGATGGATAGTGGGAAAACTAAGAACCTCAGGACTGATCAGAAGAGGGTGCTGTTATTCTGGGATGGTCTTGCATCATCCGTGCCAGAACACAGACAATGCCTCAGCGAGATTCTGGAGGATGCTGCCTTTCGGCACAGATGTAATATTAAGAACTTGGCTATCGGTGGTAGCAATTAAGAGACAATAGCACTTTTCACAGTGAGACAAAGATTTCCTGAATAAACCTACATTTGGCCACTTCTGCGGATAGAAGATCCCCTACCAAATCAAATTATGGAATTCCTCCCTTTCCTACCCTGCAGCAAACTACTGTGTATTGCTGCTCTACACTACTGAACAGCTGTTCTTGTTCATCCTACAGGCAATAGCATGTGAAAAGATAATAAATCACTGCTTTCCTAATCTTGAAAATATGTATATGTATTTCAGCTGTAGAAACCATACTGGGTGAATCCATGCTGCTAAATAAAAGACCACAAGGGAGCAAAGAGAGTCCTTTCCCCTTGGAGATTTATGTCACTTGCTCTAGCTCTCACCAAGAAGCAAAGATGTCTTTGACTGCAGACTCCAGAGACTGATCCTCCACGGCAATAAGGATAAAACTGCATTGGGTTTGGTGGTCTCTGCCCAACATCTTTCTTCAGTACTGTCCCCACAGACTTGGCACTCTCAAATAGCCACTGTCATGCAATTTCCTAAAGGTTATCTTTACTTCTGTGCAATAAAAATATTATACTGCTGGGCTGAAACAGACCTCGTGTTATTTCTGACATTCTGTACTGAAAAGCACATAAAATCATAATTATGTATTAAGGCTCTGCAGGCACCGCTGGGGCCCAGAGTTGGCCCGGCAACGAGGACTGTGTGGTTCAGACACTGCCAGTCTGCTCCATGGAAGGCAGTGAGTCAGTTTAGCACTGTCCTGTGACAGTGTAGCTACATCTACCCATCAGCTACTTCTATAATAGCAAACAAAACAGCCCAATGATCACTCTGACTGACACAATAAAGCATAACTCGCATCCATAGGGATAGACTCACTTATCCACATCCAATTTTTTTTTTTTTTTTATGGTTTTAGGATGCCACGACTGTATTAGAGTCCACTTACAATAGTACTTACAATCTGACTGTATGGATAATTGTGAGATAATCCCTGGGCCTGGGCACTTTCATGATTTGGTAGTACAGATGTACTGGAGCCAATGTGTATCAAGAGAGGGACTGTTCATACACATAGAATTATATCAGCAATGGATTTTTCAATTCTGGGAGCAATATATTTGAGAAAATTAAGGCTGAGATCTGCTAAAGAGGAAAAAAGGATTCAATGTAATTCATACACCTATAATCTTTAATTAATAAAATGTGCAAGGCAATATTTTCTGGCTCTGAAGCTTAGTGACACAGACCAAATTGAACTGCACAATAAAATACCCTTATTCTCCCAAATACTGCTGGAATAGTCCTACCTGCACCAGATTTGGATCTTGGCCCAATGTTGAAAGGGAATTTGCTTGTTTGTCCTGTGCAAACATGGGCCAGGGGGATTAACAGTTTATCAGGGTGAACAGTCTGTATGGGCCATGGACCTTAGCCCTGGCCCAGTCTGTTTTGCTAATATAGGTATAATTTCACAAATTGAATGATCTCAGCACTGGTCAGATTAAAAAGAAAACAAAAAAATAACCGAACCAGAAACCTCTTTAGAAGTGTTAAGACAAAGTTAATCTTTTTGGATAAAGTTATGTTCATATTTGAAGAGAAATGCAAAATGATTTTGTGAATGTGAGTGTGCTTTCCACTGGTATAATATATGAACTTATTGTTCATCTACTTTCCTGTAACATAATCAGCAGAGGCTGGTACCAGGTATTTCAGAACAAACAGTGAAAAGCCTTCCAGTAAAATGTTACCAGATCTTGGATGGCGTGAGTTTGTCTGAAGCCTGGTCTTTTTGTCAGTTCTAAAAGTGTTGTGCTGTTTTTGTTGATTCATTGCTCATTGACTGATTCAATATTTACTATTATACTGCTACTTCTGTTATTTGCACATGTTTATAATTTCTGTTTTAATTCTGCTAACCTCTTAGCCTCCTCTGGGATCAGGCTGTGCTTAATCCAGATCAAAACGTGGTTAGTTTGCTTTGTGGGTTTTTTTTCTCAATGTGAAGCATGGTGACCTGCTCAAATTATCTCCATAAAACCTGAATGTGTGGAAAAGTTCATATGAGCTAACTAGAAGTTTGGTTTCAAATCATATTAAGAACCTATATGAATGACTGAAAGTCAGCTCTGAGTGACTTTGTTTACCTTATGTCTTTTTCTGACTGCCCCTCATATAAAAAATCTCTATATTAAAGTTTCTCCATGCAACTTTCCCTTTAATTCCCCCAAGATTGGTGCTTGTGATTTGTTCACTGTCACTGGATTTTAAGCCAAAAAAGCTTTGACTTGTTAATGTCTACTGACTGACTCTGTAAGGGGATCTGTGCTGGAATAATGCTGTCATATGGTTTAGACTTGAATTTGCTTCACAGTAACTTCCTGAGGAAGGCCAAACCTTCACTGCCACCTGGTGAAGTATTGGCGTCGTTCTAAAAGTTATTACTCTGCACAGTCTTAAACAGCAGCAAAGCTGGAGCAGGTGGAGGACACAGACAGTGAGGCCACAAGTCATGATCATGAACTTTTCAAGATGCAGTATTTACCCTACCGTCTTAATTTGGTTCAGGAGAGTTGGTTCTCTCAAAGGAAATCAGAAATGGGACTATTCTTGGGTTAAATGAAACAGAAATATATTTGTCCACAGGCAGTGGAGGCCAAATCAGTGAGGCCAAGTCAACTCCCTGAACGCTGCACCACATACGGTGTGGACAGAGGTCCTCAGCACCATCTGCCTCATTTGACAAACCCATTCTTCGTGCTGCATTGATGTTGTAGGCAATAACCAATAATGGAGTGGTGGGAAATATCTGGGGGAAGAAAAAAAGGTTTTAGTTGGGAATGTCAGGAAAAAGCCCAGAGAGTTAAATTTAATAGCAGTTATTTTAGACACCAAGTATTAGAAACTTGCCTGACAGGCATCTTCCAAACATCCCTGCTTTCTTGAAAACTCATATGCATGGCTATGGGTTTATTTTACTGAAGAAAGCAGACTATGAAGCTTCATGTCACTGAGGCAGCCAAGCAGGGAGATTGCCTCTAATCCAGAAATCCCAGGGCTTTCAGAAACTGTAGCCCAGGTTCAGTCTCTCAGAGTGGATTTTCTTTGTATTAAGAACCCTTGGACTATTCCTGTCACTGAGAATTTTTGGGATTTGTTCTGAATCAAAACTAAACTTAGTTTTGAATATCAAAACCTGATGATATGATTAAATCCTCTGTGAAGCAGAATTGCCTTTCCCCTAGTAATTTCGATTTAAAAAGTATGAATAAGAATAATGATTTTAATTCAGGTCAGAGGCAGTTGCATTAGCAGGGCTGTGCAAAGAAACCCCATCTACAGCAAGTTTTGCTTGTGTCTCAGTTTCACAAGCATGATATTCACATACTATTTTTGAAAGACTCCCACTTCTCCAAAACCAGAATAGAAATATCTGATAGTCAATTTAAGCTATTCTTTTCACATCTCCTCACAAACATGAGCTTGCAAAGCCTTTTGTCTCAGCTGGAAGATGCTTCTGTTTGCTCTACCTCACGTTGAAGCTGATTGCCTCTCCAAAGTGTCTGATCTCTGTAGATTAGAAAAAAGAATAGATTTGAAAGATGCTTACAATTCATTTAATTTCAATTCCCTTACTTTCTTTCATCCAATATTCTTGATAAACAAATAAATGAGGTAATCATTTCAGTGACTGTATCATTTTCATTTTCTATTCAGTATGCACAAAAGCCAAAGCTATTTTATTTCAACACGACTTTTTTTTTCTTTTTTTTTTCTTTTTTTTTTTTTTTTTTTTTTTTTTTTGTTCACAAATTGTAAAGGGAGAGGATCTGCTTATGTCTTTTTTATGATCTGCGTCTATTACAGACAAACCTGGCTGCTGTAAGGGATATCATGATGGTATTTAATTTTCTAAGTATAGCTTTAAAAACATTACTTGATAAAATTAATTCCAAGCTTTGGAACATTCAGCTCTGGCGCCAGAACATTTTTCTTTTCTGTGCACTTTCTGTCAATGAAATACAGGGTTTGATTCAATCATGTTGTATCAAGTATTAGATTTTGATCAACACAGATTTCTGGGTGAGCTTTAGGCTCCTCCTAATACCCCTAATGGTTCAGGGTCCTTTTCAACAACTTTTGTGAGGCCAGAAAAATCAACCCAAGATAAATCAGAAGGCCAACTGGATGACTCTAATGCCGTGTTACAATATTGATGCTGTCAGTGTCACAAAATGTTTCAGGCACTCCAATCATTACCACAGGTCCATTATGGTTTGGATTTAAGCAAGCAGAAGGAAAGAAACAATACCTGCCTCAGAGAGCTGATAAATCTTCCTGTCTCCTTCCCACACATACACTCTAATGTGGATTAAAATATGTGTTTATCTGACTCTCAATGATACTAATGATCAATGATTGTAAATAACAGGTGCATTGTTTGCCACGCACATTAGATTTCTAAAATGTGAATTAAATCTCCCCCTTTTTTACCAGAATTATCAATCAGAGAAAAGAAAACACCCTCAAGCAATCCTTCTCCATTTTCTCTTATTTGGAATTTAGTTAGATTCAGGGGGTTAAATCTGTTCAGTTTTCAAAGAAGGAGAAAACAGGGGATTTGATTGTTCATGACATTTTGCTCAGAATCAATCATTGTCAGCTCAGGTTAGACTGATTTACTATGAGCCTTCCATAGAAAAGATTTGCCACAAATGGCAAGGCTCTGAGCTGTTTCCACTGCACTGAACATAATGATGGATTTATCATTGCAATCAAGATGGTAAAACAGCATGGTCCCCAGAGTCGTGCACCAGGCAAATTGATCACAACAGCCCTGAAGTTATATAAGGGCTTTGTTTATCTGGTCTCAGTCTGCAAGTGTAGTAATCCAACTTAAGATAAGACACTCTGATCTTTGCAGAAGTTTGGACAGGTTTTATCTCCTAAACTGGTATGTAGTAGCATTGTCTCTGCTGAGGAGTGAAAGAACTACCCGTTAAATATATCCATATATGTTTTAAATAAATTGTAATCCAACATAAAGAGAAATAATAAATAGTACTATTATTAATATCATAATCTAGCAGTATTTTCTTAATCTGTTAGTGAATGAATTTGCTGTAATATTTTAGTGAGAAAATGAATAATATGAGGAGATGAGCTTTTGTTTTAATACACTGCCTTTTTATTACAGACATTCTTTCTTAATTCTGTGAAGAACTGGCAATATTAAGCTTTCAGATCCAAGCAAATTAAGGCTAAAGGGAAATAATAACCTCTCTACAATAGCACACTGGCAGGCTGGGCTTTTGTTTGTGCAGAAAAATTAAGTCAGTTTGTAGTTTGCATTTCTAAACCCATGCTTGAAATGGAAGAAAATATCGTTACTTGTCTTGGTCAGATGGAAAGTGAGTTTTGTTGAGACGAAGTGACGTTGTAGGAAAAGAGATGAACCTCCAGAATCTGTCGATGGGACATCATTGGGGAAGGCTCATCCCTGCAGACTACTGCATGTTTTCCTGAAATTCATATATATGTACATCCTGAAATAGCAACTGAGAAAGGATCTGCCTAGAGGGATGATATATTTTTTCCTAAGGACCAGATTATTTGGTAAGGTCATACAGGAATATCATATCTTCCAGAGACTGGGTTTTTTTTCCCCAATGGAGACAGACCCTTAGAAGTTTTCTTCAGACAGGTGTCAGAGGCTTGGAAAAATTCTGATTTCATCCTGCATTCAGACAAGGAACACAATTGGATTTTTATTTTAGCATGAAGCATGCCTGGGTGTTCTTTGGCATTGTCCTGGACACAAAACAAAAATTGACTGAAGTCAGAATGTAGCATATTTGTAAAATAATGAAGAACTTGGCGGCACTATAGATTCAAAAGGCAGAATTAGGCTAAAGTGAATCCTCAGAGATAACTGTATTGTGACATGCTTCCAAACTGAAAATTCCTTAAATCACATTATAAATTCTCAGGAGCAGAAAGTCTATTTTCTTATTTATTTGACAGTATCTATTATGGATACGAACGAATGAACATAGATTAGTATCTCTATCATAATTTGGAATTTAATTTAAGTTGATTAAATAGTTTTCTATTTTGAAGCAGGAATGTATTTTTATAATGTTTGATTGCACAACTGGCAAAAAGAGCTATTGCAAATTATTGATTCACTTTGGATACAAATGTAATATAAGCTATAATTAATGGGCAATAATGATTATAAAATTATTATTTGGATTGACAAATGCAGCAGCACATTACTTAGAAAATAAAAAAGGTTTAATTCAGAGACCTACTTTGCTCTTCAGGGCTTCCTTTTGAGCACTAAAAGAGGGACTGTTCTCTCTTTTCATATAAGTATTCTCTTCAGAGCACTCTCACACAGACATTGGCAGCACTGTTTGACACAAAATGCATTAAGGCAAATTTACTGTCAACTTAGCCTTCAGGGTGTGCAGATAGATATATAGTAGAAATATATAAAGTGAAAGTAAAGTAGACTTGGTTTGCACTATTCTGATAAACTTTTTCTTCTAAAACAGTGGCTTAAAAAAAGCAAAACAAAAATGTAAAAAATTAATGTTTTTAACCCAAAATTCCCATTAGTAAGATAAAATAGAATATCACAAGTCCAGTTCTACATTCGACTATTTTCACTTGGGAATTATTCTCTTGCTTTAGCAAAAAAAATATAAAAAATTATTTTTTCAAACTTAAAATCTTGAAACTTTTCAGATAGCTGAATTTTACTACTTTCCCAGGAACACAATAAAGAAAATATGCTCGTTTTTTTGGGGGGGCTTTTTTTTTTTTTTAAATTTACAGAAAATATAACAGATGAAATCTTTCATAATTTTATTGGACATATACTTGTGGAATCAGTCATGTGACGTCCCTGGAATTAACCTCTAAAATTTACCACAAATTATTTCAAAATTTATATAGAATCATAGAAACACAGAATGGTTTGAGTTTGAAAGGACCGTCAAAATCATCCAGTTCCAACCCCCGGCCATGGGCAGGGACACCTTCCACTATCCCAGGCTGCTCAGAGCTACATCTAACCTGGCCTTGAGCTCTTCCAGGGATGGGGCATCCACAGCTTCTCTGGGCAACCTTTGCCAGGGCCTCACCATCCTCACAGAACCTTAGTTTTTCTGTGAGAAACTTGGTTGGCACATTGTGATTAACTGTGCATACTAAGAAAGAAAAGGAAGAAAGAGAAGGAAGAAAAAATAAAACAAACAAACAAACAAACAAACACACAAAGCGTTCTGGATGAATGCCTAATCCTTTACCTGCAACCAGAATTGACTCAAATAGTCATGTTTTCCTCCTCATACAAAATCAGGTGATATTTTATGTGTTAAGTTAGGATGTAAGGATCTAAATTTTAAAAAAGCCCAAACTATCACAGTCCTGAGATTCTTTATGTAAATCAATTGCTTTTTTGAACCCCCTTGCAGTTTTCTTATTTAATGAAAATACTGACACAGGTTCTTTCCTGGATTATTTGTCTCTGTGGTTTTGGTAAGGCTTGTTTCATGCATAAGGGAGAAAAAAGCTGACTTTTGGTGTGGAAAAACAAGAATATGGTCACTAGGAGGTTACCGTCCTAAAGTTTGCTGGGACAACTAAATTCTAATGGTTTTGCAGCCCTTTATCCCCAGACTGCTGTCATAGATGAGCAGATCAAGTATATAGCCATTATATCATATTTCTGCTATTTTCTTTATCAAACACAGCTGTTACTTTGAAGCTTCTTTTGTCCCCTATTTCTCTTTCCTTTCCTTGTCTCCCCTTTTTTTGGAGGTTAATAGGATGTAGCTCATCAGTGATCTCGGGTCAAACCGTTTGGTCATCCCTATCTAGAAGTCATCTAATGAGTGAACTAGCTCTTGATACTGGCAACCATAGGTCAATCTGATTTTGTATTAACTTGAAGAAGGTCAAATGGTCTCTAAATTTGATAAATATCCCATTTCTTGAACTTCTGATGGAGAGCATAGACAAGGTGAAAGCTAATACAATGCTGGACTTGTACAGCCACAAAAATAGGTGCTACAGCTTAATTTGCACAAGCCATAACTTAAATTCGGCTCGTGCTCCAGCAACTAAGTCCTGTATATCCCAATTAAGGCAGAATAAATAACAGCAAAGAGTTTATTTGATATATTTAGCCTCTCTTAGTACAAAAACTGTACCTGAACAGCCTGATACTTTTAAGCTGCCCTTCCATTTTAATCTTTCTCAGAGATGATTATCTCAAATTTTGAATTATGCTTTTTTTCTTCTTTTTCCTTGATGGATTAATCATTAAAAAAAAATTAAAATATCAAAGAAAAGTCATTTGAATCTAATAAGCTAGAAAACCATCAGGACAGGTTTATCTCTCTGAGACTGGTCAAACACACAAACATTTCTGGCATGAATATAGAAATATGAATATGAAGTTTCTCTGCTTGTGTTTTTATGACCTGTTTTATGTATTTATAGAGCAAATAAAGGATTAAAATACGCTCTAGGTGTATCAGAATTGAAAATTACAAAAATAACTGAGAAGCATAGAGAAAAAATAAGGCTATGGATTGAAAAGCACTTAGGAGAACACTGACCGAGGAAAAGGAAACCCAAAACAAGGAAGGAGAAAGAATGAAGAGAAAATACTGTGACAGCAGAGTATCCTGAGGTCTGGATCTCAGCTGAAAAGTAGGAAGTTTGTGTCTTCTTGTCTTTTACAGTTAGAACCATCTCACTAGAGATGTGATAGCTCCCTAGGTGTCAAGTGAGTCTCTTAAAGTCTTCTTGTGAAGCTTTTTACAACATTTTTTTCCCACAAATGTGCTGCTAGTACAATACTGCAGCACAGAGGTTGGGCTAAAGCAACCAGAAAGCTTTGAATTCAGCTACATCAAATATATTTATCATTTTGGAGGAATGTTTTTAAATATCTCAATTTTAATTTCCATATATATATATATATATACACACACATACACATACATATATATATACATACATATATACATACGTACCTTTGGGTTGCAAGAAGAACTCTCATAATATGTTAGCCAATCCTATTCAAGTCTGTTGGGATTTTTTTCACAGCTGATGCAGATGAGGGAAATAATTCTGGTTTTACGCAAAGTTTTGTAAATCACAGATAATTTCAGCTAAGTGCTTGAAGATTGTTGTCAGGACAGAATCTTTCATACAAACATTAAAGCTCCTTGGGAAATGAAAAGTCCAGGTTGTGAAACATGAAATTTCATTTCCAAAGATAAGAGAATGTCAGGAATATTTTGAAGGTATATTGGTAACACATAAGTTTACTTATTATAAATATTGATAATATAGGTTCACTACTAATCTCTCTTTCATTAGTTCATTCTTAATATGACTATTTTAAATTATCTGCTTTTAAAAAGAATGATAGCATTTTCTTTTTAATATAACACTCATGCATATACAAAGGCCACTTATAGTGAGATTTAATCTCTGGGGGGGAATTCTAAACCCTCAGCTACAGAATTTCAGCTGCTGATAACAGTAGGCTTTGAAAAGTATGAAACTGGATGAAATCAGAAACATGATTATTGTTACTGATTATTGCTATCATCTATATATGCCCTGTGGCATACGAATACATATTACTATCACAGGAGTAGTAGAAAATAACAGAAATGTTATGATTTTGTCAAACAAAGCTTTTGAAGAGAAAGGGACTTAGTGATCCATGTCTGTATTTTGTGGGGTTTTTTTAATTGAAAAGTGAATTTACATAAAATGGTGAAATATGTGATTTCCATCTAAACACCATTTCAAATGCTGATGCTTCTGTTTCATGGAAGGTGTCTCCTGGCAGTAATTCTGGATTTCAATATCCTACATTGCTTGCCCACCAATGGGATGGGGCGACTTATGAGAAATTGTGAGGGGGCCATGTCTGTCATGGGTGAGATATCTTGCAAAGAAGTCTAAAGAACCTTGATAGAAAATGAGAATAGATACATCAGTAGATAATCTCCCGCAAAAAAAAACCAGAGTGGTGTGAAAATAGTTCATATCGTGAGTGGAATAGAACTTTTTTCAGCCATTCATATGAAACCCAAAATATACTCCCAAATTATCTTTTTACAAAAAAATTTTTAAAAGCATCTCTCTATATATGCATTTAAAATAATCAAACTAAAACATTTTGCATGGTATTTGATTCCTTACATTGACACACATGATTTTGGGTAAAAGTGAACAATCCCATTCTATGTGTTGAATGCTATTTCCAGCATGAAATGGCCTGCAATTCCCCAAGCATGTATTTTGAAACAAATGGATAGAATTTGCGATTTAAAAAGAGAAAAATATATTCATTAAAACAATTTAGGGATCTTTTCCTTCTACTGTTCTCTGTTTATTTGAACTCTTTTTTCTCTCAGCTGTTCCCTGTAAACACAAGCAGTGGGACTGAATTCTCAGGAGTCTCTCAGTGGTGTCTCTAGGCAGTTGCTTGAAGGATTTAACTGAAAGATACCAGTTGGCCAATACGTTTCAGGTAACAGGAAGGCTGAATATTTTCTGAAACACAGACATCTTGACAGTTTCAGAACAGATTGTTTAGTCCATAAAACTAATTTCTCTTCTGTGGGTATTAAATATAGTAGGAAAAAAGAAATGTCCACCACTCTGGAAAGGCTGAAACACTATTTGCATGATTTTGAAATTCTCTTTCCATTTCATAGCAAGTAAATCTCGGTAAGTCTGAGCTGACTTGAGATTGATCTTGCAGCTCACAAGCTAGAACACTATTTTGAGCACAATCAAGGTTAGTGTTACAGTAAGAAGGACAGAAACAAGCCCAAAAGTGACTCAGAGCAAAAAGATAAGTGCAGGAGAGCACTGCTTCATGAGCAGCTCTTTAACTTTTCTGGCTTTCTCTTTGGACTTTAAAAAAAAACCAAGGAAAAAGCCAAACAAGAGAGCATGGAAAAAAAGAGAGAAATCCTTATACAAGAGCAACAATAAGAATACTCAACAATAAATAATACTCAGCTTTTTAATATTGAGTGTTCTTCCAGTTGACCAAATATATCACAACCTAACAGGATTGCAGAATGGGTAAGGTTGAAAACGCTGGAGACCCTTCAGTTTCCAGCCCCAGCTTCCTCCTGCTGAAACTATGCTTTCCTCATGACACAAGTGGCGTGGAATCAAAAAGTCCTAGAAACGGCACCATTTTTCTCTATAATTACATCAACCTAGAGCACATTGCACAGGATTGGTTCCAGAGAGTTATTGAATATCTCCAGTGAGGGAAACTCCACACTCCCTCTGGGAATTCTGTTCCAGTGTGTGGTCAAGCACACAGTAAAGTTCTCACTCATATTCAGGTGGAGCTTCCCGTTCATCAGATTTTGTCCATTGCCTCTTGTCCTATTGCTTGGCAGCACCAAGGGCCTGGATCCATCCTCTTGACAGCCTCCCTGCAGATACTTTTACATTATGCTAAGGTGCCCTCTAAGCCATCTCTTCTTGAGGCTGAACAGGCCCAACTCCCTCTGCCTTTCCTTGTAAGGGAAATGCTCCAGACCTTTCATCACTTTTATTGCCCTGCACTGGGAGCAGGGCACTCCAGAAGCTCCATGTCTCTCTCATGCTGAGGAGCCCCAAAATGGACACAACCTTCCAGATGTGCCTCACCAGGGCTGAGGGGCAGGATCAGCTCCCTCAGCCTTCTGGCAATGCCCTTCCTAATGCACTCAGGATACTCTTGGCATTCTTGGCCACCAGGGTGCTGCTGGCTCATGGACAGGTTGCTGTCCAGCAGGACACCCAGATTCTTCTCTACGGAGCTGTTTTCCTGCAGGTCAGCCCCCATCCTGTGCTGGTGCCTGGAGTTTTTCTTCCCCAGGCTCAGGACCCTGCATTTGCCCTCGCTGAACTTCAGGCAGTTCTCTGCCCATGCCTCCAACCTGTCAAGGTCCTTCTGAAGGGCTGCACAGCCCTTGGGGTGTGGGCCACTCCTGCCTCCCAGCTCTGTGCCATCAGTGAATGTGCTGGGCAGGTGGAGAACATTGTGTCATGGTAACCATTGTGAACATGCACTGTGATACCTGCACGGGCAGTGCACACTCCTAGCATGGTCCCTGATATTGTGTACTCAGTACAAAAGCTAATTTTTCGTGTTTTAATGAATCGCTTTCATGGGAATTAACAACATGATATAAGCACATGTTTAAATGTACTCCTGTTAATCAAAGCACTTAACTCTACATACACCTGTACCTCAAGCAAATTTTAAGCAAATTAAACAGGATTTATGCAAATTAATATCACCAGGGTCCAGAACTACCAATCAAACACCTGTGGTGAGGCAGTGTAATATGCCCCAGACGGGACCTTGACCTAACATGAGTATATCTCTCCTGACACCTGACGTAGCTTATTTAGCAGTAACTCTGATGTCTTTCCATAAACCATCATTATATCAAGAAATTTTTTACTAAATCCTTCACTTGGTTTGTTCCTCAAATACAGATGGAATCACATTAACACTTTCTGAAATTATTCATTCCCAGGTCAAACTGAGTACTTAGATTCTTTGCTTTACATTCACTCACCTGAATTTTGTAAATCAAGGTGTAGGGTACAATTATTGCATCAGATCCAATCTCAGTGACTTTTGCAGAGGCGGGAAAAAAAGTGTATAGCAAAATTAAAGCCTTATATATTATTAATTACTTTTAGACTCCTGGAAGGTAATAGCATGGGAACACATTTTGTTTTTGATTGTTAGTGTTTTAATTTGTGCTGCAATTTAGACAATGCATTGTCTATATTGCAACAGAAACCACAAGCTTTGAGGATGCCTTTTGCTGGCACTGTCAATTGTATGTTGAGTTAGCCTGCTAGTTATTACTCTGCAGTGAGCCCCTAGGATAAATTTTCTTGATCATTAAAATAACACATCTTACCACTAGTCTGAGCATTGCTGAATTCCACCTTATGTTCTTGCTTTGTCTGCTGTGTTAAAAGCCTTATAGTATGACTGCTTTAGCCATTTCTCAAATTTTTATGAGCTAAGATTCAAAAGAAGACATCTGGACCAATAATAGTTTTACAAAGTCATCCAGACAGACCTTGGTAATGTATGCAAAGTCAGGAACCTCATCAACAATCACACTATGGATGACAGTAACCTTTTTAGGCATTGACTTAACAATTTAATAGCATGAATCAACATGTTGAGTCTCTGTCAATCAACAACATGTGCACTGAATAAGAGATGCCAGGTAAATCTAGTGATGCTGGCTTTATAAACGTCACCGTTTGCTCAGGACCTTACTCTCCCTGTTGCGGTTCTATTTCCCACCCTTTGTTTGTAAAGAGCAACATGCTCCCTCCTGGAAGGGAATAAAGCAGTAGTTTCACCAAATTCTCATGACCTCATCAGCTCACAGAGTGGGTACAAAGGCTTCAATGGATTTTTGATTACAGCTTATTTGTAGTAGGTGCAAATGCCTGTGTGGAATGGTTGCTACAGTGTCTGAGACAGGTTTGTTCTCTTCTGTTATGGTTTAAACTATTTCAGGGTAAGGTGAGATATGCTTTGTGAAATTATTAGGGTTTGGCTATTGTGAAGTGTTTTCTTCTCTTTTATCTGGGCCTGTGAGAGACAAGAGAACCAAATTTTCCTTGTCTTTACAAGGCAACATGTATATTACAGCACACAAATATTTTAACATTTTAAGGATTTTTTGAGTCATCAGTTGCTCTGATACAATGTAAGAACAATGTCTGTTCCTTGAAGTGAGTGAAACAAAGCAAAATGGACAGTATATTAAAATCACCCAGTTAAAACCATGTTCTCTTTTTCAGTCTAGTTTTACAGACAGTCTTGTAAAATGTTCTGCTACACGAGTTACCAAATAAATCTAAACGGTAGTTTGTAATTTTTGGAACCCATAATGTGAAGCCACACTTAAATTAGCTGTCACTTGAAATTTCAGCAGCAACAATAGGTTTATTCAAGATGCAGGGGGAGAGGAGAAAGTAGCTAGAGTTGCTGTGATATAGATTTCTGATTAATAATACTTTTTAATGCCTGCTGCAATCACTCACCTCCATGGGGAGAGTGATGTGAGAGACCATTCTAAAACACTTGTTAGATATTACAGAACTTATTTAGTAGCAGATGTGCTCTTGAAAATCTATGAAGGACAAATTTTAATATATACACATAAGGTCTTTTCTTTAATTCTCTGATTCATCCTTCTTCATATCTGATGACATGGATATTATTTAGATATTATTCATAGAAATTACACTAACTTTTCAGACTTCATAAAATACATATCAGGTAGTTCTTAAGAGATCTCAGAAAAAAATTCTCATTTTAACTCAGTTGTTAATTTGTTACACCTTTTAAAAATAGAATTGCTATAGCTTCAGAACAAAACTGAAAATATATTTTTTATTTTTAAAGACTCATTCATTCTCACATTTTCTCTTCAGATCAGTTGTGTTTTTATCTATTGGAATTAAAAGTGAGACATACTTTAGCCCTAAATGATCTTTACAGAAAACAGTCAGAAAGGATTTTTTTTAAGATAACAGTAACAAGGACCTAACACCCAGAGTGCTTAAGAGCCTCTCCAACAAAACCAGCCTATGCAAACCTGTTGGCACCACCCACACAATGTGAATGAACAAATGTCCAGGCATGTTGCACCTCCTCTCAGACAAAGAGGTTGGATGTGGAATGTAACTATTGATAAAGGACATAATTTGAATTTCTATTCATCCTTTTAGTGTGATTCCCTAATGCTGACAGGAATTTCCTGGAGTTTGATAAAGTGGAAATGCCAAGTCCTGCATCTCAGAATCACAGAATCATCTAGGTTGGAAAAGACCTCCAAGATCATCAAGTCCAACTCTTGACCAACCACTGACTTGTCAACTAGACCATGGTGCCATATCCAGCCTTTTCTTGATCACCTCCAGGGATGGTGACGCCATCACCTCCCTGGGAAGTCGATTCCAATGTTTAATAACCTTTTCCATGAAGAATTTCCTCCTCATGCCCATTCTGAACCTCCCCTAGAGCGGCTTGGGGCCATATCCTCTCTTCCTGTCGCTTGCCTGGGAGAAGAGATGACCCCCAACCTGGCTACAGCCTCCTTCAGGGAGTTGTAGGGAGTGATAAAGGCGCCCTGGAGCCTCCTTTGTTCCAGGCTAAACACCCCCAGCTCTCTCAGCTGCTCCTCATATGACAGTCTCTAGACCCTCCACCAGCTCTGTTTCCTCCTCTGAACACCCTCCAACACCTCGATGTCCTTCTTGCAATGAGGGACAGAACTGGACACAGGACTCTAGGTGTAGTTGCACCAGTGCTGGATACAGAGACATCTGTGGATGAGTAATTGTATACACCAAGAAAGACTGGAAAAGTGGCTTTGTAGGAAGATGATTTTGCAGGAAAAAGCACAGGGTTCTGGAGGACAACGAGCTGACTCAGAGCCAGCAGTGTGCTCTTGTGGCAAATATGGCCGACAGTGTAATGGGACAGTTAGGGGAGCATCACCAGCATGTCAAAGAAGGTGATTATTCTTCTGTACTCGACACTGGTGAGGCAGCATCTAGTGCTGCCTCAGTTTCTGGACTCCCGAGTACAAAAGGGAGATGGACATATTGGAACAAGTGCAGAGCAGGACCATGAAAATTCTTAATGGACTGGAACACCTAACATGCAAGGAGAGGCTGAGAGGGATGTGGCTATAAACTGAGAACAGAGAAATCTAAGAGGAATCTTATCAACGTGTGTAAACACCTGATGAGCAGAGTAAAGAAGGTGGAGCTGGAATTTTCTCAGTGGTGCCTAAATAAAAGACTATCAGGTGCAAAATGAAATACAGAATCTTTGTTTAAACATAAGAATTTTTTTTTTTTTTTTTTTTTTTTTTTTTTTACTGTGCAGGTGGTTGAGCAATGCAACAGGTATCTCAGAGATGTTGCGGAGTTTTCATCCCGGAAGACATTAAAAATGACCGCTGACCATGCCTTCAGTGTGTGTACCTACGTACTGAGAAAAATACTCTTACACTCAGCATGGGAGCTGGGAAGAATAGCAGCCACATCTGCCAGAAAAAGAATGTAAGAACCTGTTAATTTCGATTCTAAAAGATCAGGCTATTCTTAAAAGAAAATTCAGTCACAGTGAAAAGTGAATATGTTGGACTGAATGAGACCACTCTTGAAGGAGGAGGAGGAAAACAGAAGGGTCTGAGTTCAGTATTCATCTAGTGAAGGAATAGAATATGACACCAGAGTTAAGAGATAAATAGTGTTTTGGAGAAATAAGAATGACTCATACCTAGAAAGCAATAGTACATAAAATATTTTGCAATCAGAGCATAGGCTGGAAGACCCTTGCTTAAAAGATTTACTTGCAGCAACAACAGCATTTTTAAAAATCAAAGCCTGCTTACAGGTAATTCAAAAACAGAAAGGGAGGCTGAATTTATCAAATAAATTGTTTGCTGCAAATAGTTCTCCCAGTTCTTTCGTCTGTACCTAATTGGCTATCAATAATGCATGGAAATGCTGAGACACTAAAGAATCATGTAACAGGCATTCCATTATGTAATTAAGGATCATTAACTATATTAATGACTTTTCTAATTCTTATATTGTTAACCAATGAGTAATGCTTTATGTCACGAATATACTTTCAAACTTCTCTGCACCAGTGAAAAAGATACATCTTGCTTATCTAACTTCTGCAGGTAATTCACACAAGAGATTTGGTCTGAATAAATCTTGAGGAAGCTCAAACAAAAAGCAGATGACTAGATCACACCGCACTAGAGGATTAAGAAAAATAAAGATTGGCAAACCTAATATTTCTAGATAGTGACTAGAAAGCTTTTAGTGGCTCAAGGGGAAAAAATGCAGCTCTATACGTGTATGGGAAGAATACATATGAGATGATAAACCTGCTGCAGAAGAACTGTAGGACTGCCAATATGAAAATTGCAGATTTTAGCATCTGCCATGTGAAAATGCTGGTCACATGAGCTAAATCTGTCAAGGGCTCACAAAACTTGTGTTGTTTGCTATGTATAGAATACAATATTCTGTCAAGAATATCTAGAGAAGTTATGATGTCTTATCCCTGGGAGTGTTCAAGGCCAGGTTGGATGAGCCTTTGAGTAACCTGGTCTAGCGGGCAGGATGTCCCTGCCCACAGCAGGAGGATTGGAACAAGATGATCTTTAAGGTCCCTTTCAACCTGTTGACTGTAGAACTTTTTGTGAGGAGGACTGCGTCTTGAGGAACAATGACACCTGAAGTCATGGGATGTAACATTAACCTGGGTGTTGAATCCAAAGGCTCAGACTTCTAACTCTGCTAAGAAGGAATTCCTTAACACAGATGTGGGTAAACATAATGAATAGTCTTTCCCTAAAAATAAGAATTTTTAATCTATTCATGCTCAAGTTATTTGCAAAAGAAGATAAATATTTCTATTTTATAGATTGAAAAGCAGAGACTGGTGAGCTGAAATGTTTTCTCAATGGCCAGTAGGGTGAACCCAAAAGAAAAAAAATCACATCTAAATCCTGTATCCCAGTAACAAATTTTAAGCTTTTAAATTATTTTTGCCTAATATTTTGTTTGTACACCTATCTTCAAAAATACCTAATGTTATAACAACACTTTTGCAATAACTCTTATCAAGAATATTTCTAACACCATTTTTTCATTAATGATTACTTTATAAAAAGAATGGTGAACATAGGATTTTGAATTTTTTCCTCTTTTTTTAAAAAAAGGTAATTCTATCATCTCCTTCAGCCATTGTCCTGTTATGTTTATCATGTCTTATATATTCTTAGTGACTGATCTTGCAATCTTTTTGTTTGAGACACGAGGTTTCATTAAACTTCTCTACTGCTGGTATAACTGTTTTGTGGATCTGGGTTGTTTTTTTCACCTTTCCGTACAGTGTTCCAAAGCAGTATCAATGTTCCAGAGTTACTTAGCATTGTTTACAGCTCCTGTGTAATTCATTACTAACCAATAAATCACTCAGAGTTAAATGTTACCTCTGTGAGTTTCATTTTTTGTGGGAATTGCTTAGATACTACAAATTTTTCTGAAATTTATGGTTGTGACAACATGTAAAGATGTTGTCAAATTTCAGAAAAGTGCTCAAATATGTGATTAACATTATGAACATGCATAGATTCCCTTGGCTGTCCCTTACATGTGCCTGTGTTGACATATTTTTCATTATTTGTCTTTAACAGTGGCATTTTCACAGAAGACTTTGTTGCTGATTTTTAAATGTGAATCAAATATCTAACTCCTACGGTCCATCTGAAAAGAAACTCTCCGGTCTATACATTGCCAATACAACAATTCTTAAGTTTTATTGAAAAATATTCATCATAGAGTGAGTTACTTGTTCTTATTCAAAAAAATATTTCTGAATATACAATTGTGGACCCTTGTAAATTAAGCCCAAGAAGCATTTTGCATATCAAAAACTTCTGCGAGCCTCTGAACTATTTTTTTTGTTGTTGTGGTGGTTTTCTAGATGTGGAGGAGCAAAATGACAAGTGTACATTTCTCACCATCAGAAATCTGCTCATAGGTCTCTTCAACATTACAAATATTTTCTCCTCTAACTTAAGTAAATAGTTTCGATCACAAAAATAGATGCTTTCTATGTGTTAGAAGTGAAAGCAAGCTTACAGGGATGCTTCTGGATTTTCACTGATCACTTCATTATAGTTTTCTCTCACCCACTGAAAAATGAATCTACTTTAAAACATATTTTAAATGGGAACAATCTGCATTGTGGCTTCCAGTTTGTTTTCTCTAACATTCTCTCTAGATTAACAATATTTTAGGTCCTCTGAGAGCTATGTCATCTTGTGTGCATTATCCAGATAAACTATGTCTGAATAAGTTAATATTCCCGATACAGTGCGAGTATCCACCACATTTGGACAATGTTATGCTGCATAAGAAAGTCAAAGACACTGCCAGTAAAGGAAGAATTTTAATTTTGAACTTGGATGATAGTGAAACACTGTAAGTGTAGGACACAAAAAACAAGGCAGCTGTTTTGTCTACTATTTCCTTGAAAGTAAGATCTCCAACACAGCTTTTGGTGCCACTAATCCTTTGAGCATAGAAAGCTTGAAGAATGAGACAGGTTTTAACATCAGCTCTTTTCAAATGGATTTGATCGAGTTTCTTTCCAATATAGCTGGAGGCTGAATCATTCTTTCACTTGCTACTCTCATAAAAGACAAGCCATTCTAAACTGGCATGATCTGATTTTTCCTTAGTTTCATTCCCACCAAATCTTTGATACCAGAAAGCAAGTTTTCCACCCTTCAGAAAGGAGTGGAATGATGCAGAGTTTTAGATACAGGGTCCTCTTAAAGCAGGGGCCAAAGATCAGAAATATCTTGCAGGCTTGGGAAATAAGTGCTCATAAAAAGCCACAGCTGCTTTAGATGAAATTACAGAAAGCTGGTGCACAGATGAACAAGAAAACAGATTTTCCCTTAATTATGTCCCTAGATTCTGAAGTCTAGCAGGTAGCAAGATTCCTCCTTAATTTCAAAAGATATCTCATATCCAGGTGCTGAAACACATTTTTTAAAGCCCTGGAAACAAGAGCTTAAAAATTCAGCATCAAAGAAGCACCTGTAAATCCTCCACAGATATCTCATTCTCAAATATGGCACAGGAGCATTCGTCTAATGCAGAGCCTAGATTTTCATGTGTAGCTCAGAGTGCTTGTGTGTTACAACTTGGAAGTAGTCACATCAGATCTCAAAGGTCTAACATCTACATCAGCTGGATTATTTTTAGCTGTGGAAAGAAGGGAAGATGGCAAGTATTCCTAAAGAAAAGAGCTATGCTTGGAGAGATACATGTTAAAATGCATGCTGAATTCTTTCAGAATTGGCAGCTGGTTGACTTGTTGAGAAAGACCCTGAGGACTAAAGTTTTTTCCTAAGTATTTTTTATTTTTATCGTAGTAACCCTTATTGACAGAAATGTTTCTAATATATATCTTCAATTACAGTTTAAGGAAACCAGAAAAATGTATTGTAATATTCTTGCTACAGGAATGTGAAGCTGGCAAAGCTGAGTCTGTCCATGTCTTTTGGCTTAAAAACTAAGGACAAAGGAATGGGATTAATTCACCTAAACTGATAAATGATTTCTAGGGTAATTTTAGAGTCACTCAAGTACTCAATCTGACCTTCAGAAGGACTTAGGTTTATCCACAGTGATGTGTCATATTTGTCACAACAGAGTATATATTTTGGATAGCTTAAGGTATCTCAGATGTCTGTGTTTGGGCAAATTACCCCATCCTTCTACTGAAAGACAGTCAGCTAAGTTTTCCAAAGTTTATTTAATATTTCTGATAGGCTGAACAAATTTATTTTGCATAGCCATATGCAACAAATGTTTCTGAAGCACTGACCTTATCAGGTCTGTGGTGATGCAGCTCCTTTGCAGCCATGCTCTACATCTGGTGGATGTATATTCAAGGCATTGTGTGCAAACTGCCCAGCTGGCACCTTCATGCCCAGTTGGTTTTGCATTCCTTGAAGGGATTTACCTCACTGTACAAAAGTTATATACTACATATGTTTGTATTTCTGTGTGGAGGTTTTGTGCCTGGGAGATCAGAAGATAGATCTTACTGATAATAACTGAAGCAAGGAAGACTCTGAGTGCCTTGAGTTTATCCAAGGCCTTTTCCACTCACTATGACCTCTGCTCCACTGAGCAGTGGGGATCCTTGTACTCACACTATCCTTAGTTTTATTTTTCTGATGACATAATTATAGAAACTCTTTTTCATGCTCCTGAAATCCTTATCTGTATTAATTTCCAGCTGAGCATTAGCTCTTCTGACTCCATCCATGAACGCTTGAGAAATGCAGCTGTAATTCTGGGCAACATTTCTCTGTTTCTGCTTCTGTACAACACCACAGCCGCAAGCAAGTCTTTATTTCAGATCAGAGTTACCTGTTCATCTAAACAGCCTTCTGTGTTGGCCTGGCCTTTCTAACACATCAACCTTTGTCTCACAGAACCACAGGATGGGTCAGGATGGAAGGGCCCACAGTGCTCATCTGGTCCAACCTCCCTGCTCAAGCAGGGTCATCCTGGAGCACAGGGCACAGGATTGTGTCCAGTGAGGGAGACTCCACAACCTCTGCATGACCTGTTCCAGTGCCTGCTCACCTGCACAGTTGGGAAGCAAAAAACGTAACCTATTCTGTCTACTCATTAATTCGAATTATCAAAAATAGAACACATGAAGCCAGTACAGACTGGTGGTGTGTATTTACATTCTTAAAAACAAGAATCAACGTCTTTATTTGATACTTACAATTCTTCTATTCACATAGTTATATTAATGCTATAAAATTTCTGTCAAAATAAAACCACTTTCAGAATTTTTTGTCCTTTTCTCTACAATGAGAAAGGGTATTTTTGTTAAAGAGCCTGCAATGGAATAATTAGTGCCTCCTTACCTTGTGTATTGCTCTCTCTATGCAGGAGTTACACACAATTTAAAACATCAATAAGAAGTAAATTGTTGCAAATTACTATTCTTTCCTCAGTATCCAATAATTTGCTAGAACCAATAACAATGGTGTCAGAATGTAACCTTGGATCAGTCCTGTTCTGTAGTAAACCCATTAATTGTTCACACAATACTAATCCTTTAAGAATACTCAACAAGCCCATGCTAACTCCTTGAGCTTTTTTCTTACCTCTGTTTATAGACCTGAGTGCTCTATTTCTCCTTGCTTTAATGCTCCTGAACATCAAGCAAAAGAGAAAGAAAAGAAAAGCAAATGTAGCCAACTAAAAGCTCGAGGTAAGTGAGCTTTTATCACAGCATTGATATAAAACTGACTACTCTGCTAATAAAAGAAAAATTATGATGAAATTGTCATTCAGTTCTACTACTTTACTGTTTAAATCAGTGAAAAGAGAACTCCAAAATTTGGAGCAAATGCACATACGTGCATTTTTCTGAGCCCTTGATTGATATATCCTGAATATATGTATTTTTCCAAGACTAAGCAAACTTCATTTTTGGAGATGAATTGTTTTATCAGATCCAGGAATATACCTCAAAAACAGGTAGGAGGAAGAATTAGCAACTATATCTTTGCATTCCAAGTAAATGTACTAACTAACCACAGGGCCAGAAGCAGCATCTCCCTGTACCGTTCTGAGCCATGAAGGAGATCTGAGATGTCTTCAGTGATCTCCCATTTGCTGAGAGCTGTATAGATGCACTCAGACAGCAGCTGTGAAGCTGCCAATATGCAGTAGCATGTTACCCTGCAGTAACTCATTTGTGTTTTGAAGCCAAGAGTCAACAGACTTAAATCAAGCTGTTCTGCCTGTAAATCGAGAATCCCACCTGCCGAATGTGACACCCCCAGCTGGTGATGTGGAGCCGCCTTCCCAGGGAAGAGGTGAAGTGTTGTGTCAAATTAGCTGTGATTTGTTGCCTTCTTTGCTGTTGTCCCATGCTCATTTCACAGCAAAAGAATAGTCTTGAAGGATGAAGAGAATGAGAAAGTGTTTCTTACCTCAACTCTCTCAGGACAAACTTTTCCGTGGCATGGCCATATTTTGGAGTTTTTGCTTTTGAGAAAAGACAATGAACTAAAGATTGAGAAATGGAATGAAAAAGATAGGTTGGGTTGAAAGGGACCTTAAATATCATCCAATTCCAACTCCCCTGCCATGGGAAGGAGCACCTTCTACTGGATGAGCTTGCCTAAAGCCCCATCCTGGCCTTGAACATTTCCAGGGATGGTACACGCACAACTTCTCTGGGCAACATTCCATTAACTATATATTTTCTCTTTTTCCTGGTTCTGACTGTGGCAGGGAGGGTGACAGCCATGATCCTGGAGTGATTAAATACCACCTCACACCATGCACAGGGGGATGGAGGGGTGGGTTTTTTGCCTGGCTGGTGATGTTAGTTGTTTCAGTGGAAACTCCAAACTGGAGAATACTATTCCAAAGCACAACACTCATGAAGAAGCATTTGTCCGGTGAGGTGAAGTCCTGAGGAAATGAATATAATTATGTGCATACACAGGGCTCTTCACCCCTTTACCAAAGAGAGGGTACCATGCCCTACTAGTCCCAAAGGAAAAGTGGTTACCTTTCTATCACAGAGGTCTTTATTCCTTTGGAATAACTTTCACATTTTTGACTGACAAATAATCTCTTAGTCACATGAGAGAAGGTGGTAAGTGAGGAAGAATGCCATAGTGAGAGATCTAGATAAGAATAGTTCTGTTTTGTTAGCTGTGTGTAAATTAACATCTGTGAATTTCATGATGAACACTGCTTTTTTTGGGAAGAAAACTATTTACTGGTGTTCTCTAAGATGAATCTCATGCCTTGTATTTAAACATCATGTTATTATCATGGAACTAGTAGATTTTATTTCGTAATTTAAAGAAGTGCTAGAACTGTAACTTCACACTTAAAACCCCCAGAATTTTGCAGAACAAAATACAATTGTTAGACAGTAGAATTAAAGGTACATCAAGACTGGGTTTATAAGCCTTGACAAAATTTTTTGCAAATCTCAGATTTGGTGCTATGGTTTTGGGTTTTTTTGCTAATGATACTGTGATATTTTATGAGCTGTACAAACTTGCAAGTGAAGCAGCTGACTGCACAGTCAGACCAAGGCAATGTGTCCACCAAACCTTGAAAACCTGTATTGACAGAAGTCTACTAAGCTAAAAAAATCTTCTCAAAAACATCTTTGATGCCATTTCATACAGAGAACAGTACAGGGAGTTTTGCAGTAGAACATGTGGGAGTTTCATGAACAGGCTAAAGATGAGTCAGAAATGTGGCCTTGCAGCAGGGAAGGCCAATTGTATATGGGATTGTAATACAACAAAGGGTGCACTCATCAGCTTAAGGAAAGTGCTTTTCCCTCAGTCTTTTGAACCTGGGAAGTGTCTGCAGTATTGCACCCAGTTTTGGTCTCCTAAAGAAGAAAGACCTTGGAATTCTGGAGTGAGTCCAGAAGGGACATCGTGAAGGGGGCTGGAGCACATCATGTGTGAATGGAAAGCTGGGAGAGATATTTTTTCAATATGAAGGTGGTCACGGTTTTCCCAGAGAACCATCTCAGTACTTGGAGATATTAAACATTTAATTTTATAAGGTTGTAAGCAATCTGATGTAGCACAAAACTGGTCTGACTTTGAGCTGGGGAATAGATCTTATAGAACAAAATGGGCTTTTTAAATTTAAATTGTTGAGTCTCTTTATCTAAACTGTTACAGGTAGGAAGAGCTCTGGACTTGCAGAAATACCTGCCATGAAGGTGGTAACACATGCTTTTGAAATCTTTTCCAGGAAAAAGTGTAGGAAAGCAGATGAAGCATAAGCCCTTCCTCAATAGGAGAGCGAAGTTTAGAGAGCACAAGACAATTGACTGTATGCAAGAAAAGGAAACCTATGACCTATACTGCCCATTGAAGGATCAGTAATAATTCCTAACATGTTTTAAGTTACCTGTCAACTGAGATTTATAGCAGAATGTGAAGGGATAAATAGAACACAACATTTGTAATAGTGGTTGAATGACTAGCAAAGAAGTCCATATATTTTTAAGTTAATGAAATACTGGATTAACTCAAATGCATAGGAGTGTACAGAGACAGATACTTCCATAAAAAGACTACCAGAGTTGACAGAGTCAGTAGGAAACAGAAAATGTCATCCAATGCAATACTTTTTGAGATCATTGATTCTTCAGAAGCATTGGGAACAAAATCACTGCCAGCACTGCTACAACAAGATACTCACTTAGTGAATAAAAATGAACTTAATCAATGTGCAAGTGCTAAATTCTGATGTTTAGCCATTCTATGTGATGAAATGAAACTAATCATCGTCAGCTGCTACTGCATACCAAACTCAGATGGCTCTCAGTGGAAAAGCACTCTGGAGTCTATTTGACCTTCATGAAAAAGTTCAAGTGCTCTTGATAGATAAGTCCATCCTGTTGAACACCTCCATGACAAACAATTTCTTGCACATCTGGTTTCCTAAAGTAAGGTTTTCAACAAGCTGTCTTCCTTCCATTTGTTGTTCTGGAAAAGCGAGGTGACAATATGATGTTAGCTACAAGGCAGAGGGATTTCAGGGCAAAAGGGATTGATTTTCAAAAACAAATGTTCCTCCAGAACCACAGGGTTTGCAAGGTTTCTGCTGTTAGTTATAGTCTCAGGGATCAGGGGGCCCCACCTTCAGAAAAGCTAACAGGAAAGATGTTGCCATCTATTTAAATACACTGAAAAGGAAGTTTGGGTTTAGTTTTGTTTGTTTGTTTTGTTGCTTTTTTAAAAAATGGATGGAATGCTTATACATTTGGACATGAAATCTGTTATTTTCCAAAGTTGTGCCTTCATATCATTTCTAAGTAAATCTCCTTAATAACTGTAGTCTTCCAATGTCATGTTTTAGCAGTGAGGTCTGGATGAGTTTGAGGGAAGAGTTTATTGAAATATGTAGTAAATTACTACTACTTTCATTACTTCTTATCTCACCATGCCCTGAGCAACACTGACTCTTTAGAAATGAAATCAAAGCAGAGGAATTGGTTTGTAAGTGTCAATGTTTTACCACCATGCCTTAGAGCCATCAAGAGAGGCAGGCACAAACCTCTCAAAAATAAGCTAGGCATGACTGCACATTTTCCTTATTTTTAACAGGAATAGCACATTCACCATCTGAAAGTGTTCCCTTTCGACATGATTTATTTATTTTTAAATGACCTTTTATGGTTCTTTTCTCTGTGGAAGCTCACAATTATCAGATTAGCAATGAGACAGAGTGCTAACAGTTTTCAAAAGTAAAGGTTAGTAACAGAAAGAGAGACACTGTAGAAGACAACAAAGATTTCATTAAAAATGATGATTCTGTCCAGCAACAGGGCTGAGCTATCTCCGTTTTGCAATTTCAACCCAGGGCCCTGACTGAGTTCCTGACACCACTTCACATCTGGTTTCATATGAGGCAACCTTGAACCTGTGTCAGAGCTGTAATTTATTTTCTTACATAAGAAAAAGGAAAACAAACAAAAAAAAGAGGGAATAACTCATACCAATGAATTACAAAACCTTAAAATCCCATGTAGGCCCGTTGTAGTATCGCTTCTCAAGGGTGTTCCATCGTTTACAGAAAGAGGTGACAATATGCCATGTTTGCTGAAAATTGACTCCAAGTCCTGGCTGCCAGCTGCCATCAGCACTGCAAGTAACTCTTGCTTATAGCCTTGTGTTGAATATTCACTTCTGACAGAAACCATCTTGGACATACATTAACAGTAAAAGTCGTGTAATAAAAGAGTCTCAGTCCTCATCTGCCTGTGAATCAAATCCTTGTCTATTAACTATGTGATTTAATAAAAGTAATTGGCATTGTTATGCTAATATATTTATTCATATTTGTTTTCAGTAATTTACCCAACTTGTATGTTAATCCTTCCAAGTGAAGCTAATAATTGCCATTAAAAGTATCTATGCCTTTTTTAAAATATATCCCTTCTCTTTTAATTAAAGTAAAATAGAAACATCTAGCTAAACACTATTTATTCCCTTCCACTAGACCAAGAGAGAAAACAGTTTTTTTTCTTTTTTTTTCAACAAGCTTAATGCTGGGTAGCCTATTTTACACATTATGTACATTTAGCCTCAATAACTGTCATATCTTTTCCCTAAGGAAAAAAAACTGCAGTGAATAAGCCTTTCCCAAAAACTCATTTGTCAAGAAGTGCAGTGAAATGTCTTTAAATGTGAAATGGGTGAACCTAAACAAAAATGAATGCATGAGAGCTGGAAAAAATGAAACTTGTAAAGTGCATTTATATAGGACAGAAGTTTTCATATTTCAACAGCTCAAAGCATGGTGTTAGTAATATGTTAGTATCCATAAAGTACAATTTTCAGATTGATTGGACTTTAAACTGACACTGGGATTTTGCCATTATGTTCCATGCTGAAGAACTGAGGCCATCATCTTCCTTTATATTAAGAGTAAATATTTTAATAGACCATCTATGAAAAAACAGTCCATAATGTTTGCTTGTGTTTTCTTCATAAATATACAGAAATTGCTTCACATTTAAATTTAAAAAAGCAAGTTGAAGAAATAAATGATATGGTTGATCACCTTTGAAATCACTCTTCAACTAAGAGACAGACTACTGCTCAGTCAGGCTTTCTGTTAACTAAGGATTTTGCGCTGTCCAAATTTTGCCTAGATATTTTGTTCCGCATTAACTTTTGGATTATTTTTCATTTGCTAGATTCCCACTTCCCTGGATTAAGATAAAACTGCATAGCAGGCATAAGAGATTTTCCTCACAGCTTGACTTGAAGTACTGAGGATAAAAAAAAGAGACAAAACAGAAATGCCCTCATTCTTAAATAGAAGAGAGCATTTAATATTTAACATTGTAACATAAGTGCTGTGTGTTTTAAAATGATAATGAGGCATTATTATTAAGAAAAACAAATTTTTTTTGCCTATTGTATGATTAGGTTTATTTTATCAGGACCACTGCTGCAGGAATTGCTTGCAAATTCACAAAAGGTTTTCCTTTGGAGTTGTAAAAAAAGTTATGGAACTCAGATGACAAGGCTCAGGTGTGTATAATTATATTATATGGAACATGAAGTCGTGAACCAGAATTACTGTGAGCTCAATAAAATAATGAATGAAACACTGGGTATCTTTTACTTGGTCATGCTTTAGAACTGAAATTTTTTCTCATTCTTGAAATAACATTATTCTCATGGTTTTATTTCACTCTAACAAAAATGGTTTGGAATGAATTATCCTACCTTATGCAACCATATGTGTCCAGCTGAAATTATCCATCTTTTTGGATGGGAATTTTAATATTGTTTTAGAAAAAAGGATTAATTGCAAAAGGAGAGCCAATAAATTCCAAATATTTCCTTCAAACTTGCCACTGAATGTGGGTGAGCCCTGCTGAAGTCAATGAGGCTGGCATAATTGCAACTCATTTAGAAATATTAGCATCGACATTGATGATGGTATACAAGAAAGAAAATTACATCACTTTGACTTATGACATGGAGCCTGTAGCTCTACCCTGTCTGTACAGTAACTTCCTTGATTTCTCTTTTCTGTCATCCAGTTCTTTCAACAATTTGAATAATTTGAATAAATATACTCATTCAAATATATGTTTTCCGGGTTAATTACTTTGGAGCAAAATTCCATTTTAAAAAGACACTTACCATAAGACTTTTAAACATACCTAAAAGGCCTATATATATATATATATATATATATGTATATAGGTGGGATTCCAGAAGAAGCAAATTTAGGAAATCAGTCATTTTTTAAGCCATAAAGACATCACTTCTCATAATTATTTGAAAAATTACCCTCCACACATGTGAAATTCCTGTTGTAGCAATGGTTATGTCATATGTCTGAATAAATACATGTGCCTATATATCTACATACACCTAAATAAATACACATAGAGTTACAAACATATATTATGTACACATAATATCATGATGTTACACATAATATATGATATGTTACATACGAAGGGCTTAATTCTTTAAAATGTGGTCGATAATGACACGAATAAGAAAATCCTTAAGTCAGCACAACCTTCAAGAACAAGCAGTAACTTGGTTTTAAAATTTCTTATTCACATTTCTGGAACAATTATCACCTCACCTGGGTATTCTAACAAGTTAATCAGTAGCTGAATTGAAATCCTCATCAACACACTATGTAATTTCATTGAGAGTATCTGCTAACTCAGATCAACTCAATTAATCTCTAGTGGAATGAAACAAAGAAGCAGATGGTAGTGTGTTTTAGTCAACACCAACTTTTTATTCTGCATACATTTTTAAGTACACTATTCCTAGGCATTACTCCTAAGGCATTGAGAAATTGCCTTACTTTTAATCTAAGGCTTTAAATAGACACCAATAAGACATAGTCATATTCCATTTTGTCGGTAATGATTATAATTTTCTCAAATAAAACATTTCCTTAGGCTCAGTTCTACTTGATACTTATCCTGACACTCCCACTGATTTCCTGGGAGCAGCAAGTGCAGGATCTGCCACCACCACCTTTGTACAGAGGGCAGGTCCTATCCGGTGAGCTGCATTGATATTTGGTTAAATGCACTAAGCATTGCTGCATGTGCTGACAGATGGTGATCAGTAAGGATGCTCTTGATAACGCTTTTTCCATAATTCTTTGAAGATAAAGGTTTGGCATCCTCTAAACTGCTTTGTCTTCATCTTTTTACAGAAAAAAATAAAGGTAAATCCCTCAAATCACATCATCCAGAGAGCAGCAAGCAGGGCTTGTTCTTTGCCTTTGGTCTGGTGGTCAAGGCATTTGAAAGGTGGCTAAAATCTGAGTGCTGGGTTTGTTTGTAGTATTACTTATAGCCTCAAGCTGCACCAGGGATGGTTCAGGTTGGACATCAGGAGGAATTTCTCCGTGGAAAGGGATGTTAAACATTGGAATGAATTGCTCAGGAAGATGATGGAGTCACTATCACAGGTGTTCAAGAAATGACAACACGGCATTCATGCCATGGTCTGGTTGATGAGGTAGTGATTGGTCAGTGATTGGACTCGATGATCTTGGAAGTCTTTTCCAACCTGGATGTTTCTGTGATTATTTATACATTTTACATTCAATGACACCAAGATTAAAATACACAGAAATGGGCTAGGAGGAAGGCTTGAAACCTTTTATTTCCTGTTCCTTGGAAACACTTGCCATAAGTCAAGGACTTCACCCTTGGTCCAGATCTTGTCACCTTGATTGCTTGCTCCAACACTGCAGCAGCCAGGAGGAATGGGCTGCCACCCATGTCACCATGTACAGGTGAATCGGTAGCTTTGAGGTCAGGGCAGACTTGGAGATGTTGGCAGACAATTTTAAACATGGTCATATTGGGAAAATAAATAAATCCAGGCTTCCAAATTAATGATTTATGTTTGGGCTATGAGTGTATTTATAAAAACAAACAAAACCATACAAACTCAACAACTGAACAACCCCCTCCTTTTTCTAATGTCTTTTAGAGGAAATTACTGTAACTTCATTCTTTGAGATATATTTCCCTGTATACTTAGTTTGATTTCAAAATGGCTGGCTAGAAGTTTGGATCCATCATGTGAGATAAACAGAATAAAGACCATTTTCTGACTCTTGTCTGTTGTAAGGAATTGAGTAGCGGATGTTTTCTCCTGGACAAGCTGAGAAACAAAATCCATGTGTATAAAGAAACAAAATATATAATTCAACTAGTAGATGCACTGTAATTTAAACCATCTTCAAAGTGAGGTGACAGCTAAACATGGGCTATTTTATGTCCCAATTTTGGCTCCATATTTCATCTATTTATGTAGATCTTTACAGGCATTATCTTCTTACTGGCATCCTTACTGTGTTTTAGCCAAACTCTTCATCACTTGCAGAGATCCACAGAACTCTATAGTATTTTTAGTTCTTAAAAAGGAGAAGAGCATTGAAGGTTTAGTCATGCAGTGAAGACATGACTTACACTGATGGTGTATCACCAGCTCAGAAAGAAAACAGAGCCCTTCTGTCAGCCAGGGTCTGCATGAATGGTTCTGGCCACAAGAGTATGGCAGTGAGGGGGAGGTGTATTTTTAACCTGAGGGGACCCCTTGGAAAAAGAAAAAAAGAAGAGAGCAAAGTCGTTCCACCTTCAAACAAGATTTAACCATCTTGTCTCACTATTTTAGTTTTTTGTGCATTGTTTTCTGCTTTGTTTCCATGGTTCCTGTGCAGATTTAGCTGCCATTTTTGCCATTTTCAATTTATGTATCTCTTGTTCTGTGTCCATATTTAATCTTTTTGGCCCTCACCTTACCGACTCTTTTTTTTCTCTGTCATTTTCCCTGATAGCCCATCCTTTCTTCTATTAGTATTTTATACACTTTTTGTTTGCTTTCCATCCCCTTTTCCTGCTTTCTTTTTCTTTGCATTTCCCTCTATTCACTTTCTTTCCTGTCAGTTGGCTTGTGAAGAAATATATTATGGGAAGTAGTTACATACAGGATATTTCTCTGAAAACACAACTACATTTACAGTAACAGAAGTCAACACATCGACCTGCAATATCAAATTGTGGATGAATTTAATTTAATGTAAGCTAAACTAATGCATTTATAGGGTGCCATATGTGTGCCAGATCCCTTAAAAACATGAAAGACAGAGTATATGCACTAAAAATATTACAACTGAGCATTCTCAATTTTATAGAATCTATTTCAGTTTGTGCTAGATAACATATTTCAAGAGTATAGATAAAGTTGGTGAACAGATCAGAAAAGGAAGGCTCATAAAGAAGGGATTTTTAATCAAGGACTTGAAGGAGAAAAGAGGTTGGTTGATCTAGGTCATGATTTTGAAGCATCAGCTCCATGTAATAACACTGGTGCATCTACATAGTCCAAAAGCAGCCTGGATTCTACTGTTTGATGTTCCTCTGCTTGCACTATATAGACATTTAATGCATACATTTATATTATATGCATAGACATGTATTTATTCTACATTTATTACATATCTATTCCATATATGAGTATTTAATTATGTATGTTTATTATCTATTCCATCTGTACTTCACTAAAAATACTGGAGTTTTGTACAATATAGATATGTTTTTTCCTTAAACTTTTGTCAAAGAGCTATCCACAGATATTGATGATCTTCTCTACGAATTTGCAGTGGATCTTTTTTCCTGGTTATTCACATTTCATCTTTATGACCAATAGAATGTATTTTGTCTTTCCTATACTCACATAACACCATGAAATAACATTATACCTACTCTACCTTTAAAACACAGACTACCTTAAAAATTGTTTCTGGATTTTTATATTTATTTTCTTTATTTTGATTTGATACTCTTTTGAGTTTTACTGTGAAGGCAAGAAAGGAAGAAAATATATTATAATAGTTAATAGCCTGAACATTGGAACAATCTTCTAAAATGGAAAAGACAAATCCTCTAGGCCCTCACTTGTCTTACATGAATTCCGAAGCATGGGTTAGTTGGCTAGACAAAATAAAAACTCTGATTTTCTATTTTGAAAATTAACTGAAATTTATATCTTTTTCTGAAAACAAAATGAGTTCCAATTAGAAAGTTTCCTTAAATAAAGGAAATCTCCTAGACCCTATCATTTAGAAATTAGCTTAACCACTAAGTAACAATGCTTGCAATCCCTGTGAAAGTTTTATTCAGTGTATATGAACAGTTATAGAAAAAATTATAGAACAAGATATAGATAATTAGTTATTTTTATTATACAAATAGCCTTTAATTTTCACCTGAAGAAAACCTATTTTTTATTTTTGCTGCTGACAGCAGTCATTAGTACCCAGCCCTACATCTCGGACTAGGAACGTCAGTGTCTGTCGGGTACCTTTGACAACTAAAGGCTGGATCCAGACCATTATTTAATCAAACATCTCTCCAGGTGAACATAAGCCACTTCTGATTTTTGCTCAGTGATTTCATAACTATCCTTTTTATCTGGACCAGTGACTAAGATTTGTTAGCCCATGGGGGATTACTCTTGTATGGCTGCTGAAAAAACCCAATCAAAACACTTTGATTAAATTCTGTCTCATTCTGGAATCTTCCTGAGCAGCTTTGTATCATTCTTGTGATGAAGAGCAAGTGCTATTTTGTAGGGGAGAGAGAAATAATGCTGCCCATCCCCTTGAAGAAATATTTTTCCCATGTGTAACAACTGTGGAATGATATACAGCTTTTTAATAGACTTTTAAAAGCTATCTGGAGACTTAGTAAAAAGCTTCCATGCCCAGCAGATAACAAAATGTTATAGTAATTTTAGTGCCAGACCTTAATTAAAAAGAAAACCATAAAATGTATAAATGGGTACTATATAGAATGATGCAGCTTTGTGGAACCATTTAAGTCTCTTCATCACAAAGACTGTAGAAATTAATAAGAGGACATAATTTGTGTAATAGTGTACTGGACACAAGACAGTCAATATATTTTTACCCTTTGAACAAGCAGTTGTTGCTTGGAGTGCACAGTTTCATCTTTCCAGGTAAACTCTTCCATAAGGGATAGTCCCCAACAAGCAAGCCTGTTGTTAAGGCTGTGTCTGCAAATGAATTGTCTATAAACAAACTCAGCATCTGGCAGACATTCCAAGGTGAAAGCCAAACAGATGGCTAATTTAATATAATCTAAGTGACTTTGGATCAGATAAAGCAATTGAATTAACAGCACTTTAAATGAACGTATACCACACATTCTCACTATGCCATTATAATGGGCACCTTTTTATATCTTGAAAATCATTGCTAATTGAAGTTTCATATGGTGAATGCTTATATCTGTAAGATGTACAGCTAAACAGCCTGGGAAAAAAAATTGCCATTATAAATAAAAGCAATCAGTATTATAACCTTTAACTCAAATATAGTAATTTTCTTCAGAACCCCTCCATAAAATTTTTCAATCAAGAAATGTAGACTTAATACCATATAAACTCAAAAGTGCACATGCAGCAGGCATAATTTGTTATGCTTATGTACAGGCATATACATACTTTAACTCAGCATATTTATGCATATACATATACATGTATAAAGCACATAAATACATGCTGTAAGTTTGGGGGTTTCAAAGTGTTTATTTATTAAACAAAAAAAATCCTCAAACAACAAAACAAAGCAACTTTTGAATTATAATGGGAGTTTAATTATTATTTGTAATCATTATTTGTGACACTTTTTGAAGAGGGATGCTCTTTGATCTATAGCAAAGAAGATAAAAAAATATTTTCTCTTATTTGCTTTGTATACCACAGCTGCTTTGAGAGGGTGAAACACTCCATGAATACTGAGCTGTGCTGTTTGTACACAAAGTCAAACGGTTAAAATTGCTTTTTATTTGTTTTTACATATACATGCAAGTTAGTTCTCTGTGCATTTTCTGATCCCTCTTCCAAAAAAACTCTTTGTCACATTTGTGCAAAACAGGTGAAAAAGGAGATGTAACAGAGTTTGTGCTGTACAAAAGAGAGGATGTTTGAGAAAGGAGCTCTTCAGCTTCTTTTCATTTCTCTCTCACTTGCACAGAACTCTGCAATCCCTGCCAAGCCCACAATTGCATTAAGCTCCAGAGTTAGACATATGATCTCTTGGAGATGGATTAAATACTGGCCTGCTGCGCTGCATGATGTAAGGAAGAGCTCCTTCCTGGTACTCGGGAGCTCTGACAGAATGACCTTAGGTCCCTGGGCAAAGGGCCATCCACTGATTTTTGGCAGTGTCTGCCAACCAATGGGAAGTTAAAGTAATGGGAAAATTCATGAACACAGTTATAAAATTCTTGTGCTGGCAATTGCAAAAGACTGATTTGATTACCCAGGGAGTCTCAGTTTTCTGGTTTTGCTTTCCTATATACTGAACATCAAAAAACCCTTTTCTGGTGTTCTGGCATAGGTTATGTTTTGCTGCTATTTGCATTCTAGCAGAAAAGTTTCAAAAACTCATGAACTTTCTCAAATGTCTAACTTTCTATTTTTTTTAATGTACAGCTTAATGTATTGTAAGAAGCATGGAGTAAGAAGTGGAGGAGTTGAAAGCAGGTGGAATTTTAATAATTAGTAGAAGAAGTCAAGCAGACTTGGCTCTTCTGTGTTACAGTCTCTATCACGTGTCTGTCATCAGCTATTATTGAATACTCTTTGGATTTTACCAAGTATTGTATTACATCTCTTCTCTTGCACTAGGCAAATTTTCCTTCAAATTATACAAGAATAATTATACAAACTAAATATGTACATAATGGGGATATAATGGATATATAAACACAAATACTTGTATTTTATTGAGATCTAAACAAATACACAAATATGTGCCTGGGTCTGTGGCTAATCCATGCCATATGACACAATTTCCTCTTCAACAAAATTAACTCTCGCCAAAATATGAGCTTTCAAAGCTGCCTATGGAAGAATGTCAATCCCTAGGTATAAATCTAGTTAGAAGAACCAGCACAGACAACTTAAAGAAAAATATTAAATCAAATTTTAAAAAAAGTTATTTTCCTCACTCTAGACATGCCCAAATCAGGAAATTTAGATATGATACGATATCAAGATTTCCAACCATGCTTTAGTGGAACATAAGACACTATCTTGACCCTGCCATTTAAAATACACTTCATAACTCTATAACTATCAGGAAAATATTCTTGTTAATCTACGGCAAATTGAACTACAGGTTAGGATTTTCCTATTTTCTTTCAGTAAAGGTAATTGCTGCCTAAATCTTGTTATGGGCAAAAGAGAATACTCTTTTACACAAAACAAAGAATTTACTGTAGATTAGCAGTCTACTCAAGCCACAACAAACAGTTTTTATTAGCCCAGCTGTCATGATATGGATACTTCTAGTCAAATCCAAATTGTTACAGAAAAGCCTCACTACTAATACATATGCATGTATATCTCTCTATATGTATATATATGACTATATATATATATGTGTGTGTGTGTGTATATATATATATATATTTGAAGTATATATATCTAAAAAATAAATGTGTATATGTATGTGTGTGTGTGTGTGTGTGTGTGTGTGTGTGTGAGCTTCCTATATCTGTGAGTGCCCTTTTCGCTGGTGCTATTTGCATTCTCCCTCCCCCCCACAGGTAATGGGGCAACAGATTGCGTGAGCTTCAGGAATAAAGGAATAAATGTGGGTCACAGAAAAATGGCAGTATCTTCATCAAACAGAATATGGTGTTGGTTGTGGTGGTTTCTTCTTCTTCAGTCTTGGGTCCACTTGGCATTGTTTTTACAAATTTTCTGACAGTTGCTTACTTGCTTTTACCCCACTATTTCCCAGTTCCACATGTCCTCTTCCTAACCCTTAAAGCTGGGTTTGCCTGACTCACAAGGTGAGGTCATTCCTTTGTAAAAATGCTCTGGGATTTCTGACATCATCTGATACCCTTACTCTTCTATAATACATTATAATCCTACAATCAAAGACAGTTAATTTAATCCATAATAACTGCTTGGCTTTACTCTCTATTAATTAGCAATAGGTATTATGACACACAGAGATAAATTCAAGCTAAAACAAAGTTGGCCACAGTCACCTCACATCTAGAAAACTGAAACCTCAGCTGAAATAACTTAAATTCACCTCAAGCCTGTACAAGGCCAGACAAGTGGGAAGTCTCTGTTCTCTCAAAGCCTGTCAGCTTTTACTAGTAACATTATAATTTAAAAGTCATATTTGTTGAGCTATGCAGTCTTTGGTCTTCTCTATACATGTAAATCATTGCAGTTAATAGGATGGTTTAATGAAAATTAGTTATAGAAGAAATATGTGCATTGGTCGAGCTATTTCTGAAGTAAAATTTGCTTTATAAAGGAGTTTAAAGTTTATTAATAGAAGATTGTTCATAAAAAAACTTTCTCAATATAGATATTTATATATATTATGGCTTGATTACTGCCTAGTAATCTAAAAGGTAGCTTATCCATATTGCACAAGTTAGGAATATACAAATTTGGAGAATATGGGACCATATTACAGACCTCAGGATTTTGCAACACATGGAAGGAACAAGATAAATGTTAAATTATTAAAGAATAACATTTGCAATTACTTATCCTAATATATTCCCAATAAAACCCATACTTCTGTACATGAGCAGTATGGAAAAAAGAAGGAATTTATCTGATCTCACAAGAACTTTTTTGAAGTTAATTTTTCTTTTTGAAACAGACATTTCTTACTCCTCTCTACTCAATGAAAAGAAAAATCTAATTTTTAGGAGACAATTAGCTCAGCATTAAAGTGGATGTTAAAGGCAGATGAGATGCACAACCGTCTAATGGTTTCTGCTTCTGTGTGGCAACAGCCATCCATAAACAGAATTTATTCACTGTCTCTTGACAGCACTGGAAAGTAATCCTTAAACTAACATAGTCACAGGTAAGGTGACAAAACAGGTTTTGCTGTTTCCCACAGCCATGCAGGAGCTGTACTCTCTGAAATCTCCTCCACAACACTGACCTAGGAAAGAAGGTGCTTTAGGTTGTCTGGTAAAAAGAGTCTTTTGGAAAATTTATCTGTGTCTTTGCATGTAAACTCAATAAAACCAACCCAACTGACTCAGTATGACCAGCAAGACCAGCTCGAATATTTATGTCAGAAATTATAGTTCATGTTTGACTGCTGTAGGTGAAACTAAGAATGCAACATATGACTATTTGGGCTCCATATTTTTTTCACTGCCTTTTCAGCACTTTCCTCCTGCCTAAAACTTGCAATGATTAGTCTCGTTATTAGTTGTTTTTAATGAATATAAGAATTAAAGATTGATCTTCAAAAGAACGTTCTATGGGGGAAGAGAAATTAGGCTCATAAATCTTGTATTACCTTCATCACACCTATCATCTCTCTTCCTTTTACCCAGCAATGGGACATCTAAGTGGAAAGACAATGTATCAACAAATATTTTAGTTTATTTTAAAAAGTGCAAGTTGGATGGTCTGAAAATATTTTCAAAGTTCTGGTTGAAACTGGAAGAAACTTCCAAAGGGAAAAAAAAAAAAAGAACTAAAGACTTACCTCTCCTAGAGTCTCAAAAGCTGGGGTTGGAAGTATTTTTTGACATAAATTTTTCTATTTTTATTGCAAGTTTTTTAAATAAAAATAAAAAAAAAGAGAGACAGAGGGATAAAAATACACTGAAGTTTTTATTCATCACATATGAAGTTTTAATAAACCTGAAGGGCTTTTCTTCTCCCATGTTTCTGGCTGGGTCATATTTATTAGATAGCTGACACTAATCTGCACTTCCCTCATCTTCATCCAGAGTCCTCTGTTAACACCAGTGAGCACAACTGCCAACTCAGAGACTCTTCCTCTGAGCACACGGATTGCTTCCTCGGCAAGCTGCCAGAGCTACCTTTGTTTGTGAAAGTCTTCACTTTGTATCCCAACTCAACTCCAGTGAATTTTGTTAAGAAAATAGTTTTTAAGTGACCTTTTCTTCTTTAGGAGGTAGACTGAAATAAAGAGCTATTAAAACAGCTCTTGTTTAGTTTGTGAGCTCTGCCAAGCTTTGTCTAAAGCACAGAAGGAAGGAGAGGCAAAGAAGAACACTTTTTTTTCCCTGCTGGGCTGATTTTCTCAAGGTCTAAACACTTCAGTTTAAAAGCAATAAAAATTCAATTATACGTTCAAAATTATAGAATTTTTTTCCAGTGGCTCCTTCTGTGATTAATTACTATAATGGTGTAGAAATAGCTGTTATTGCAGAACCATCTTATGTTCCAAAGCTTATAGATCCCTGCTCACTGTGAGAATGAACTCATAAAAATACAACCATTTTCTGAAAAGGGAGGAAGGAGGGAAAATCAAGGTGGTTATTTTTATCTGCTGCAGAGAGGTGTGATTACGTGAGTCAACTCATTGCTACCTGAAGGGAGTCAGATCAGAATTAAGACTTTCTACTAAAGCACACAATTAAAGTTCATTGCAAGTGTTGTAGGCAAGCTGGCATTTGCTGAACAAAGTATGTGCTACAAACAGATGCACCACTGGAAACAGAGACACAAAATTTCTTCCCTAGGACGATTCTGCTTTATTAAATCTGACAACTTCCACTTGAGCTCAGTGTCCTGATCTAAAAAAGAGTTTCTCATTTGCTTTAAGCAATTGCCATATAATGTGCCAGTTGGAAGAAAATTGGCTTGTAATTTTACTCACTGTCCAGAAAAAAAAAAAAGCATTTCTTAAAAATCCCACCCTATTCTTCATGCTGACAAATAAAAGAAAAACCTTTCCCACCTTTGTTTCATTGCTTTCTGCATTTGTGGGGAGAATAATATTAAAAACTCAGTTATAAATCTTCTCTTTATTAGGATAAGAAAAATAAAACATTTGCAAATCTACCACAGTGGGAGAAAATATTCAAGTTCAGATTTTCCCAGTCAATATATTAGCTCTGCAGGCTTAAAGGCTGTTCAGTAAGTCATCTGGGGCAGTATGAAATGAAATTTTCTTTAAGTATCTAGTTCTATTGTATGGCATCAATTAGAGATATAATCCATAAAAAAATAATACTCTACGTCTTTGCTTTCATGGCATAAGTAGCTTTACATGTCCTTTATTTCAAATAAAGTTATTTCTGCTTTCTCAATTCACAGACAAACACCTATTGCTGCTAATTGAAGTCCTGCATAAGAGCAGAAAAAAACACCATCCCCACATCATTGTCATTGTTAACAACATTCATACGGAGGAGGAAGACAAGGAAACCTGAAACTGAGGATGGAAATAATTGCATATCCAAATTTGTTATTTTTAAGTGCATGAGATTCAATGAAAGGACAGTTTAGGGAGTAAGTAGTAGACATACCCACCTCACCACAGGTTTGGTTGAGGGTGCAAAACAAACTTTTCTGAATGTATAATAGTGGAACGAGTTAATAATTCATTATTTGGATTACAACAGCACCTGGAGACCTATTGTGCATGACACTGCACAAATGCATGGTGAAAGTCAGTCCCTGTCTGGAAAGGTGTATAATCCAAACAGACAGGAGAGGTGAATTGACTTTCAGGGACACAGGAGTGGAAAAACAAATTATTCAAAATTGGGACTATAAATCCAAAGACCTATCTGTTTCAACACGTATTTCCAGTGAATTTTCAATCTCTTCTATATCTATTCAGGTGTCATGTACATCAGAAGGGAGCAAGCAATGATCATAACATGGTAGCTAAACTCCTTCCTTTCCCAAAAGTAAAAAACTAAAATTATATATAATTATTCCTTCCGAGCTAAGAGTGATTAGTACCTCAGCTCCTTCCAAAATACAAGTTCTACCACACAAGAGGCCCATTGAAGAATGTTTTAAGGAAGCATAATTGACTTCTAATATTTCAGTTTTACACTGATTGCAATAAACCATAAACCCTCATATTCATCTTTTCAGTTGTGTACAGATTTGGTTTGGTCTTTAGGTTTCTAAGTACAAGAAAAAACTGTTCCTCTCTTCTTTTCACTGTTTTTGGGCTAGGATTTATTCCATTCCCTTCACTGGGGGCAGTGATTGGTTCATGTGGGTTGAGCCCTGCTGCTCTTTCAGACCCTGCTGTCCCACAGTCAGAAATGTCCTTCTTCTGGACACATCCTCAAGAATGTTTTCACATTTCATGAGGATCCTGCTCTTCTGGGGGCCTGTCATTGTGCACACAATGAGCAAAAGAACGTGGAAGGAGGAAGGCAGAGGAAATTCATATTTCAGTGAACTGTGTGACTCTTGACTTTTGGGGTTTTGTTGTTGAGAAAAGTGGGGCAGTGCCCCTTCCTTATCCTCCCTAAAAATACATATGGTAAAGTAAGATAATCTGAACCTTAGTCTGCCTCTGAGCTGGCACAGTGAGAATTTTAATTGCAAACGAAGCTTAAATAGCCATCAAATTATATTCTTTCAATTATTGCTTTATCCCATTTGCACCAGTGTTTCCTCTTAAAAATTGCATCTGAATTACACCCCCTCTCTTTGCTATTGAGCTATGGACGGCATTTCCAGATCGGAAAGACTGAAGTAGGGAGAAGATGGAGAAGGAAATACCTGAGTAAGGCATAAAGGCAAGCCAAAGCAAACAGTAAATCATAATAAAAAACAACCTCTTTTTCTGTCTTTTTGGCTTTTGTGTTTTCTTCTATGCCTCATTGTCCCCTTATTGTTGATGAATGCAATTCCTCAGGCCTGGTGTTCCTGTTTTTCTCTTTGAAAGCATAGCTGTCCTAGTTTAAAGTCATGTTATCTGCTCTTGGCTATCACAATCCCATTCATTTACTTAGAAACATTATATTTCAGGGCGAATCTTTCTCATCTCTTCATGTTTGCTCTTTGCATGTCAGAAAAAACCCACATTTTTTACATACCCCACATCAACGCTTCAATAATTTGTCACTTCTCCCACCCTTTTCTTTTGTCTCTGATTTCTCTAGGCCACCTGCCAAACATTCCTCTAGTCAAGAGTCCCTATAACTGTATAAACCCAAACCCATTAAATTTTAGCTTCCTATGAGTAAAAAAGTTGCTTCTGATTGATTGAAAGTTCAGGACAAGACAGGTAAAATTCCACAGAGAGGTCTTGAGCTCCTGTATCGACTCTGACTGGCTTTTAGTCGACTGTGTGCAATCTTTGACAGATCAAACACACTGCAATACCTCAGGTGCACAGGCTGTTTTTCTTAACTTCGGTCTATCCTCTAGATCTGTTGACAACTTTTGAACACTCTGCTTTCTTTAACTTTAATAGCAATATCATTCAGGTTGGAAGAGTACCTGAAACTGCTTTTGATAAGACGAAAGTAGAGCTGAATAGAAAAAGGAAGAGACTTTTTAATGGGATTTGGTGATCTCAAAATTTAGTTTCATTTATTTCTTGGAAACTTAGAAATAAAGTTAGTATTTTGAAAAATGCTTAAGAATGCATTGTCTATCAAAACACTAAATTCTAATATTTGAAGTAATGACTGAAAGGGACATTCATAAACAAAATATCCAAAGCATGACCACTTCAGAAAAAGAAAGTGGCATATAAATTTTTTTTATTCTCAGAATATTCTTTTCCTCTTGCTTTTATTCAAAACAAAGGTCAAAGTAAGTGAATACATTTCTCCTCAGAATACTTGGCAGAGGATGGGGAAGGCACCTTCACTCACATTTCCTATTTTAATTTTGGTCTACAATCAATATTGTTACTACTATTAGCAGTACTTCTACTACTTCTACTGCTGCTACTACTACTATTAACTGTACATATTTTGTCTGATCTTTTCTTGCATATTTAGTGAGAAAGTTTACTCTGTTTAAAAATGCTTGAAAGATAATGTGACTTTTGTAAAACATACTAACAAATCTATCTTGAAAAGCAGACAGACGTAAGAGCTTGAGACATACAGAGCAGTCTACTTCAGGTTAGCCACAGGATAAAACAAACAGAATATATAATCCAACTGTGAGCACCTAGACAATGATAAAGTCATTCTGAATAAACACCACACCCATGATTAAAAATAAAAAAAAAGTTAAATTAAATCAATTTCCTCTTGCAGCATGAAAATTAGCTTAGTGGCTTGCTGAAGAGTAGACTGCAAAAGCTTTAATTTAGGGATGCTTTTTGTGTTGTATGCAATGACATTCCCATAAATTGGCCAGAGAGGGTAAAAATACCATAATAACTGGTAGAACTACCCCCTCAAATTTATTATTTCCAATCTTTCATTTGACAAACTGGTTTGATAAAGAAAATAAAGAGAGTCTGTCATAGGTCCAGGGGTGTTGTTTAACATTTTCATTAATGATTTAAATGATAGAATAAGAATAACAGTGAGTTCATTACATTTGTAGACACAGTAAAATTGAATAGATTGTACACATATTGGGATGTGGAAGGATCTTCAGCCCAGCACACTGTTACAGAGAAGATGAGGGAGAGAAATATTTGCACAGAAAAGTGCACTGGCTTTGGGTGGGTGGGGAAAAAGAAAACAATTGTTTGGATCAGAACCTAAATCCAGTTGCATATTTTGTTTCTTCAGACATTTAATGAGCTTTTCCAGCTGTGAATGAAATCTGAGGTGTTTTGAAAGCTAGATTTGGGTCTAGGTTTGCAGTTTAAGTCTTTTATCTACTTTGAATGTATATGCTGTGACATACTAAAGTGCAAGCTTGCTCCTTGACATTGGGAAGTGGAGAACACAAAAGTTTAGAAATCAGATTTAAACCACATGATTAAAAATACACCTTTGCCACTAGAAAACTGAAGAGAGATAAAATCATGGACCATGCAAGATATTATATTCACTTAATCACAGTAGTGCTAAAGAGTTTAACATGGTGATGTCTTACTGTGGGAGGAAATATTATCTCTGTAATACTTAGAAATTGTCTGTCACTGTTGCGGATATTCAGCACTGAAATAGTGACTGTTAAGGTAAGATTGGGAATACTGCCTTCTGAAAGCATTCATTTTACAGGAAAAGGGACAGACTGGCATGGCCTTGACCCATTGAAGATTTAATTTATGGTGTCTCTTCTTGAAAACAGCGGTAAAACAAGCTCACATTCAGGTCACCTGTCAATATATCACAGTGTGTCACATTGTCATGTGCCACACTTCTTTTTTAATGATGGTCCAACATATTAATTTTTGATGATGACCAGAATTTATGTATATCTTGAATCTTCATAAAATGCTGCGCCATATGACAAAAATCATGTATAACTTCATGAAGCTGCATGAAGCTTACAATATAGCAAAAGGTTAGAGAAATACGGTTGTATTAGTCTCTGTCATTGCAACTTTCAGACGATTTCTTCAGCATCTATCTGCCGATTCAAAGGATTTTAAAATCTCAGAGGGAAAATCTGCTTGAAGTAATAGACATTCCCTTAGTTATTTTTATTTACAGTCTTTAGAAGCCAGATAATATTTCAAGCTTTCATCTAAACCCATAAGTGTTTCCTACATACATGAAATTAATTTCAAGGGCATCGTATGCTCATGTCTCTTGTGTAGTACAGCATATGCTGTTCTCTTAGAATACAACAAACAAACATAAACCAAACAAAAAAACACAAGAGAGCAAAGTTTCATGTCTTTGCAGATAGCCCATTATTTAACTTTCCTTTCCAACTAATTAATTGAAATTTGATTAAAATTTTTTAAGTTACAATAAAAGTGGGTGGAGTTTTGGAATGCCCTTCATATCCTTCATATTAAATGACACCGTGAAGATTGTAAATTTAATCTGCATTACACATTTAAGAACTCTATTTTGGACACATAAAAATAACAGCATGAGGCAGAGGTAGAGGCAGTGGTAGAGCATATGAGTAAGTCAGATTTTCCTCTGTACCTTTAATATAAGAAAAGGGAACTGGCAACAATTTTGAAGGCTATTTCTAAAAAGTTCACAAAGATTCTTGCTTTATAGCAAAGACTGAAGGAATCTGGTTAATGTGAGACCTGATGTTTTGAGTTTGAAGACACTGACTATCATTTAGTGAAGTACTATCCCCAGGGTGTGATTATTCCATTAAATGGATTTGCTGTGTTTTCTTCTTGTGGCATTTGGTACTGACACAGGACCGATGATCTGACAATGCTCACTTTGAAAAATTTGTGTCATCTATGTAATCACAGCTCTTCAGTCAAAGGGATATAGATGCAAACAACAAGGTTTACAACAAGAAAGTTTACCAGGCACGCATGAGTTTATATAAACAAATTCATGTCGGTTTTGCTAAAATCCTGGTGATTTATCCTAAACTGCACTAGGAATATTGTAATAACAGAAAAGGTTTTAAGATCCGAGTATATTTAACACTTCAAAGAGGAAATATCAAGAAGTGATTTTCGCACTACATTCTCCTAATTCTAGACCACTTGTATTTAAACTTCCTTCCACATAAATCAAAGAAATCCCCAGGGGCTCTAACTTGTAACAATCAGTCTAAGGGAAAGGATGGTAGTATTTCTCCCTGGAGAGGTGTCTAGTGTGGATGAACCCTAAAAATATCACAGTCAATCATTGCTGCTCAAATCTGAAAAATAATGTTGTTTTGCAATGTCTCCTGAGAGATGGAAATAAAAGATTTTGGCAAAAAATATTGTTTCCAAAAGTGTGGGTGTTGCTCAGAGTGCAAAGCTTATATAATACATTATCACAGCAACAGGGTAACTCACTTTTTCTATTCACCTTCTCCCAGCTCCTAAGCATCATTTTTAGCTGACATACCAATCACCACCAACCTGCAGGAGCCAAATTCGCCCACAATAACATGGGCACAATTAAGTGTAAGAGAGTCCCTGCCCAACCAAAAGTAGGCTATATGGATGGATGGGTCACTGTTAATTTGGCCAGCTCTAAGAAAAACACAATGTGTATGTTTGTGCTGAAAGTGTCATACACTTCAGAACTGCATATTGCGGTGTGACATGTGCATCCAGATGTGAACATTAAAAATAGACTGAACCCTTTTTAAATTTTTTTCTTTGAAAAGTAGATGTTCTGAAAGCTATGATTAAAGAAATACAGTTGTCAGAAGCAAGAAGCTCTAATAATAATAATGCCAAAGAGAAAGAGCAGTTTAGAAAATTTACCAAGAAAAGCCAGCTCTGCAAAATAGCAGAGCTATCTGTGTGTAGCAAAACAGAGTGTGCTGTAGAAATTTTGAGCTAGTAAAGTTTTATTTGCACTGTAATTGCAATAGAAAGAGTACTAAAACATGGGGCACACCAGCATTTTAGAATAATGCACATAAACATGTTACTCCGTCATCATTTTTGTATACTAGTTTTAGTACTACTTTGCTATTTTAATATTCTCTTTTGTTTATTCTTATCGTAGAGGCTTGGCTGTACTTATATGATTTCTACCATCACTTATGGTTTGTCACCTTTAGTAGTCAGACATACTGACTGATGAAAGGTACCTCAGCAGGAAATAGTTCTGGAGAACTGAAGTTTAATGAGATTGGCTGGAATGACTGTTTTTAACTGGCCAAGTGCCACTCACATGGCATGAATTTTACCCAGAGGAGCTGACCAAGCTGGTGTGTGAGTGGTGTGGGTGTACAGGGGAGGTGTGAGCACGGCAGAATGTGCAGGCACACCCACAGCTGGGTTGTTGGACAGCCCGGGATATCTGCACCTCCTTATCAACCATCCAGTTCCTCCCACTAGGTGCATTCATGAATCCCCATTCTCTTTCTGGTCTATATTTCTACATCTCATAAAGAGATTTTTCATTTTAATAGTGACTTATGAATCGTGACTATAACACAGAATGAAGGCAAAGCATTTCCCTCACCTGTGGCTGGCAAAAAAACCCTCAACAAAATTTTTAGACTGCCTGTAACAAACTTAGGATATAACTGGTAAAATAAGAGCTCATTTGCATGGTGGCATTTTTCTCCCTCCCTGCCCTCCCCTAGCATTGGTGTCAAGGGAGTCTGATTCTACTCTGAGCCTCAGGGGTAGAACATAAGCAGGGCTAACAATACTTTCAGTTTTAGTCCTTTAGGCTGAAGTATATTGGATGTGATGCTGCATTATGAATGTTAATGAAAAATTAGATTTTCTTGACTTCCTTACCATGCTCATCAATTTTTCACCTTACATTTATGCCAACAGCTGTCTGGGTTGGGTTTTTTTCCACTAAAATGTCTGCTGTCTAAGTTATGGAAACAAATTGGTACGCTCTGATCTGTATATGATAAAAATATGATTATATTAGGAAAGGAATTTAAATATCATCCATATATATAGGTACAGAAAGCTATAAGATATGGAGAGTAGATGACTTACTGGATGCTGCTTGGAATATGTTCCAGCTAAGGTGATGGAGAGTTGAAACCTTTGTTGTCATTTGAGATGAATAGAGAGACTATCTCAGACAATTTGCAAAAATGAAAAGCATCTAAATTGGGGCTATGATGTTTTGGAAAGCTTGAAAATATTACTTTTTGCATTGCAATAAAATATAAATATTTGCTTACAGTGAAGAAAAGATTTCTGTATGGTTGCTTCACTAGATTATCTGCAAAAGTGCATGAGTGTAAAATAACATTCCATTTTATTCAGTAATGCTCTGAAGTTAGATGCTTAGTATGCTAAGTACAGTGTGAATACCAACTATTTCTAATGAATTTTGTATTCTCTCTGAAACTACTGAATTAGTGTTAATCAAAATTACACCAGGAATGTATGTGGTCCTGACAGACCCGTACAAACTCTGCTGGAGTCAGTGTAATGCCACTTTGGGTATCAGAACGGACTGTTTATGTTTGGACATCTCTGGACTTCCATGTATGACTTTTACCAGTTTTCAAGAGCTAACAATCTGAATGATTTGTTGTCATTTGGATCATGAAGGATATAGACAGATCTATTAACACTCTCACATGTGGAGATGGCTGAATTCTTCAGCTTAAGTTTAATAATTGGGTTTTTTTGAGTTAGCAATTAGATTCTCATTTTATTGAGGCCTATACACCTGGAATAAAGTTCAAAGGATTTCTCAGCAGCTCTTTCTTAAACAGTAGTTAAAATGTACAGGTGAAGGTCTTTAGCCTGAAATATGCAGGAGCTCAGACAAACTCTCCTAAATGTTACTTTCCTACTGAGAAATCTGTGGACTAATAAAGGGACTGAAAGTGCTCTAAACTTCTGTAAACAGATCTGGGCTCTTCATAGGCAGAGGAAAACTTTCACAGCTTCCACAGATACCAAACACAGCTCACTTGCCTGAATGGGGTTACATGTGAATATGTTACAATATTCATATTTGGCATTTCTTCCATCCAAAGCTCCAAAGTAATTTCATAACTATACGTAATTTTAAGAAAAAAGTAAATAACGAGTATTAACATCCTTCCTATAAAGAACAACTTTGTGGGGTTTTTTTTTTCAAGGTTTCTGTTGAGGTCTTTCCAAAATTTGGGAAACAGAACTCCATCTTTATCCATCTTATTAACTCTGTGTACCATGTTATCCATTATGTTATAGTTAAATCTCTCTGAGCTGGAAATTTCAGGAATAAATTTTAAAATAAAACACTTCGCAACAATAACATAGAATTTACTTTCCTTAGAAAGAAATAATTGCAGCTAGAAAATAACAATGCCATGTCTTCAAGGAAGACAAGCCAAAATTTAGAACATGTCCTAATTTAAACATAGAAAATGGTTTCTTGTGTTCATTCCACAGAGAATATCAGCTGAAGTCAATTGCACACCAGACAGATAAGATGGCCTAACTAAACCTTTTTACTCCTTTCCATACAATTCTAAGCCAACTCACATTATTAACCTTTCATTGATAAAGGAAACTAGTTTTAAGCAGATAACATCTTCTAATGACGGGCCTAAAAGCTGGAATTTAACACAAGTAGAGACATTTTATTGTATCCTGTAAAGCATCTAGTTCAGCTAAAGCTGAGGAGCCATTTAAAAAAAAAATTAGTACTAATGAACACATCCTCATTTCAAAAATGATAAATCTATACATTTCCAAGGACTGTGCACATATACATCAGAAAAAAATATCAGAAAAATAAACCAGAACTGGTATCTGCCATAAAGGTGGAGGCATAATATAGTTCCAAATTTGTCAAGTCTGATTTTCCCTTAATGCAGCCAGGTTGGATGCCACCAATCAGCGCCTCATTTTCCCTGTGCCTTAGCAAAGTTTCCAGGAGGGCTGAGGTTAATTGCCATGTCATTAAGCAAATTGTTGATGTCAACTCGTATTTGTATTTTACTCATGAGTTTTCTAGAAAAGAACAAGCCACTGTCATGCTTTTAGCATTAACTTTATAAACATGGAAGTCAAACGTGATCTCTAGGATGTCAGAGTTCTATGATAATCCCAAGGGATCATAAACCAAGGCCTCTAAAGTGTACTTAAGATCCAGCCCAACAGTACTTTCCTTCCATTAAGTAGACCTACTTGGGTAACTAAGCAAAAACTTATTATTTCCTACTTCAGGAGCCAAGGCAATGCTCAATATTCATAAAGCTGACACAACCTGGCTTAGTGACAAGCATTTACTTCTAGCTAGGGCTTTTGGGAATTAACTATATTAAAATAATTTTTTCAGGCATCACTTATACCGTATTGATTCGTAATGAAATGTCCATCTGTTTTCATAAACAGAACATGATCCATACCCCATGCACCTTTCTTCAGGAATCTCCAATATCTCCTATGTATGGGTATTTCAGCGAGAGTTAAGTCTAATTGAATGATAATTTGCCATAGCATTACAAATTGTGGTTTAACTAGAATTATGTGGAACTTTATATAAAACCCAATCAAACAGTAAAACAGATTTTTAGCCTTAAACCAGAGGTCATCCTTCCACTGAATTTTAATGAGATGTTCTGAATCCCTCAGAGGATAGAAATGTCTTTAACCCTTGCATTGCAAACAGGGACTTGCAAACTGTAGTGCTTCAAAATTCCCTAATAAAATGATATCATGGTGACATCAGGAATCAATGTGATCTGATGCCAATTAACCCAATTAATCATAATGAACAACAGAACAACAACTATCCAATGACCTTTTCATAGAAAGAAAACAAGAGGATCCTTCAATGTTGTTTCTCCAGGGCAGGAAAAGCATGTAATATTGATTATGACAAGTCAAAAAACTGGGTGTAGCTGCTTCTGGAGTGTTTTGGCAGAGAAGTTGTATGAAGAACACACTGCTGTGACACTGATCAGCAGCTTTGAATTTAGGCTTAATTCTTGGGTTTTCTTTTTTATTTTTTCCCTGTAGACCTGATGAAAGGGTGAAACATACTTTATCTGTATTATCAATTATGGAATGCAGCTGAGATAAAACTAAGTCACCTGCATGTAAATTATGTTTATTTACAATGATAAGTTTATATGTGGATTTATAGTGAGTTTTGTAACACTTTTGAGGTGAAAAGTTGGCCTAATTTCAATTTCTGTGTAGGGACTGACTTACCTTGAAGCTCATAGGAAACCTCCTGTGTTCCAGTTTGTGTCCATTGCACCTGTTGCAGCCTTTCCTTACATGGGGAATGTTTCTATTCCTTTATCATCTCAATGGTCCTTCGTTGGGTGCTCTGCGCTATGTCCCTGTGTTTGTTGCACTGAGGAGCACAGAACTGAACACAATTCTCCAGGTGTGGCCTAACCAGTGCTGAGCTCAGAGGAAGGATCACCTCCCTCGACCTTCTGGCAACATCTCCAATGCAGCACACAATGTCCTCAGCCTCCTCTGCCACAAGGGCACACCTAAGGCTGTGTTGCATGAGGCATCAGTGGGGACAGTTACTCTGGCTAGCATAAATAACCTTCTCAAATGTTAAAACTCATGGCAAAATTCTAGTTTGAATCTTAGGTCTTCTGAAAATGGAGCATAGAGAGGCAAAGCAATGCCTGGTGGAGCTATGAATAATAATAAGCATCCACACCACGCCTGCTTTAAATTTATTCAAATCAGCTTTTGAGGTCCTGGGCTGGGTTATATTTGGTTTTGTCAGAATCATTAGTAGACAAATGCAGACCATTACAGGAAAAGGACTCTATTCTGTCTGTGTGCTCTGCATGTCAGAGCCGTGGAATGCTTTTCTCTTTTTTAGCCTGCAGACCTTTCTTGTGTTTGAATAGATAAATGTAAATTGGAGATTGAGCAAATAGTGTTAGATATTTTAATGCAGGCAGATATGGTTGCTGCTGGATAAGAGCTTATGCTTCTATTATGTTCTAAATTTGAATAACTTGGTACAGCAAAATTCCTTTAGACTTCTTAGCAAAAATTAAGTCAGGAGAAAGCTTGAGCAGCTCTGAGTTTATGACCAATAATTTATCATGAAACTCAGATGAAGCCCACAGAGAATTCCTTTTATTTTATATTATCTTTTGAAACATGCAAATTTATTAAATTGCCCTTTTGGCATCCTGAGTACTGGAAGGAAGACCTGCCCAGTTGGCAGTCCCTGCTCTGCAAAGATTTATGTACCTTCTGAACTTTTAGTGTACAAAAACACCCTCCTACATGCTTGAAGCTAAACAAACAAATGGTATATCATACTCAGAGGGCTGAGTTAGACCTGTGCAAAGCATCTGAGGTGCATACACTGGTGCTGAGCACACTGGGAAGCTCATAATGAGCTAATTTATCTGGTTTCTTATCCCAGCTAAGCTCAGCACTCCTTAGACTAGATTACTTTTGTTGCTTAAAGCCAGCACATACATGGTTGGCTCAGGTATTTTTTTGACAGACCAGTGCATGGTATAGACATTCTATTTGAGCAGCTTTTGGAGGTATTTCATTGAAAATTCATCCTTAGATGAGATTTTGATTAGGAAGCTATTTCATGGGCCCTCCTGTAAGGTATTGGCAGTGGCAGCAGTGCTTCCTAGTGATTATCAGCTGGCAATGGGATACTGCACTGAACAATATTATACTGCTGTCCCTGACCCCCCGGGTCTGATGCCTGGGTCTAGGATGTTCCTGCTCCATGTCCTCCCCAACCCCTGCCCCTCACTGGGGTGGTGGCACCAGCCCTGGCCATGGGGTGCAGGCCTGACCTTCCTGTGGGAAGCCCCTCTGTTCCCAGCTTCTGCTCCACAGGGATGGTACTGTGCCATGGCAGGTTTAAAAATTGTGACTTTAAATTACACTTGGCAAGTTTTGTAGAATTGGTAGGTTTAGCAAAAAACCCCAACTTTTCAAGTTTCAAGGTTGCAAAATGGTTCTCACTGGTGTATAAATATTTTCTTTATACAACACTGCCTTTTGGCATATAAATTTAATGTCTCTTATGCATTTTTTCATGGAATTTTAGCCCTCTGTATTTCTATTTATTATTTAAGTGTTCATTTTATCTCTGCTGTCCAGAGAACATCTGAAATATAATAAACTGATTGACAAAATGAATTGAAGATTATGTATATGTTCCCATGTGCAACAATTTTACTTTTTTGAGCACCGAGTAAAAATCTATTTTGAAGATTCAAAGAAATGTTCTAGAAAAATACAGGAGCAGCAGAATACTTTATATAATGTAGGAAACTCTGGACAGGGCCTAAAAATAACAGAAAAAGAACTATAGGTACCTTGCTCTTAATAACTGTCTGCTCAAAGCAAAATGTCTAAAAATTACTCTACTGCTAACAGTCTGTATAGAGATATTTTAATGAGGCAAGGCAAAAAAAACTCAGGTTATGTTTCTTTGTTGATAAGAACAAAAGCTAGATTGCTATTGTATGGGGGCTTCTTGGTTGTTTTTTTTGTTTTTTATTAGCAGTTCTAAAAATTAATTTGTTTTATTTCACAGCAACTTGACTTAAATTTTAGATATACTGATTCGATGTATGGAAATATCTATTGCTTTTGTTCTTTTAAAAATATATTAAATTTCAGGGCATACACATATACATTGAGGAAAGAAATCTTTTCACACACAGGAGTTCAAAAATATGTAAATCCCTCAACCTGCACTTACTTAAGTAAATACTTGGTTTACTGTAGTGCAAATAAGAGGGGAATCAACTCCATATATCCAGTGAATTACAGTACTGTAATAACATAATGCTGCTTAGTGTGTGTGCTGAAGAATACCATTTATTTACAACCTGCTATCAGAGGGGTTTTTTTGGTTCCTTTTACTGTACATGTGAGAGACAATCCATAGATTCTTCTTGCTTTGTATTTATTGTAATGGATGTAAAACTTTACTAAATTTTTATGAGTACACTTTACCAAGATTTCAAAGGTACTGTAATGAATACCAAACAAGTAGAAACAAGCTGGAATTACAGACTTTGTGGGAATTAAGACACTAAACCTACCTTTCACAAATATCTCGTGGGTAGAATTTCTAAAAGCAGTTCTTGGAATAAGGTACCCAGTTGCTATTGATTTTTCATTAGGCACGCAATGGATGTAGTGCTATAGAAGGTTGTTTCTGTCTTTTATTAAAAAATAAATCTGAGTACAGTGCAATGCAGTGACTTTCCCAACTTATGTCCATGTAAAAGTATTGGTTGAAAAGAAATCACAGTAAATGTTCTTCCAAAAAAAAAACCCCAAAACATACCATTTGCATCTTTACCTGTCACAGAGCGTTCTTAGTTTATGGTTTATATGCACACTGTGTTCTTCAGTGGTCAAAACTAAAAAATATTTAGGAACTATTGGCATGGTGACAAGTATGTGAAGAATTTACAACTTTCCAGGCTGATTTTTGATTTTCAAGAGAAAGTACTATCATAGAGTTAGGTGTTTTCTTAGTGTCACTTTTCAACTTATACATTTCATAAGATTCTGTAGTTTAAGCAGCACAGATACACCTGCTCAGAAGTAAACCCCCCCCAAAAACCTAAACAAACAAAAAGAAAACCAACCCCAAAACCACACACAAAATACTCAAAGCAAAAACCTCTAACACCATTGCCCTAATCTAAAATATAGCATCTTGCAAACTCTCCAGGACTGCAGCTAAGACAGAAAATCACTTGTGCAGATATATTAGAACCAGTTTGCAATTTCAAGAGCAAACCTGTGTAGCATGGACATTCAACTTGATACAAAAAATCAGGACATGTGCGTTGGACGCACTCGGTGTCCTCTCTGGTGACAGGTCTCCTGCCAGCAGTTCTCAAGGAGAAGGATTGAAAACAAGCTCAGGTAGGCGCTGCATCCAGGAGCAATGCCAGCCCCTGTAATTCCCTTTCCCTGGCTTTTCTAATCCCCAGACTTGGTGACCTATGAGCCTGAGATTTTCTGTAGACCCAAATCATTAACTATCCTGTTGTGTAGCTGTTTTGCACTACAGAAAGATCGAATGGCTCAGACAAAGAAGAGGCGTTTAATCCACATAATAACCTTAGTAACTCTCCCAATGTGGTTTCTGCACGGCATTATTAATTATTTCCTAGGATAGATTTGCCCTGAATGTTTATGTAAGCATAAACCTTATGCCTTTGCCATTTCCACATCTCCTAATAACATTTTTAATTTAAACCATAGAAGAAGAAATTGCACATAGCATTATGACCAAGCTCACCTATACCAACCATTTGTGTCCAAGCAAGTCAGAAGCTATCACAGGCAAAGGTATGATAAAGGTTAATATCAATAATCAACCAAATATGGGTTCTTTTGCTTAGCTAGAGCTCCTGTCTTCATCATGGCAACACAGGGAGTGTAGCAGAATTAATTACTGCACTTTAAATTTTTACTTTAGCATGCTGTACATCAATAAACACATCAAGATCCCTGAGACTGTGCCATTCTTGCCTTCTTGATGCTCTCTATGTAGAAACATGGAGATAGAGAGGTCACAGTGCTCTGTGCTTGCTCTGCCAGGTGAGAGGATCCCCTCCTCTGAGTGGCTCTGCTCCTCAGATGCATCTTGAGCAATGATTCCTCCAGCGTCACCTCATCCACTGTGCCCTTGTTGTGTAACCTGTCATAGCACTCCCTCACTGAGACAAAAACAGATATTTGAGAGATTTACCCAGTTTCTGAAGTTATATAAGCCATAAATTTCATATAAACCTAGGAGCCTGGTGGCATGCATTTAGAGAAAGCTTCCCGCACTCAGGCCAAGGGTGAATCACTGCTCTGCTTGTCTTTTCAGACTGGAAGCAAAGAACATTTCTGCCTTTCTGCAGATTTAAAGTCAATTTGTCAGCTCTCATTGCTGTTTTCCAGCTCCACATGAGGAATGGAGACACTGAGAGAAATCAAGCCAGATTAATGACTAAAACTTACAGATACTGTTTAAGGGTAAAATTTTGAATAACATCTCTGTTAGCAAAAAGGCTTCCCAAGAAAAAAACTGGATGAAAACCTTTTACTTCTCTCCTCCACAACAGAATTGCATCCATAATAGAGTGCTTGCCAGTATTAGCTGTACTGAGAGATATATCTATTCCAGTAAACCTTTTACTAGTGTAGGCTAGACATCAATTTCACTCTGCTGAAGCTCAGGAAATCAATGACCACCTGCAAAGACAGGCACTGGAAATAATCACTGAGAATTATGTTAAATCCTCCTGGAGTTATGAGATTATGGATGAAGCTCAGTCTACATTAAAATATGCATATACTCCAGTGCTTGTGGTTGCAAAAAGATGGCAAAAAGTACGTGGCTAGCAAAAGGAAAAGAGCAGACCTTAAAATGTTATGAAAAAGCAAGTATGAAGGTTGCTTCCTTGTTCAAATCTTTCTGTTACCATAGTGAGAGACTGATATAATGTTTCAGAGGTTATGAGGTTGGGATATAACATGATCCTGACTCTCAGTTCCTCATCCTCACCTGGCATGCAGATATCACCGAACACAGCCATTGCCAGGTCTCTCTTTTGCGTCTCCAAAACTCACATTCTTGCAGAGACAAAAAGTATCATTATATACAAATGATTCATATATATCTGCATAAGTGTATGTCTGTCTGTCCAAGATAGGTAAGTGTGCTGCTGCTCCATGCACCCAGATGCAGCCAGTGGTGGGAATGGAGATCTATTCCCAGCACATAAATGCCCACAAAGCAGGCATATACACTATACACATACATATACAAAAACGTCTTCATGCACAGGTACATATATATGTATGTCGTGGGTTTGACCCTGGCTAAATGCCAGGCACCTAGGACGTTTGCTCTCTATGCTCTCTCCTGCTGGAGCTATGCAGAGGAGAGACAAAACTAACACAAACACTGGACTTATGAGTTGAGATAAGACTACTGATAAGCAGGACGCACAAAATTCAGGGCAAAAGCAGGTGAGAAACTTAAAGTTGCAAAAAAAAGGTGATTTATTAATCTAACAGAGTCGGAGGATAAATCAGAGGTAAAAATAAGCTCTCAAGACACTGTTTCTTCACTGACCCCTCTTCCCTCTTAAGACACTGCTTCCCAGCTCACCCCCTCCCTCCTTTCTAACTAACCAACAACTCCCAGGCAGGGGCAGGGTGTGGGGTTTTTTTTAAGTCAGTCTATCACAATTCTTTTACTGCAGACACTGTTTCTCTATTCGCCCCCTCCCTCCATTCAACTAACAGATCCTGGCCGGGGCAAGGTATGTGGCTTTTCTTAGTCAGTCCAATGCCACAATTCTTTTGCTACAAACGCTGTTTCTCTACCCCTCTCCCTATTAAGGCCATTTCTCAGCTCACCCCCTCCCTCCTTCTTTCTAACCAACAGCTCTGGGGTGGGGGCAGGGTATGGGGGTTTCCTTTGGTCAGGGTCAGTCCATCAGGGAGAAGAGTCCTCTACTTAACCATGGGGTCCCTCCCACGAGAGACAGTCCTCTGCAAACTTCTTTGGCGTGGGTCCAATCTCACGAGCAGCACCCACCCGATTGCTGCAGTTTGAGATTCCTCTGTCCAGGTTTCAGAATTCCAAGCCAAGGCCAGGCTGTTTCCATCCTGGGAGCAAGGCCTTTCTCTCTCCTGCAAGGTCTTTGCAACTCTCAGTCTCTGGGACTCCCACTGGATCACAGCTTCCTGCAGGCATCACCTGCTCCTCTGGCGTGGGCACCTCCCCACAGGCTGTGGGGGGTTCTCTGCACCCCCTGGACCCCATGGGCTGCAGGGGGACCACCTGCTTCCCCACGGTCTTCACCATGGCTGGCAGAGGGTTTTCAGCTCCGGCGCCTAGAGCATCTCCTCCCCCACCTTCTCCACTGACCTTGGTGCCTCCATGTTGTTTTCCCTCACATATTTTCATCTCCTCCTCCTCCTTCCCTGGCTAAAAAGAAGTACATGCTCACATTGCTTTGATTCCTTCTTAAATATGTTTTCACAGAGGCATAACTAACATCTCTAATTGGCCCAGGTTTGGCCAGCAGCATGTCCATCATCTTCAGAGCCATCAGAGATTGGCTCTGCTGGACATGGTGGAGAAATTTCCAGAATCTTTACTTAGGACATGCAGGAGCCATCTTTGTGCCCCACCCTATTCACTGGCAAAAACTGGGCCAGGCAAAACTACCACAATGTATATACATATAACCATAATATCATAGAATTGTTTAGATTGGAAAAGACCTTTAAGATCATCAAGTCCAAATGTCAACCCACCACTGCCAAGTCCACCACTAAACTCTGTCCTGAAATGCCACATCCATGTGACTTTTAAATCCATCCAGAGATGGGGATTTCTCCAATCCCCTTGTAGCCTGTTCCAACATTTGAAAAACCTTTAGGTGAAAGAAAAAAAAAAAAATCCCAATATCCAATCTAACCCTCTCCTGGTGCAATTTGAGACCCTTTCCTATATACACATACTGACATCATTTACACATATGAACTAATGCACACTCACACGTGGCTGGGCACACAGATCAGAGACACACTCCCAGCTCCCATGCAAACCAAGATGACACCACCAGCCTCATCCTGCTTCCTTCTCTGGCTGGGCAGAATGGAAGTCTGCTACTGAAAACACACACATATATGTGCCATAGAGCAGGATCCCTCCAGCAGCTGGACTCACACACTCTCCTGTCTCCACAGCTGCTGGCATAGAAGGTCCAAGGCCGGAGCCCCTCTCCAGTTGCTGAGACAGGCAGAACCACACAGGACTTCTCAGCTCCCCGAGATGACATTTCTGTGCTCTCCACCTGGAGATACACAGGCACTCTCACACCCCACACTGTCCTGGAGAGGCTCACTCAAGCCCCCAGGGTACTCAGGGGCTAGCCAAGCTTAATCTTCACTAGTGCTTGGACTCTTGTGCTCCTTCCATTTCCCGGCACCATGGACATATGAAATGTCTGACTTGTGGTCTATCCCTGGTTGCTTCAGTGAGACCCTCATGCACACGGGGGTGCACACAGCTGGGAGGAGGTTGAAGGAAATGCAACAAGACTGCTCCCTTCCCTGCCAGAGCATGGCCACACAACCACACTGACCGGGAAACTATTTACATGTTTCATGTAAAGGGGATGTTTTTCATCTCCTTACTCCTCTTTTCCAACTTTCATTCCTCTCAAAATCACCTAAATCCCTTTCTTGTTCTGCTTTTTGTTCCTGCTGTAATCTCACATGATAAGAATGACCCAGAACTACTTTTTCCTGTATCCTATGAAAGGTCCCACCCCTAGGCAGCAATCTCCATAATCCAAAAGTGATCTGGAGAGCTGCTCCCAATGACCTGTGATGATGGTTTTTGCATTTTGGCCCTGGGGTTGATAGCTCTGCTGGGACAACCCTCGAAACAGTCCAGACAGGGTGGTTGTTCCTTGGAAATCTCTAATTTGGGTTCCTGCCTGCCATTGTGCCCCTGTGCTCCTCTAGGCTTGTGCAGATGAGCATTTCAAGGGCTGATGGCCACTGTGATAGGTCTGGAAGTAGCCGGGCAGAGCATTATTGAGGCACCTCTCCTGTCATTGTCTCCCTGAATTCCTCTGTGGGTGTGTATGGGATTTATCACATAACTTAGCTGGATGTATATAGCACATAAGAATACACTGTATTTAGACTGGAAGAGCAATGATCAAACAGACCTTGATTGCAATCGCACTGTCTCTTGTCACACATGGCCTGCCATGCTTCTAGTCAAAACCCCATGATTTTAATTCACTGTGGTACTTTTATGCACTTGGATTTGGCATATTTTGAAAGAAAGGTTATTTAGAGATAATTTTAAGTATCTAGAGAGTGCAAAAATAGCCAGTAATGACAGTAATGATTATAACAGAAAGTAATGAGGTGTTCTGAGAAAGCAGTGTAGGACACAGGGCCTGATCTTTGCCCTTCTCATCAGTTGGGGAAGGTTGGGGTGTCTGAGCCTCAGAGCCAGCTGCAGTGCTGAGCCAGTCTGGGGCACTTTTAGGATGAATTTCATTGCAAGCTCACAGCACTAATGAATCACCAATATAGTAGCATCACCCTCTGCCCAGTGAATATTTAAGAAATTTTCAGACAAATTACAAATTCTAGTCATGGTATGAACAAACAAAATTGTGACATTTTTGAAACTTCTTCCAGACTGTGCATACAGTCTGTTTACAGCATCTTATATATTTCTTATGAACTTGATACAATGGCAAAAGATTGAGCTTAGTGACATATTAAATTACACTTACTGGACAGTAATTATACTACTGAGATTTTTGAAGGAAAAGAGAACCAGTTCTTTTTTAACTTTTTGTAGGTGACTATTATTTGTAGAATGGAAAATTACCAGGCACAAAAGAAGGATGCTGAGGGTTTGAAGAGAGGGAAGAGGTATAAACTAGGGAAACTTCACAAAGACATACAAGTGTTGTGTAGGAGTGAAAAATAATTATGAACAGACTTTCAAAGCAAGAAGACATCCACCGAAGTTTTGATTCCTGCCCAAAAAGGCAGATGAAACTCAAGAAGGAAATTATATGCAGGATTTATTATTATTTGTGTTTGTATGCTTCTTGAAATAATGGCAGTGATTTCAAAATCTGGGGACAATTGTTGGTAAAGAAAAGGTAATTTTTGTTATCATGCACTGAATATTATGATTTTTTTCATGGTAAGGTGAATAACCCCTCCCCTAAAGGAGTCAACTAAGCCCAGCTTTCAATGTGAATAGAACACGTGTGCTTTGGCAAGAATAACAGGTAATTTAAAGCACACTAAGTCTGGCTGGTCGGGATGTAGGCAAATGCAGAAAATAAATATATGCACAAGAATCAGTGCAGTAACATCTCCCATTTGTTGATTTTCATGCTTTCCTTCTCTGGCCAAGAGGTAAAACTTGAATTCCCTCCAGCATCCTCATCTTTTGCTTGGGGAAACTAATTCCTGACTGTCTGTGCCTGCAGGTCTCTATGTCCCTACTTCCAGAGGGGCTGGAGCTACATGATCTTTAAGGTCTCTTCCAACCCAAATCATTCTATGATTCTTTCATTACATAACTGTTTTAAAAGCTTATCTTTTAAGGATTAGAAGTTGTTTTGATACCCCTGTGAATAGGTAGATGACATAGGATACAAAAAAAAAAAATTAGGGAATAAAGAGGAGGAAACATATTGTAAACAAAGAATATACTTGTGAATGAAGGCAAAAGAAAGGCATCTTTGTGAAATAAGAAGCAGGCACAGCTCAAGGAACAAATCACCATTTTCTTACTAGGAGAGGGCAACACAGAATGTGGGAAGACAGGAATATTGGTGTGGCAAAATCTGGGGATGGAAAACTTCTAACTTAAATGAATAAATACATGCCAATAGCTGAGCATGGGCTATTTGTTAAGGGTTAATGAAGAACATTTTGCAAGCAGAATTGCAGTAATTCTATTTAAAGCACTCACTTTTTCTTCTGTCTATTCTGTTGCCTACTGAAAATTACACAACTGTTCTCCAACACTATTATGAAAAAAGCAATCAACTCAATTGTCTGGGGTGTAATGATGCTGACTACCTCCTTCCAGCATTCACAGAGAGAGGGAGAGAGAAACTAAGACAAATAACCTGAGACAAAAACACAAATCATTAGAATTTTTAATAAGCCTTCACCAACAGAAAGCTGAACACTGTTAGTTATATCTGCCAACTACTGCTCATGGTCCAGTGGACAGCACACTGAACAGGGATCTCAGAGATTTCTGCTCGTGTTCCAACTCTGTAGTCTTCCTGCATAACAGCTTAAACAGGTCACGTGAGCTTCAGCTTCGAGTAGTAAAATGGAAATCATTAAGTAACATAAATAGTGCTGGAGGTGCAGTATTTTGGGGAAAAAAATAATCCAAAATTGAGAGCAAACTTTCTCTGTTCTTGTTCAGATAGGAACGGTGACCCTCCCAAATGAAGTGTTGTGACCTCATGTAAGACACAGGGTCATGAGCCTGAGGGAAATTCAATTGCAGATGTGGGGTTGTAAGTCTAGAAATAGAAGCAGACAAGTATTTCTGGCAAGAGATTGCAGGAAACTGAACTAGAAGTTATTACCATCACAACTGCAGCTAGAACTTTCAATGTACACAAAGGCCTGAGAAAATCTCCAGGAAACCATAGTTTGAAAGCCTTTTAAATCCTCTATTTCTGGTCCATTCTTAGTTTCAGTTCTCTGATTCTCTGATTAGATTTTTCCTAGGGTTTTTTTTTCCTCTTGGCAAACCAGGACCTGTACTCTTTAGGCTGTGCTGGAGGTATAAAGAATCTTCAATCTTCCGCAGACAAACTACGAAAGATTTCTTGGATAATAGATAAATATCAAATGGCAAAAGGTAAAAAAATCACCACAATCTAAATCAAAGGCATCAGCAGACCTGGAGCAATGTATAAAAATAAACTTTGCACTACAGCAAAGAATTTAAACCCATGCCACTGTAACTATACTATGTTTAAATACAGTCTTTTTATGTTTGCCTGGATAATAAATACACTTGAGCCCATCTCATCCTGCTTTTTACTTATGGACTTTACAGCATGGAGCACATGCTGAGTTTATGATCAGCCTGTCTTTTAGGTGTAGACGTCAGAAAAGTCAAAATGGCCGTCTTCCTATTCGCTTATTTCTCCTTTCACAGACTAATTCTCACTGGTCACATAAGGTTTTTGGTATTGTAGCTGGTTGTAGATCTTTTGAGAAGAAAGAAATCTGCATAACTTGCCATATCAAGAGAACAACATGGGAACAGAGAAGCCTCTCTGGGATAGTCAGTGCCTCTGTCTCCAGCAGTGGCAAAAGGAGGTAAAACACACAAACCTGGCTGCTGTTTGCATCCATTCCCTTTGCACACTCCCTTTGAACTCACATTAGTTTGTTTCTTCACTGGTTCCTGTGTGGGAGGTATGCTGAAAATGTCCACTAACAGTGAGTTCTAAAATTTGCAATTCTCCAATGTGTAGGGTTCTGCTTTTTGACCTTGAAAGCATTCAACTGCAGATTTCTGTATATGTGATTAAAGTCATGACTTGTTTTTACCACTAGGCAATGCCTCGATGAACTCTTACCCGTGGCCAAACCTAAAAGCTTTCTGTACAGACATATTGCCTGTCTTTGTTTTTTGGATGAGGTTATGGCATGCAGCTCCAACTCTTTGTGGGAGCACTAAGTAAAGGGTAAAGGACGGTATTAAAAGAAAATTATGAGCTCCATCTCTCCCATAAGAAAACAGAGGAAAAACAACACATCTACTTAACTGGGACAATTTCACATGACTGATTCAGAGCAATTCATTTCAATTACTCTGATCATCAGATAAATAGCACATCTGGTAGTGTCTGCAAACTAATCATTAACAGGTGTGAATTGGTGTCTGTAAGCATATATTTCCTACTGTGTGGCCCTTTGTTCACTTTAGGACACTTCTTAATTAGAGACAAGCCTGAACCGCAAGCCTTTAGATGTGGATCTGTTCTTTGAACACCCCCAAAATCAGCACTTTCTACATAAGGTTGTTATTTAGAGATAAGATCTCTGGGGAAAAAAAATCAGTTTCATGGTTCTGAGCAAGTATTCATTTCCCAGTTCAGATTTGTTGTCATTAGTCTTGGGTTTTAGCTTCTGTTTACAGAAATAATGGCACATATGATTTGTATGATGTTTACAGCCCATGGTACTTATGATCGAAATAATATCCATTGTTATTATCAAGGGCATAAAGCTTCCACTACAAATGTAGAACCTTCTGCTTTAATTGTTGCTGGATGAGAGTGGTCATTGTAAGTATTTAGGAACAGGCATCAATAGACTCTAGGGAAGTCTATCTAGAATGGGGGAAGAAAGAGAAAATGGAATTGGGATGTAATACCACATGACATGATAAAAACTCTTACTGTGCCAGGAAATTTAAATGTAGAACAAAGAAGCATAGAATTTTTCCAGCTGAAAAAGACCTTTAAGGTCCTAAAGATTAAATTAAGACGGAGGATACTTTTCTATTCCAGTCCAGCCCTTTTCTGACCTACAATTAAATTCCACTTCTTGATTTTAGATCTGTGTCTCAAGAACGTATCATCATACACCTGTGTATGGCCATACACCATCGCTGTGTGGCTGCCTTGGCTAACCTGCTTTGGACAAGATTATCTACATTCTTTCAAATGAAGCCATTTAAATAAATCTTAAATGAATGTAAACCATCAGAATATGTAGACTTCTGATCTTCTGTTTATGAAGATTTGAGTTTTCATATGATCTGAAAATATAGCTTGCATCAGAGCTTGTGAGCTAAGACGGTTGGGGGATAAAAAGATTTATATAAATGTTATCCTTTCATCCCTGTTTACAAGGCTTGTATTGCCAAGTACCACCTCTGCATGAGGTGCAAGATGATGATACCACTCTTCCCTGTGAGCAATGGTGGGTGTGTTTCTGGCAAGACACAACTGGTTGAGGATCAATTTATGTTACAAATAATCCCAGCACAACCAGCAGGGATTTCACCTTATTTTGTTATTCAGTTCTTTTGTAATTAATTTCAGACGAGGTAACATTAACTTGGAATTTGAAATTTAGTAAATGTTAATTGATTATTATTGTTTCTGATTTTTTTTTTTTTTTTTTACTATAGAAATGTACACAGAGAACCTGAAATGGACAAGAAAAGATCATGGGTCAATATTTAGGGAAAGGACTAAACTGCACAAATAAAATCAATCATGGAAGGAAACATTTTTGCTTGTAGAGCAGGTTAAATAATGGACTTTTAAAGCCTGAGAGGAATATCCTAAGATCACCCACTAGCTAAACACATGGTATGTGTAACCCTCTGTAGGCCTTTTCTGATCAATTAGGCATAAATTAAGTCAGGAAACTATAAGGTAAAAGACACAAACAAGAGATCAAGAGACCCCAACAACTCTAAAGGAGATCAAAGAAGTGAAATGAAATGTAAGAAACCAAAGACTGAAAAGTACCTGAAACTTAGTAGAGGTCATTTTTGTCTGATGAAAACAATATCTTCCTATTAACAGAGGTAGCAGTCCACTAATCAAGCTACTTAAAAACTCAGTTTACTCATAAAAAATACCAGAATACATGCCAGAGCTTTGGATCTGGTTCTCTCTACCCCTATGTTTTTAATATAATGTCTGGACAACTAGGACCTTTTCCAAAATTTTCAGTCATGGTTCAAGAGTTAGCACAGACAAAGGATATTTCTCAGCAAGTGGTTTGGATATGCTGACTTTGTTTTAGAAAGTTTGAATGTATACAGACCTGTCCATTTGAACTCGGAGCCAGAAAATAAGTTCTTGCACATTTTGTTTATGACACAAGCTACTTAAACTTCATGCTGATCATAAGGCTGCTGATGTGAGCAGGAATGCTGGTGGGGTCGTGGGCTATCAGACAATCATGATCATATTTGCTCAACCAGGCAAAATGAGTACAAAACTGCTATTTTTATTTGGGGCATTTTACACTCACTTTACACTGCTGTAAGCGTCTGCTCAATTTCCAGGAAAATTGGAATGATGTCTTATGATTCAACGATATGGAGCAAAGACAAACTGAGGATAGAAGAATGCTAGATAAAATAAACTTTTTAAAAATTTTATTGTTATTATTCTAAAATGCCATGGGTTTCAAGTCTTTCTTCTTGGAACATTCTGGACATAGACCTATGTAAGTGCACTTGTTCAAATAAAAGCACTGAAAATTATTGTCCTACAACAGAAGACTATTAAAGCTTCATTACTGCGCATGTGAAGCCCCAGCAAGTCAGTAACAGTACACAAAATTATAAATATGCATGAAAATCAGAGCAAGGAGGATGAAAACTTGGTTTTCAGTAAAGTTAAAAGAGGTAAGAAATTATTAATACTAAGAAATAAACCTGTATCAATTCAGTGAAAGAACACAGAAAAAAAAAAAAAAGAAAAAAAAGAAATGTTTTTCCCTTCTGATTTTCAGCATACCCAGCATAACTGTTTTGCAGAGTTAACAGAGTAATGGATTCAGAGCACAGTGATAGAAATTTCTTCTTCATGAGGAAAAAACGTACTTAGAAGAATACCAGAATAACATAGAAAACAGAGCTCCATGGAATAAATTGAAGAATCCTCTGGCATGCAAAGACTAAAGATGCAATTCCTGTGCAGTGAAAAAGCCTTTTCCTGAGGTTCTAAATTCTGCCCTTGATTATCTGCAGAATGAAATAGAATGTGTGTATGAGGCAGAGCACATCGTGCACTGCAAGGAGAAGAGTCAGTAATGGGTGGGAAACTACATGATCTAATCTGCAGACTGCACATTTTCAAATGCCACAGTCTCAATTATGTTGAATTCAAAGCAAAATTGAAACTGTCCCTGGTCCTGCAAATCCCATCCTATCAGCCTCTATCTGGATTTGCTTGAGGGACCTTCTAAATAAATAATAATAATAAATAAAAGAGTTGGGTTAAGTTATATATATGTTTTTAAAACAGCTATCGTTATTTTGAAGCGAAATGGGGGCTTATGGCACAGACACTCTTTTGTTAAAGTTAATGTACCTTGAAATCTTTCGACTCAGCACAGCAGACTGTCAAGGGTGCTTAAAAAAATAGTCCAATATTCTCCAAAGCTCTTTCTGCAAGAGGGGTCTTGTGTGAAATGATAACAGCCACAACCCCAATATTGTTTACAGAAATACAGCTTTTCACTGCAGAGGCATCACAATGAAACTTTAGAGGAAAAGGAATATAAAATGAGACAAAGACTTTAGTTCATGATTTTTGGAAGTTTATAAACCTTCAGAATTTCATCTCCATATTACATTTTCCCCTGAGTTCATTTAAATAGAGGTGACAGCATTACGAGTTCATTTTAAAGGTACCTTCTTCCTATATAAAAAGAACAGAACTTTCACTACATGGAGATAGATTCTGTCCCTGGGATTTTGTGGCCCCAGATGTAGGACTGCCCACCTTCAAAACTCATGTCTTCTTTTATTTTCATGAATTCAGTAGCTCAGGAGTGTACTTCTGGTATTCATATTTGAGCACCCTTACGTAGCTCCTGGATTGTTATGCAGCACTGCAGGCCTTGCCCATTACAACTCCTTGGTCAATGTCGTGGTGTGGGAACAACAAATGCAGATGTGCTGTTTGCTTTTCAAAACATTAAAATAAGAGTGTGGCAAACAGCTTGGGGAACCCTGGGGATGGAAGTACACTTAATGTACGTGAGGTTCTTAAAGTGACTCTCAAGGATTTCCACCTTGAGTCAGTGCTTAGTGCCTAGTTCTTCAGCCCGGGAAGTGAGTGTGTGGGCATCTATAGATTTTTGTGGTCCAGGACAAAGATGCTGACAGAACATTATGTACTGCAAAGTTGGTTTATGAATTTGCTCTCCATAAACCAAACTGCTTACATTCCACCTACATGCTGTCCAAAGTTGGAAAACAGATGCTCTGAATGTTATCCTTCATCTCTTTATGCTTCAATTTGCTCTACAGTAGTTGTGATAAAAAAGGTGTTGGGAAGAAAAGCATATAACACATTCTAGTCACTCAACTGCTGTGAAAATGGAGCACACGTTACAGATCTGTGCATGCATTAAAGAGAAAAATCATAAAAATATGAGAAACCTTAGATTTTTAATCTTACTGCAATTATGTTCATATTAAAGTTGGACCCAGAAACCAAAAGACTGAATTCAATTTATGAAGTGGTCTGCAAACACCATCGAAAAGTATGCTGCATAAAAACACATGTACTGCATACAGGAGACAAGAAACAACACAAAGACAAACAAAAGCACAGGAAGAAAAGGAAACAAAACAATACTGATAGACAACAATCTTGGTATTATTTTCAGCTTATTTACACCAAGTATGTTTATAAGCATAATGTCAAAAGACAGATTTGGAGATGGGACTTGAAGGAAAGCAATGATGTTACTTTGGAGTGTTTCTTCCAAGCGTGAACAACATGAAAGTAACTGCTTGAGAATGAATCAAGTGGGTGATGAAGGGTATTATCAGTAGCTGATTAGAAGCAGGAGACAATCTCTTGTTTCTGAAGGAGTGATAAAGTGGGATTAGGTTATGAACATAAAACAAATAACATAAATTTGATAGTGAAGAGAAGTCACAGGCAAACTGTAAACAGAGCAGCACATGATCAAAGCATAGGGAAATGCACATACGCAGCAGCATTTCGTGGCAGAGCAGGGATATTTTTGTTGTGTACTTAGTAAGCAGGATGCTCAGCAAGTGGGACCAGGGCTTTTTCTCTTTTTCTGTGTAGGTAGGCAGTTAAAGATTAATATTGCAGGCAGAATGAATGGGAGAAAATTAAGGATATTTCGGGTTTAAGAAATCAAACAGGAAAAATCATAAGGTCAAATGATTAGCAGAATGGCAGTTGTGGCCACAGATTTGAAAAGGAATATTAGTGACATGCTTTCAGGAATTATTTTGATCACCCTTTCCTTGAACTGTTCAGTGAGTAGTGTCATGGATTTGACATCAAAAGGACCTAGACAGTGATAATGGGAGAGGTGTGCCCCCCAGACAGAGCTGTTTCGTAGGAGTATCTTGCGGATGTTGGGGTTTGGAGGGTGGATGGAGGGGGGAATAAGCAGGAACAACATTTGAAAGTTATGAAAGTTCCTACAGGAAGTTAAGCAGAATATAAGGGGTTTTCTCTACAGAACAAGCTGAAAGAGCTGCCGGAGGCATATAAAAACTGGAAGGTGGAATGATCATACAAGGCAGAGGAAGGCAACACCTCAGCATAAGAAGCAGGAGCAACAGTGTTGAAATCAGGCAGCCACAGAAGTTTTCTCATGAGGCCACACACTGACCTGAAGTCTTGGCTAGAGAGGAAACTGCTGACTAGTGATGGTACATCCACCACCAATATTGATATTGTATCAATACAATATCAATACAATACAATACAATACAATCAAAGAAAATCTAAAGTCTATAGCATAAAGTCTACCCAGAAAGAATATAATGCTGCTGCTTTCTAACAGCTTCACAGAAATTGTCAGTAAGAATATACTGTGATATACCAAATAGAATTGAAACTTAGCTTTATTTATTGTAATTATAAATACCACACTCTTTCTGTGTTGATTCAAACTTACATAATTATAATATCCATTTGTTTAAGTTGTTGACCTGGATTTCTGGCCTGTGTCCTGTGTCCATGGAAAGACTGGTTGATCAGAAGGTGAAACAGTATCTGAACAACGGCAGTTTGTAGGTTTACAGTCAGGCAACTTAATTACATCTACGCTGATTTCATTTACATTTTACAGTGCAGAAGTTGCTTTGCTATCAGTTCTGCTACAGCTGCCCTAGGGATGGTAACTTTCGGAATGCAGGTTGGGTGGATGAAACAAAACAGAAGAATTGTTAGGACTTCACTCAGGGCCTGAAGTGCAGCACACCCAGGTCTGACTTTAAGGTAACATTTGTTGAATGTCCTGAAATTATAGATCCAGTTATAGTGAACTGCAGAAAAGGGAATAGAGTAAGCATGTAAGAACCGAGTTAATGCTTCACCAGGTACGTCTAACCCAGTCACTCGACTTCAGCAGTGCCTGTAATGGATGTCCAGGGAAACATAGGCTGTGTGTAAGACTTGTGAGCACTCACTCACGCTGACTGTTTTCTGCTTCGTGGATGACCTGAGCCCACTGTGGTTTATATATTTGGCAACCACAGTAGATCCTTTTGTCTGGGTATTTATTGCTTCTGGCCTGGATTACCTATGAAGTTTTGCATGCACAGCATCCTATGACAAGGAATTCCACAAGTCCCTCATCTGTGTGAGGAACAAACTCCTCCTGCTTGCTGTAAGCCTGGCTCACACTCGGCCCAGATGACTGCATCTCATTAGACAGTGGAAGTCAACATTTTCCCTCACTCCAGCCCTCTCACGATTTTATAGTTCACTATAATATTCTTTTCCATCCAACATAATGACATCAGCTGGTATGGGCCTCTGGCATTTGATAAACAGTTACTCATTTTAACATGCCATCTATGAAATTGTAGACTTACACTAATTAGAATAGGGGTTTCTTCTTTATTTTGTTTTTTGTTGTTGATATAAAACATCAAGCAGTTTCAAACCCACCTATATGCCCTCTAATATCTCGGACTATGCTTTTATTGCACATGGAACAGAAACTGGAAGCTTTTTCATTACGAGTCCCATCCTCCCTTTTGGTCCATGGATTAGCTTCAGACAGCAGCCATCAGAGACTACACTAATGTTTCATTAGAATTAGAGGGAATTTTTAGTATTGAGGCTGATTTTTTTTTCCCTAAAAGTTATGTTGAGGTTCACTGGAAAATTGTGGGTTTAATAACATTAAATTTTAAACATTTTTTGCTCAAAGGCTTTTCTATTCTGGATTTGTTCAAGTTCCAGGAAAATTGTCTCTTAACCCTTTTATTGGGCTAGTTGGTGTGCCACTAGAAAATTTCTACTGAATCTTCAAACCTTAGGAGCAGAGTATTCCAAACAAATACTAATTAGTTAAACATCCAAGATTGTTCTTACCCAACAGTAGGATATACTGCAACACACACAATGTATGTTTGAGCTGATGAACTCTTTCTCCCACCCAGGAACTGGTAATGATTTCACATTAGCAAGGCTAATTGACATCATGTTTACCTGCTGCAAACACTGACAGACGAACAAACACATTTCAAGTCCTAAAAAAGCCTTCTGTGCTTAAAATAGTTTTAAGGGTTTAGAAATATTTTTTTCCAGGTAGCAGAAATGAGATTTTTAATTTTACAGGTGTTATCCACAGTTGGATAAAAAGAAAATTTGAATCTGCAAGAAGTTCCAGACAGGGATTCTGATCCTTAGAGATTTCTTGGGACCTTGCTATGTTCTTTGGTTCTTAGAGCTTTATCTCAAGCTTGAGCTTCTTATTTACTGTTATTTACTCTTCATCTGCAGCTGAGGATCATTTAATTTATATCCCTTAACAAGAAATGAACTGACTCCTTGCTTCTCCATGTTACATATTCAATATTTTGCACACCTGATTCACTGTGCAGAAAGTTTAACATTGTTCAGAATCTTCAGCATTGCTGCCTGGGTTTTAGGACAGAAATTAATACAGACTTCCTGAAAACTCTGAATCATCTCTTTTTGCTTCTCTGCTTACAGAGTTTATGTAGATACATTTTGGCATTTTAATTAAAAGACAACAGCTTTTTCAGTCTAACGTCATCCCTTCAGATACTCTTCCTTGTTATTGTCCTAATATTCTGTCCATCTCCTACACACTATTCACTGTACCTTGTCTTTCTCATCTGATATTAGATGTTTACATTTATGAGAACCATTCTAAACTAACAGATTTTCTGTGCTCCTTCCAAGGATATTGTTCAGCTTGCAGTGTATACTTTCACTCTTCGTTACACAATTGATGCTTTTTCTTACCTCATTTAAATGTTTCTTGGTTCTTTTTATAGTGTGATGAATTTCTATATGTCTGTGTCTGGTTTCATACTCCTTTGTTCCATCACATATTTCTTCTAGTGTTTTTGCTTAGCCTTTTGCACTTTTTCTGTTATATTTATATCTGTAATATAGTTATACTACCACACCCTTTTATTGCAACATAATATAATAATACATAACATGTTTCTCTTGGTGTAAGGAAACTTGGCTACACAGGCTGAGCTTCATTCATCGCCTCAGAGTTCCAGTAAAATGTCACTCAGCCTCTCCGGCACAAGGGAGACACTTTAAAATGCACCAATAGTAAATACTTTCCTCATGGTCTTTTCCTGATCATCACTTGCTGTTTTCAAGTCACATCTCATCCTCCATCCCTCACGTCTTTACACAGGCCTGTTTTCTCTCCCAGTATAAGTAAGACAAATTATTTGTATTGTGCTGGCATTCAGGCTGGCACGTGACATCAACTTCTTTTGTTCTATATGTTGTTGCAGTCTCTAGCACAGGAAGATTTCTCTTCAGAAACAGGCTAGGTAAATACTTAGCACATATATCCAACATTTGCATTGGTTTCTCTTCCTTTCGGGAGCAAAATTAAATCAGTGGTATCCCCTAAAGGTGAAGTACACCTTGGTACTTGACTGCACGGGGACATGAATTATTTATTTAAGGTGAGATTTGCATTACTTACAGGTGGATGTCTAAATCAGGGATAATTTTCTACATTGCTGTTATGAGCAAAGAGGATACAGTCAATAGGATTAATGGAATATAGGGTGTAATTCATCTCAGCAGGTGTAAATAAATGTCTGTTTCAGCATGAGATGAATTGCTCCCAAGGCTTCATTGACACTATTGAGTAGATCCCTACTGATCATAAATAAAGAAAGTTTAGTTAAATAGATCAGGTGTTGTGATCTTTACTTAGCCAGAATGTCTGTGGAAGAGGTAGGAATTGAATGTCTATCATTAGATTTTATCCTGTACCTCCTAAATGAATAAATTATGGTTTATTTTCTGCATACTAGCCTGATTCTTTGAAAAGTGTATGTGAACTTTCAGGTTAAAGCAATGGAAAAAAATGGAGTAGAATCTGTTTGCCTGTATCTGCTCAACAGGATAACAATAATGTTCCCATCACTGATTGTAAAGGATGCCATAGAGCACTCCAGGAATCCACAGATCCAGTATAAGACAAAAGCTGTTCGACTTTTGCTTCCACTTTTTTATTGTTACTTTTATTATTTCCAAGGCTGTCATAAGCTCAAAAGTTACATTACAATCAGTTAATGATTTAATGGGAATAAGTAAGACAATTCCCTTAGAGCTAGTAAAGCCCCAGGATTAGACAGATTTCTGTCAGGTTATAATAAACCTTCCTAACACCTACTGGGCCCAGTTTCATACCTCTTCAAAGAATCAGTTAAAATACCACCAATAAAAGGGAAAATTGAAAGAGCTTTTTAATCACTTTGTTTGTCCTTAAAATCATACAAAATGCTTTCACAATGACACCAGCTCAGGGAAAAACAACACAAAGGCAAATCTTTTCATCATCTTTATTTAAGGGTATTTTAAACAGTGCATACAGAACCAGAATTACTGTACAGGTGTTTCTCATTTACTTCAAAGCGACATATTTTGCCCATACATCCCAATTTACACCCATTAGAAAGGGTGTGAATAACCTGATGAAGTGCCACTGATGCAAGTTATTTTCCTTTTCTGAATTTCTTGCCACTTGAACAGTGAAGAAGGGCTGTGACTGCAGCAGGTGACACTTAGTAAAGGTTTTCAAACCTGAAGATGCCTGGTGTTTTGCTCCTGGCCCCTCTTAAGGGGCTCAGGATCTGTTAGGGCTCCACCTTCTCTTGCTGAAGAGCAAGATTGCAGCAGCACCCAATGAAATTTATGGAAGAATGATGTAAGAGGTGTCTCACACAACTGATTGCTCTGTCTTTTGTTCACTTTCCTCTCCTTCTACTCCATGGTATTTGTTCTAGCAAAATATAACCATCAACTGCAGAAGGCTCAGTGCTGAACTGCAATCCAGTGCAGCTCAGTGCAAAATATGGCTCTGGTTGGTGATTAGTGGTTAAATCTAAGTACACCACTTGCATTTTCATTGCAGCAGTAATAATAGATGGAAAAAGCAAAGATTTTTTTCTACTTTACCTTCATTTATCATTTTGCACAATGCAACTGAATCTACCATATAGTTACAGCTTCTTTAAGATTTGCTAACTATGAAATCAACGTGTAATGTATTTCTTTGTAAAACTCCCTTAAGTACTGGGTTATTTTAGATGAAGTTTGCCAAATCAGTCTCATGCTGTGACCTCTGAAATGCTGAAGAGATGTCTTGTGTATCCTCTCCGCTTGAATTAAACACTGAACTTCTTTAAAACATGCATTTTAATTAGTTTTGGAGCTAAAAATGCCACCTGTGCTGAATGGTGATGCTGAGGGAATTCCATTAGTATTCCAGAATTTCTTTGAAAGCCATCTTCCATGTGACAGATGGCAAAAGATGGTACATGAACCAACTGAAATAAATAATGCAAATAAGTGTGGATATGTGCCTTGTGGATGTCCCTTTTTTCTGACCAGATTGTTATAACAAAAGCTGTATGTGTCAATACATTAAAAAAACAAAAACCCCTCATTTAACTATTTTTATACGCTTTTAGTTAAAACCTCATTTAACTATTTTTACATGCTTGTAGTTATTCCAAAATAATGAACTTCAGGTGCCCACTACAAATGAGGTTTATTTTTGCCTTGCAAGAACAAGCATGAACTTTATGTCACAGTTTAGCAGTCATTAAATATTGCCCAGAGACCACCATGTGCACGACAGCATATTTCTGCCAAGAAGGAGAAAGAAAAAGCATGTTAGTCTTACAAAGCCTAGATTTAGTATGTCTCAATTCAGGAAGGAAGAAAATAAGAAATCAGACAGGAGAAGAATCATATGGTAGATTGTTTGTTTCATGGCTCTAATGCTACATTGATCTTCTTCATATTGTCTATTATTCAGAAATAAAAATTGGTACTGCAGTTATTGTAACAGTATGCTTCCAGTCATGCAGCACTATCCAGGTATTAGCAATTTATTGGGAAGGCAGTATCATTTACGCATCCGCTGTTCCATTTCTAATTGCCTGACACTTATTTAGTATTGAATGGAAGGACATAGCAGAGATCATTGGAGCAAAACTCCTTTTCTACTCTGCCCCATAAGCTTCCCTGGCTTTCTAAGATATCTGTGAGACAGTCACTCACTCTCCCTCTGCTACGGTGAGAATTGAGAAACTCAGGATCCGGAAAGGCTCCAATTACTGTATTTTATGGGAATATATGTTGTTCATTTTTAAGGTGATAGAGGGCAAAGAAAGTCTTTTCCTTTTCGTATACTTCACTGCCTCTCTCTTATTAATCAGAAAACTTTTTGGCTCGAGCACAGCTTCAAATATATTTTTTTAAGGTGCCTTATCCTTATTGATTCTTTTGTGACTTGGAGCCTTTGAGTCCATTAACATAAGAGCCAGCACTGCACTCTCATGTACCTAACCCTGCGCTTCATCATCTCTCCCAAATCTCATTCAAAATGTGAGACTGACATGGACTAAGATCCATGTGGTTAGTATTGTATAGACCTCCCATTAAAAACTGGATTTCATGGCTAATGTCTGCCTTGAACACACCAAATCAATTTTAATATCATTATTTCTAGCATCTGCCAGGGAGAAGAAGGTTGAGTAGAGAAATCAATAAACCCTACAAAAAGAAGAAAAATAAAATATATAATTAATATATTCAAAAGTTTTGTATATCTGGTAAATGCTTATTAATCTCTTTGAGTTCAGAACTGCTGGTATGAACCTTTTTTGGTGGAAGTAATCAACAGCTGTGACCAGCTAATAGTGAATGGTTCCTCGTATATGATTGGCACCCCCACTTCCTGCTTGGTGTGTTTGCTTTCTCACACCATGTCCTAAGCAGTCCAACTTAATCTGAGCTTTTTCTCCAGGTCTGCCATGAAAGTTTCCCCTAATTAATTGGAAAAGTGCCTAATGGTGAAGGCTGAAAAGATGAGTAATGTTTGCAACAATGTCGTCAGAACAGCTTTTATACTGAAAGCAAAGACAGAATGAAAGGTAAAACAATATTTAAACTTAAACATGCTTTTCACTAGAGGACTTTTCATTCTCATTTAGTCTTTTAGTCTATTTTGCGTTATCTGAATTCAGTAATGTCTTTAAAAATTGGGTATTCTAGAATTTCAAACTACTTTTTTCTTGGCCCTGCCTCATTTACAAGGTCAGGCCTTGAAAAGTCTGTCAGACAGATATCTTGGATTTAGTTGTATTAACAGAGGAAGACATAGGCTGCATCTCATTCCCTAAAAATATGTATACAAAGGTACTGTATTCTGCTATATTGAAATTTAAATTCACCTCTCATTTAGAATATTGTGTATTAAATGATACTCAGTGAAAAATTACCAGTAAATTCAAGCAGTAGAAATGCATACACTAGGTCTTCTAGCATCCCAGCACATTGCATGCCATTTGTAAAAGTAAAGTTTGATAAACTTTGTCTTTTTTTGCCATTAGTGAAATAATTTAGACTTTTGGGGTAGACTTTTAGACTCCAGACCATTGCCCCCAAACGTAAACTCAAGGCTGTACACTCTGTCTTTCCATCACTGGACAGGAGGGAGTGTCTGGGAATGTGCTCTTGGTTCCCTCCAAATAGTGACCTTGTGTTTGCAGCAGCATCAGTCCTGCTTTGTCCTCTGTTAATGAGCTGTCTTATAATGTGACTAAACGCTCTTGTGTGATTTTCTGCTGACCAGTCATTTTCCGTGATTGCTGCCACGTCCACTGTTCTGTTTCTGCATGTCTGGGTGTGGGAAAGGACATAAGGTGCCCTTTTAGCTGTGAATTATTTGCCCACATGAAACCAATATAACAGAGGAGCTGCCGAGAGACCAAGACAAAGAATTGTCTCATTTGATAGATTATTAATCTATTAAAGATCTTTCTTCAGAATAAATTTCTGCTTTGTTACTTTCAGTCTTTTTTTGGCCTTCTAGAAAAAACAAACAAACCCACAATTATTTTAAAAGTATGATAATTTTTCCTTCTGGCTGGTTTAATCTTACTATCTTTGCAAAAGGTACTTTCACCTTGAAGTGAACCTTTGATCCTCCTCAGCACAGTTGTCTGTTTTAAAGGGATAGGTGGTGTGAGTGAGACATGACAAATCACAATGAGAGTAGCATTTTATAAACTGGTGACTATGTAAATGTCAATCTGTAAATGTTTGTTTTTATCGCTGAAACAGTCTCACTTGATTTCGCCCCATCAAATGCAAGTACTTGAAAATTCCACAGGGAAAGCAAAGACATTGCTTATAGCTCATTTCTTCCTTTAAATGTGCTCTAGATATTCAAGCTTTGAAAGTGTCTTTGTTCTTGCATTTTTGTAAAGACAGTTTTCCTGAGGGATATGCCAATAGTAATCACTGGTGCATCCACACCATAAATTGGAAATGCACATTATTGATTCTGTCAGAATTGTTGATGATAATGCAAAATATTAAGCAAAAAAAATTGTTTCAATCTTTTTCTAAAATTAGTTAATCTCCTATTGCATCAGGAGATGGATTAGGATCTGAATTTAACAGAGGAGGCTGTGTCAAATAGCACATAAGGATGAGTGCTGGTCCTGTGATTGTAGCCTGGGAATGAAGGTGAATGGATCTGGTTTGTGTCTCTCTCACATATTACCTCTGTGATCCTAGTCAGCTGTGTCTGCTTCATTCCCCCATCCATCTGTATGTAAATACAATAACAGAAAGATGAACGATTTATGTTAACTAGACCTTAACTCAAAATTAAGACACATATTGATTAATAAAACTATCAGCTTCCAAAATTAAGATGAAAAGAAACATAATTTTTGGCTTCTGATAGTACCTAAAACTGTCAAAGAATACAACTTGGAGAGAATGACTAAATGTTTAGGTTCTCTAAGGCATGTCTGACATGAAAAATGAGACAGACATAAAAAATATGGTTCTTGTTATGCAGTAGTATGCTTGGTGTGTGTGTGTGTGTGTGTGTGTGTTTTGACTGGGTTTTTTTTTTTCTGAGACTGTACTTAATTCCATTTGATTTGAAGCTCTATCTTGGCCTATGTAGTTCATAAACTAGTATTTTTTTATTTTTAAAATATTTTCCTCTGACAAGCAAAATGGCTCCAAGTGTATTTTTAATTATGCTACTGTAGGGGACTCTGAAGGAAAGGTATGTTTGATGAAAAAGAGTTGATACACAGTAGAAGAAAGTTTAGATTTTCTGAAACCTATGCTTAGTTAGAATTGACATTTTAAGAAAAGGTATTGAAATACACTGATAGACAACAATACTCTAAATTTGTTAGCTGAAGAGACGTTTTTCTGTTGACAAGACAATAACTTGCAGCAATGAAATTTGCCTTAGGTTAAATAAAACTTAATACTTTAAACCCAGATTTAGAAGTTCATTGTCTTTCTCTGACATTGCTGGTGTGTGCTAAAGAAGAATGATGTTACAGTTTTCACTATGGGTGTTTTTCTAAGTGTGAGTGTTTGATACATGCAAACCCAGCAAGGTATGAATAAGAGGTAAGTTGCTAACCCTGATATAATTCAAAATATAATTCCCATGAAAAGCAGATTATCATATATCATGGTACAAAACTAACATGCCTACCAATGTTATAGGGGAATAATATATTCAATGGCTTCAGATCATCTGGAATAAATATATGACTGAAGATATGTTTCACACTGCTCTGCCACAGATATCTCTCTACCATCTCTTGGATACACTTGTCTGTTCCAATCAAGAAAAAAGAGTGATTTGTTTGTCTGGCCATCTACTATTTTTTCTTACTGCTATTACTTTCAATCTTTCATTTCTTGTGGGGATAACTTCCCTACCTACTAGAGCAGAAAGAAGAAAATGTATTATCAGGGAATAAGGGAATATCCAACAGAAAAAAAAAAGTAAATCCACCTGTACGTAAAATCAAGGAATCCTTTAAATGTAAATAAATTTAATGGAGATGGAGTCAATGAAGTCAAAAAAATTTCCAGGATTCTCACAGGACATCTGTTGAAAGTAGCAAGGAGACTTTAGGATTTTGGTAGCAGACACTCACAAGGATGACCAAATCAGAAGTGGATGAGTTTCCTTGATTCATTCAGAGACTGACTCTTTCATTTTTGCTCCTTTAATGCTCAATTGAGAAGTATTAAGCTCTGAACAATACATGTCTACTGTTTCTGGAAAAGCTTGTGAAAAGTGATTATGCAGAAAAATGTAACCAAGAGCTGATATGTGTTGCAGTGGTTGAAACTATCTCGATAAGGAGGAGCCAAGAGGTCCCAAGACAGCAGAGGCATGGTGGTGAGACAGCTCCAAGGTGTGAAATACCCCTGAGTGTTGGATGATCTCTCCCTAGATTATGTTAATCCTCCTATGTTGATTGGCCTTGACCAGGTCCCTCACTCCACCCCTCCCTTCTCCCCGCTGGTTATTGTTGTATCTCCCTGCCTTCTCCCCAACCCTATTGGCCCTGGATCTCTATATCCATGGTCACTCAGGATCATTCGGTCTCTTTCGCTGTTGGACACCTTCAAGAATAAACCATCCTCGGAACTCCATGTGACTGAGCCCTCTGAGCTCTTTGTCTCTGGTAATGCCCAAGCTATCCAAAGCTCTGGGGTGAGTGTGTGTTTGTGCCTTCCACCGGCACGGGTGAGGGAAGGCTCTGCCTGCACAGTACCAAAGCTGTACTGGCCATGGTGATCTCTTTGAGCCATAGAGACACTTCCAGTAAATGCAGAGGCCTATTCCACTCCACCACCTCTCTGTATTAGATGTGGGCAATTTGCCTTGGAAGACATATCACTTACCCTTGTTTTAAACATGCAGCTCAGATTATGATACTTTGCAATTTACAAAGGAAGGAATTCTGCCAATGGTTTTCCTGTCAGTGCTTGAGCTTTAAATGTAGTGGATTTTTAGGGGTTTACCTTTAGGGGATATTTTTTTGCTACCTCCACAATGGAAAGTCGGGAAAAGTGGGCTCAGGGACATTTCTGTTCGAGATCAACCACATAGCAAGATAAAGATGACAGATGTTAGAGGTCCCTTACACATTTAATATTAAGAAACTCCAACTACACTGGATCAGGTCATGGGTATACCCAGGCCTGTATCTGACCTCTAACAGCCCCAAGCAATAGATGCCTGTGGCAGCAATTTTGAGATTCCAGGGTGTTCTCATTAGCAGCATTGTCTGCTCATCAACAGAGAAAATGACCCACCCCAAGATATAAACCTGCTCAATGGACTAGCTTCAGTTCATCTGCTAGAAACCACGGCTGAATCCCGTATTTGCAAAACGTTGGTAATATTAATTTAACTGCAAAAATGTTGATGGAAAATGTATTCTTTATGACAGCTTCTTATCGGAGAATAAATGCCTCATTAATCTTAGACATTTCATGCTAAGAATATTATTGAAGTTAGACAGAATGATGAGTAACATTGTAGGGAGCACAGATTGCTACATGCAGGAATGCTTTCGCCCATTAGGCTCCCTCCATACTATACAAGTTACTTCTTTTGTTCCTCTGGCTGCAGGCTGCAGCATGCTGCTCTTCCCCTGCTCCAGAGCTCCTGATTTAATTAAAAGAAGACAGATGGAGTGGAGTGCATTAATATACCTTCACCTGAATTCCTCTGACCATCTCAGGGAAAAAAAGTGGAGGAAGAAAGGGTCTTGAAACCAACTTCAAAATATTATGGGCAAGAGTAAGTCTAAGCACAATACCTGTGGGTATTCCCCAGCACATTCTGTTAGCTGTGTTTTCACCTTCTAATTCAATGACAAAACTGAGCAGGTATAAGATGGATTTTGAAAGTTTACACTGTTTTGCTGTGATGATAATTTAATCTATAATGGAAGCAAATATCAGAATATCCTATTGTGCCAAGATATTTAAAGCTGTGTGAATGCTATGAGTGTAACTGATATTTTTGACATTAAGAATAAGAGAAAGGAAGACTTGGTTGCAAGTTCTCCATGGGTGAACTAAGGAAGACTGCTGTGATAGTCCATTTTTCTTTTGTCCATTGAATGTTTTCTACGTTTTTGAAGAATTGTCTAAAACAAACCTTTATGTATTTGATCAGTGGTTTTATCATGAGCAAGGAGAATCAGAGACTTTCACAGTGAGGTTTATACTCTCCCTGTTTCAATAATGTGTGCCTGGTAGTGCGACTATGAATGGCAGATCCTTGCCTAGCTCAGAGAAAATAGGGATATTTCTTTAAGCTTCATTCTCGAAGAGCTATTTTAATAATGTAGTTATAAGATTTGGGGAATAAACTGTAAATCAGTTTTGAAATGCAACTGCTCAAAAATCTTTCTACTGCACTTTGGAGGTTCACTAAACATCTTGGGCTGTCAGATGAGCAGACATAAACATGATGTGAGACTGCTGAAGCATTTGAAGGAAGAAGGAAATTGGGGGTTCAAGAGCAAATTAACAAGGACTGTCTGTTGTGCTTAAGCCCATCTGCTTTCGACGTTCCAGGAGCTTGGATCCAGCCTATCCAATGGGCATGGAGACTGTGCCTACACTTTAGGTGAACTTTCAGTAACAAATTTAAAAGCTGTTGTTTGGAGGGCAAAACTCTTGTTTTTTAAAGTGCCTGCAAAGTTAAAAAGGAAGGACTATTTGGAGGTGCAAACTGTTTCTAGGTAACATTTCAGCATAGGCAAGGTTTAAAGGATATATCTCTATAAGCCTGCATAAGGAAAATTACATCAGCCTGATGAAAGATACATTTTTCCTTTTTTCAATATCTACTTCAACCACAAAACAGATCTGTTCTTTATGGGTATTGAAACAATGAGCGTAAAATAATTAGAGTTTGAAAAATATTTTTTCTCAACTACATGCATCTAAGTCAGTCCACCTAAATTTTCTCCTGTAAACAATACAAATGGATGTCTTTTTATTTAATTGGGAGATTCGTCCTGAGATTTATGTAGAGCTGCTAAATGGGAAGTAGAATATCAGAAAAACAAACAAATAATGGAATGAATCTAGAAATGGTACAATTGAGATTTGTAGTGTGAGGATAATTAGCTCAGACTGTTCCCAATATCTTGATATCAGTGTTTCACAAGGTCTTCCATCTGCAACTTTGAACTATCAGGCTAAACTCTTTTCTCACTGTGTGGTGCAATTTAACTGTGTACTTTTTTTCAATTCATTTTTATCACTGCCCAAAATTAATTCCTGGATTGGTAAAAGAATACAGACTTTTATCAGTAAACACTCTCAGTTCACATAGGGTTTGATTGTTGACTAAGAGTTTATTTATAACTGCAAACAGTTGTATAGAGATACATGGAAAAGAGATGCTGAACCAGCAATCTCTAACATCAAAAAGTAAATAAAACATACACTATAAGAAAAGAAGAGATAAAACCAAGGAGATACACTCATCATTGCTATTACTCATAAACTCTTTTGAGGCTATACTATTTATCATGACTTTATTTTCAAGTGTTATTTTATAGACTAAACCAACAGAGTTCTTGTTCTGATGGGGAGGCCTTTGAGCACAAAGGCAACAAAAATAGGTTATAAAACCATATCATCTGTCACGCTGCCACATTTCTAGTTCTCTTGAAATACATTCTGGTTTCCTAAATTCGCACCCCATAGATACATCCATTAAGGATTCATGCTTCAGATTAGGAATTTTAATTAAGATACTTTTGGATAGACATGTTTAAACTTCCATAAACATCAATAGATGTAAATTAATCTGTATAACCTGGTATACCTTCTATCAATCTGTTTCTAAAATTCATGACTATCCTGAAAGATTGTCCTCCAAAAAGAAAAGTACTGTGTCTTAAGGTTGAATATGCATTATGCTTCACAAGGAAGCATACAGTTTTAAAATATTTATTTGCAGAGAGCATTATTCCAGGGTAGGCTCATTTGCAGAGCAATAGTCTCTTTGTCTCTTTTAGCTGGTGTTAAAAAATGTTTTTACTCAACATGTCTGCTCTGTGACTTGTGATATACACATTAAGTGCAAAAGCTATAACTCATGGAGCACTTTATCTTTCCCTGCCCTGTTCCTGGCACCATTTTCTTAAGTATTTCACATACTGACCAAAGTTAATCATGTTCATTGTCAAATTGGTGAGAACCTTGTGATAGTTTCTTTTTTTTCCTATATAAATTATGAGACTTTAATGATGAGATATGGAATTCATATGACTTCTATTCTAATCAAGCAGCTGATAAAAAGAATATGTCTTATTATATTAAAACATTTTTCTGCGATTCACAGATAGACAGCTCTGACTTTTACCACTGGTAAAACAATGAAAAGACCCAAACTAGGCAAAACAAGGGAACAAGAAAAAGCCTACTGTTTGCAGCAGTACAATTACCCTCTTTAATTGCTTATCTTCAGTGATTTAAGCAAACTCTAGGAATCTTCAGGGAGATAAACATTAGCTATTTCTGAAACAACTAAGTGAATCTTAGAAGAGGAGACTAAATACAAACATTCAATGGGTATTTTTCCCAAAAAGCATACAAAACAAGTACTGATCACCTTCTTCAAATCAACAAAAAACAAATCCATAAATTCACTGGTGTGTTTAATGAGAGCTTACAGTAGTGAAATCTATCAGAGTATATATCTTTTTACTTTCACTTTCTCCTCATACTCTTTCAGAACAAAAGTTTAACTCAGTGGATAAATACTTCCTGGTGTCTTTGTCTACCGCTGCTTGAGGTTCAGTGCAGAACTTTTCAGTCCTAGATGGTGAGAAATATCATAACAGCTTGCTATATTACCAGGAGCTAATGTTTCAGACCTATTAGCATGTGATATATCTGAAGTGTATTGTCAATAGAATGTGCAGATTCCTTGCTAGACACTTGTGACACATTTATAAAGTGTGTTTGCTGATCTTTCTTTGGCAGGTGCATCCTCCCATATTTCCTAAATATGTTCCATTGTTTACAGCCTTGCAACCAGCTCGTTGACAACAGATATTTTCTGCTATTGTGGCTTCATGAATGGAGTTCTTGCTAATTCCCTCACTAGTTCATTTTCAGGCACAAATATAACTTGCGATAATGCCCTTTTCTATGCACCAAGTCTAACCATTTTAAAATCAAATTTAGTTCCATGCTTTATTGGTTTTTCATGAACTTTGAAAGTACTGGATGCAATTTGTCCCATATCCCAAATCATTTCATCATACTTTGACAGCCAGTTTAATTAACCCACAGGCTTTTGGATCTTGCACTGTAATGTATGTCAATTTTGGGTTAGGTTCTGAGTTGGGATATTCATCAAACTTACTGTAATACAGTCATTTTCCCACCTTCATTTCAGATAACACATAATTTAATGGATTGCAAGGCCAGAAAGAACCATTGTTATCACCTCATGTAACCTCTCACACAAATCAGGACAATGAATGTCACCCAGAGTTTTACCCACTTATCAATTTATTTTTAGTGTACCTTGCTACAAGTGCTCTGAAATAAATGGGCCACGTTTTTTCTTCTATCATCTCCATGTTTTCAGGATATTCTGCAAGATTTAATTTTTTTGTGTCCTCTTCAGGAATGATTTTCTCTTTTTTTTCAACCCTATTGTGTTCCCATTGTAGGTGATGGTTATGAATCAGAAATAGATGGGTAAGAACAGTCAATCTGTAAACATTACTCAATCATATGAATGAACAATGTAATTTTTATATTCCATTATAATAGCAGAGTTTATTTTCTTACAGAAGCTCTGAAAAGCAAGTTTTCTTTGCAGTTTTTGTTGGCTCGGTTGAGTTCATGGTGAAATCTAGATGTGAATAAGTTTAAGGGTAGAAAATTTTCTAGTAATGGATTCAAATGGCAATGAAGGTGTTAAAGCTAAAACATTTTTAAAATATGTGTACTCTGACAGGAGAGGGGAACATGCTGAATCACTTACAATGATGAATATTTAAAAATAGGGCACAGATGTCTAATTTAAATACAGAAATTTTCTTGGCATCTTACTAGTTGTTACTACATTTTTTTAACATGTATTTTATTCACACATTCAAATTTACTTGCTCTGATTTGCTTTGTCAACTGCAGGAGGCTGACTGATAATCCACACTTCGAAAGCTGCCAGTGCCTCTCAAACAAATGTGAAATTTAAGTTTGCAGTGGGGCTTCAAAATTGTTCGAAACTTTTAGTTGCTTTGTCATTAAGTTTGGTGGGTGAAAGTGCTTTTCTGATGGATGAGAGAGATGAGTTAGAGGGTGAAATCCTGGCGCCTTTGATATTATGACAGACCTCCCATTGACTGTAATGGGGCCAGAAGTTCACCTGCTGTTATCTGCTTAGCTATCTGTCTGTACATTTTTAATGTACTCAGGGAAGTGGAATCTGAACACTGGTTTAAAGCTGGGATATGGAAATACCTCTTCTTCCTAAGTGACTCCATTGATTCTGCAGTCTGTAAGATGTGAGGAGCTGCTAATCCTTTTCAAAGCAGCTTCAAATAATGCGATATGAAGAGCAATTTAGTATTCAAGTAACCTGTTTGCAGTGTGCTTAATTTTTCTTTACAGCTTGATTTTAAATAGTTTATATCTTTTAAGAAATAAAGTATTTTTTTAAAGGAATTAATATTTGGCAAAACAAATGTTTTCTTCTACAAGATTTTCATTCTAGCTAACATTTTTCATGAAAAAAAAAGATGAAAATTATCTTCAGCTGTGTTTGGCTAATTTTTTCAGCTTTCATTTTTTTCAGAATATTTTTAACAAAACAGCTTATATGTTATCTGCTTAAACAAGAACTGAAAATCAGCTTTTAGATTAGTTCTTCTCCAAAACCTCATATTTCTATAGTGATTTAAAATTTCTAAACAACTAAAAACCCAACAAAACAAAACAAAACACAAACACAAACAGTAAAAAAAACAGGTCTGGAGCTTTTTACCTAGCAGTACAATTTGGTATACTTATTATCTAGTCATTCATATGCATTTAAAAACAAAACAGGGAGACTCTGCTCTTTTAATGAGATACTATAATCAAAATGACAAAATTTGTTTTAAAGAGTCTATCAATTCCTTTTTTCATCATCATCCAAACATTAAATACAGCATTTAGTGGGTTCATTAAGGTAATGCTCGTGAAGCCTCTTTCTATTCCTGGTGTATGCAGCTATTATTATATTAATTTCTCTAGCAGATTAAACTAAATTGTATTTAGCTCATGCACACAATGCAGGAATCATAATGGGAAATTCTGTGCCATGGATCATACAACAAGTAAGAACAGATGGCTATCACATTTGGGTTTAGAACCAAAATCTATGAATCTTCATTTATTCAGTGCCTTCTGACTAATGGAAAAGCGTAGGTTTGTTTTCTCTAAAATGTGCATGTGTCCTTCCATTGAACATTGCTGGCAGATATATAAGTATTAATAAAATAGTTTTGTGAATGCCTCAGAAAGTTACTTGAGGGGAAGAAACCAATGAAATTACAATGGAAGGTGTTTGTACAAAACAGCATCAAGTATGTTCCTCTCAGCAGTGGCAGACTCAGTTAAATGTGATGGGTGTGCTAAGCCTCCTTCATGAAGGTTAACTTAAAGGTGGACTTTAATGGCTTCTGGGTTTTTTTGTTAGATTATATGGGCTGCAAGCAAAGGCTTTTTTTTTTCTTTTTTTTTGTTGTCTATATTTCACCATCTTCTTAATCTTTAATGTGTTCTCAAAAATGCAGTGACTCTGAGCTTGGTTGAGCACTTGATGCCCACAAATCCATTTTGGCCTTGCTCTGACAACTGCTTGCTTTCCATTATATTCACAACTTCCCTTCAAGCTTTTTGGAAGTTGGATTACTAGAGAAAGTTCTGTGGATGGTTCCCGCTCTGGTGATTACTATTTGTCTATTTTCACTCATGAACCAACTGCATTATCTTAATGCACATGCCATGAAGGCTGCAAAGCTGGGTCTTTATTTATTTAACTGATAATTCCTGTAAAATGACTCCCCTGGATGCCTATCAAGTGATAGTCATTAATATGAGTAACGGATGTAGAACATATAATGCACACTCAAAGCTATACACTATTTAATTAAATATCAGCATATAAAACAGACAATGAACTATTAATTTTTTTACCATTATGAGCTTTGCAGTTGATATTGCAAACAAAATGCTAAAACACATCTTCCAACAGGGAAACAAGGAACATTACTTCTGTTTATGATTTTGTCTACTTAATTTGTGCATAGAATTACTTTTTAAAAAAAGCAATTGAAAAATTAATAAATTACACATATTTTTTATTGAAAAGTATATAACCATAGATATCTGGTAACATATTGTGTAATATTTAATATCTGATAGCTAATAAGATGCAGAGAGTGAAAAAGAGAGAGAGAAAAATGCTATGTATTCAATTTTAATGGCAATAAAAGCATCAAAGTAATAAAACCATGCCTTTGGGTAGGAGCTTCCAGAAACTGGGCTAAAACCTGTGCCACGTAAGGTAATTGTGACCTGCTGACAAGCTAAGAGGTCATCACTTCAATTTCTCATGGAGATATTTTTGACTTAAAAGTCTTTCAATGCATAAGTAAAATTATATGTTTGCCTTGATTACCAATGACTTGTTTCCCTGGGGTATTATTATAATACATAAGGATATTTATATAGCATATAGGTAAAGATATTTTTTCTTTATTACAGATTTTTCTAGAATACTATTAATTGACAGAGATAAAATCCATTAGTAGAACTCATTATTTTTTAACTTTTAATTTATTTACACTGAGAATACCTCCTCCTCAGATGATTAGCTGCACTATTAGTAATAATAATTCTTCTTTGCTTTCCCTTTATTAAGACGGCTAATTCAATTTTGTATGGGGATGAACACTATCATACTGGCTGAAAAATAGATGAGGTATGTGGTAATGAAACAATACTGTGGGCTACATCTGGGATTAATTCAGCTGTATTTCATATTAGATGTTATATAAAATGTGCATTATTATTCATATGTTATTAACTATGGTGTTGACTTGTATAGAGTGGACATAAATAGTGGACAGAAAATGTAGGTGAATTTTCTTACCATATTCTGTAAAGTCCTGTATTTAAATAATGTGAAAAGATATCTTTTTTCTCTTCCATACCTCAAAAGAAGAAGAGAATTGAAGTATTGAAACATAACTGAAGGAAACAGTTTGAAAGTTTTTGCTGTGAGTTTTTGAACTGTTAAATGCTGTGCTGTTCAGTAAACGCAGTCATAGGATACCCAAGAGCAACTGTAGTAAACACCAATTATACTATAAAAAACCGCAGAGTTGGGTGAGATTTATGTGTTTTTACACAGAAATTGCATGTTACTCAATGCAGAACAATTTTTGAATTCACATTTGAGGTGATTTACTTATACTTGATTTCTTTGAGAAATCTGCTTTGGGTTGACTGACATGGGTTTTCTACGTCCAATAACACGCACATAGGAAACGTGAGGCTTTCTTGAGTCAAAATATCTGTCACAATCATCTATCTGTAATGTTATTCTGTACGGTTTCTTCATGAATTATATATAGGTTAAAAGAGTTTGCCATAAATAGCGGGTTCACAGAAAGGACAGGATGAACATTTGAACTCATTGGTAAAAGGGGGAAGCCATTTTTTACTCTCTCCTCTCAACTTGCAGTCACCCATCTAATGCAGCCAGCTACAAATGTAACATTAGTTCAACATTAAAATTCAATCAGCCTCTTTCTTAGTTTCCCCAACAGGTCTCAGATATTGCACAAAAAGGCACTACGAGGCTGCCACCACAGCTCTTTCCAAACACTGTGAGGGAGTGGAAAACACCATGTCTTTGGTAGGCTTACATGAGTCAGGTAAAAGAATGTAGAATCATTGTTTAACCCTGTGAGAATCATTTAACCCTGTGAGGGTTTTTTCCTTCCTTTTGCTTGGCTGTATAGGTTTTTTCTTTATTAGTTTGATTTTTTTTAATTTTAGTTATCTTTTTTTTTTATCCTTCATACATTTTACTTTGTTCGAGAAACAAAGTGCATTTGAGAATGTTGAAAAGAGAAATACAATAATATCAATTGTTCCCAGTGCTGTGAAGAATGCCCACAGACACAAGTGTGAAATTGTAATTAATCATTCAGTTAGTGGGTAAGCACTCTGTGTGGGAGTGAAAAAGGGAGTTAATTCTGGTTTTATTTCCAGTGCCATCAGATATCAAGAGAGGCATCACTATAGTCTGAGTCATATGAGCAAAAAGGAATATTTGGTCTGTATATATTTTCTTATAAAACTGTTTCTATGACCACATTATGTATACATATTTATTCAACTTTGTATGTATTATGTAAGCAAAGATTGAGAAAAAAACAACTGTAACCCACCAGACAAATTAAAGAAAATGAGTCTACCCCAAACCTGCCAAAGATGCTGCTGCAAAATGCAGTTCCCAGGCAAATGGAGCTGGTTTTACTGCTGAACAAGGCCATTATAGTGAGAAAAACCCAGAAATTCTAGGTTTCTAATGAGGACGCAAATATAAATAGATTCAAGCGTCCTAGTGAAACAGTCATTTAAAGAATCCAAAGTGGGTTAAAACTATAAAATAAAATGAAGTGAAGGTGCTTATAACAAGACAGTATTTGTTAGTTTTCGGGCTTAACCTCTCTGAAAAAAAGTAGTTTTCAAGGATGATTAGTTATGCTTTTTGAAGAGAATAGGCACACCATTTTCTTACAACATTTTGTTACTAATGCACCTAAATGTATCAGAAATGAGCTGTGAAAAGACAGAGTGATTGCATTCTTCTACCATAGTTTTGTAAATATCATCTTTGAGGACTCTGCCTCTGCACTCTCTAAATTGTGTTGCTTTCTGTCAATCTAAATTGCCAAGCTTACTTGGCTAATTCCAGAAATCTTAAATTCATTGTTTATTCAGAACCTCTCGCAGCATTTCTACATACCATGATCTCTCAGTCATGGCAATTTTAAATAGCTAGTTGCTTGTCTCAGGTTTCAGAAAACAGTGAAATACTGTTTTGCTTCAGCATGTCATTAAGGATTGACTCTGTAAGCACTTTTTTGTGTACTTGACTGCTCAATTGGATAGCAGACTTCAGAGGAGTTGTCCTCATGACTTATTGTACTGATGTGAATTTGTTTTGTCTTTGTCTGTCTATACAGAATGCTTATTAGTCAAAAAACCCCCTGCATCTTTCAGAATATGCTGAATTAGACTTGGTTCAAGTAAGTATAAAAAGAAAAGTTTTTTTTCCAGAATGGTTTAGCAAATTGCGAATAATGAATAAATAATCTAAACACTGTCATTTCTGATACGCTCATCTGAAAGCTTTAGGTAGTTCTGAAGTGGCCTTTTTTTTGTGAAAATGCTAAAGCTCTTTATAACATTGAGCTGAAATAGTTTTTGGTGATTTTACTGGCCTGTAAAGACAGTGATGAACCTGTTCAGTGAAAAAAAAAGCATTTTGACCAACTCTTTATGCTATTTCTCAAAAATTCTGAAAAAGAACAAACAGGAAACCAACTTTTTTTTATTTTTTCCTTTAAAAAAAATATTTTCTTGTTACTATAAGCACATTTCTGATAATGTAGTTGATTTTATAATGCGGTGATGAGGTATTAATTTCATATTAACATGATACTGAATTTTTAAAGTATAGCACCAGGGAATAGAATTAATTTAAATATTTTTACACTTACAAGAATATTTGCTCAGAAAAATGATTATATATATTATTAAATATAATAAGTGAATGTATTTTTTTAGAATTTTTGTAGAATGTAAGACATGTGAAAATCACTTGTATGTATATTTAATTAATTTAACCTAATTATTGATGTTTCAATCTATTGCTGCACCACTTGTGCAAATCTCTAATTTAATTCAGATGTAGCTTAGCCTTTACTTTTTAGTCATTTAATGTGCAAACTATGATGAAAATGCCAACATATATTGATTTATTATCAAACATCGCTTCTAGCAAAATTTTAAATTTCACATTAAACTTTTTTTATTGAGTTTGCTTTCTTCTTGGAAAATTATCTTGTCATATTCTATCTGGCACTAGTTAAAAGCACAGAGGACTCTAGAAGCTGCAGGGAAAATACAACTGTGTTCTCTTTGAGACCATTTATGAAGCAAGAATAAAGTTTTTCATATGCAAAAAAAAAATTAAAATCATTGTAGTAAGTCAGTAGGTTTATGCTCTTATGTTTAAATGACAACATATAATTCACACAAAAATAGCATGGTGTGTCAAGAAATTCTTGGCAAAAGGGTTTTGCGACACATTGAGTTCTTTTTTCTCAGCAAGAAACTTGTCAAACCCCTGAGACTCCTAAATTATATTTCCTCTAATCTACAAGAGTAGTTGTTGTTGTTGTTCTTGGTTTTTTAAATAGAGTTTACTTGCCAGGTAGGTTTATAAATATCCCCAGAGTCTCACTCAGCTGTAGGTGAAAATGTTGGCAAGAAAGAGCTCGGTGACCCGTCTGGGCCAGAATCCTTCCTGCTTGTTGCTCTCACTGCAGCTTCCCAAGGGTCAGCACCATCCTGACCACCTCCAGCCACGTTTAATACATTGACAAAGAACTGAATATATTGACCCAACCCAAACTGATTATGTTGACAAGAGACATTTCAGGAAGAGAATGGCTCATTATTTATTGCTTTACAGAAACCATGTCAGCAAAAGTGAAAAAGAAGTAACAAAAAGGAAATTTAAAAAAAAAAAAAATCAGTTTAAAATTCAAGGAGAACCCCCCTAAGGCATGGGTTCTACAGATTGACTTTCTGGAAGCATTCCTTTGTTCCTAATTCCATCAGGGAGGGCACACTTAGCCCAGATCACTGTCTTGCCCTCTCCTCCAAAGCTGCAGAGCAGTGATACCTTCAAAATACCAAGGGGTTGTTTTGCAAGTAATGACCAGCAATTTGGATTCTAAAATTGTGATTGTGGCCCGAATGAGTACAGTGAGGAACATGTGAAAGGCTCCTTTCTAGCAGATTAGGAAGCCACAAGGTTTAATGCACTCTTAGGAATTCTTAACAGCTGTTATAGGCAGTAATTTATCTCATTTAATTTTCACCACAGAAAAGAATAAGTAGAAGTAATCTACTTAAACTAATCATCTAAGTCTTCTTTTTTAGGATATGGTGAGACTGTCTCCTTAAAAGGATAAGTCCTAGTTTCGGTCCCACGTGTTAGGTTGGGAAGGGTTTCTCAAGGGCTCACATAAGGAACCCAGACAGTTAATTTAAGTACAGCAACTTATAAAGCTTTCCTTCTCAAAGCACACCAGAGACACTGGTTCTCTTTCAGTTTTATTTAGCCAAGCATTGGTGGAAATATTTTCTACCTTTTGGTTTTTTTCATTCTTTTTGTAAGAATTTGTTGCCTTGAAGCATGAAGGCTGGCATGGAGTTTATTAGAAATTTCCTCATGGGTAAGACTTGAAACTTTTATTTCCCTTTTGTGATAGGCTTATGTGGCTTTATTCTATATTCAAAATACTGGTGACATTGCAAGTTAAGACATTGCAAGTTAAAACACCCTGCATTTTTGCTCTCTGTTTCAGAGCAGTAGTTGCAAAGTTTTTAGGAGAGCAATGGCTGTTTCGGAAATATCTTTCTAACAGTTATGACATCATGGTGCAGAAAAATAGACAAATGAGATTCACTATCACTTCAAAAGCTTTTAGAATTCCGAGGAGCTGGGATAGGTTGTGAGGACAGAAGACAAAATGTGGAGACTGTGGGGAAGCAAGGGTTAAAAGGAGGTGTATCTCAGCACCTCAGAAAAATGTGAGAAGTTAAAAAGAAATTTCAGAAACTATTTGAAGGGATATAATACCAGGGGATTTGGAAAAGCTTAGCTTGACCAAAGACAACCAGTATTGGAAAGGAGTGCTATGCTTCACTGCCTTGTAATTCTTTGTGACTGCTCCAGCTGGAGGGGGCCACGGGATGGTGTTTATGGTGTTTAGTTTATCAGGAAATGTCTGACAGTGCCATTAAAAGTTGATGCCTATGGTGCTGAGCCATGACACAAACAACTGGCTCATCTGATTATGAAACTGCTTAAAATAAGGAACAGGCAAGACAAAACAGGCAACGACTGGATAGAGACATTAAGAATAAGGAAATTGCACATTCTGGCTTCTCTCTTTGTTTTATGTGAGAGACACAGGGGATGATGATGCCTGGTGGGAGCAATATCTTCAAGCCGGCAAGTTTCTTAATGTTCAGAAAGAGAACAATGGGGGACAGGACCACCAGATTCAAAGACAATGAAAATTCACTGCAGATGAATAAAGAACCATATGCCTCAGTGCAGTGGGTGTGAAAGAGGCCAATTTCCAGTGCTGAGCATTACACAGTGGGTCTGATTTCCAAACGTATGATGCCACTGTAAGATGGAGAAATGGTAATCCTGAGAAGCAATTTACATGCTCTCCTGTTTCACATATTTTTCTGATGTCTATCTGGTTCCCCACAATGAGTTTTGTTACATGTATTTTTTTCTTCAATTGTAGCCAGAATATGTTATCTAAAGGAGATTTAACCCAAACAGCAGAAGTGAAGAACTACTTTCATTTCATGACACATGTTTTAAAATAAATATTTTCTAATAAATAAATAAAAGGACAAACAAATAAATAAATATAAATATATTTTCTAATCCAAGTTGAAGTTGATGGACTGTAGAAAAAACAGACTGAAGATATTTTACAAAGATTTGCACAGATTTTATCTTTTTTCATTCTACGTAAGTAGTTGCAGGCTGATGACTGTTTCAAAATACACTTATAAGAGTACCAAAATATGAATGAGTAATAAAGTAAACAGGATTCTTTAGAAGAGCACATGTTTGCACTATTCTTGATAAATGTTCCTAGCTCTTTTTTCCCGTGTTTTTTTCTCCCCTCCAAAAAAGACTCGATTCACAGGACTGGCATTTTACAGTCATGCCTAAATTTCAGGGATGTCTATTAAATTGAAATACTACCATATAAAAAAGAATAATCAAAGTGATAAACACTCTGCTTTTGTTGCTATTGTTGCTGCTGTGTTTTGTTGTTGGTTTTTTTTTACCACATAGAACATTGAGATTCTCGATTTGCAGTGAGTATATTTGATCATTCAACACCACACAGAAATAGCATGAGTGCACAGCTGAAAACAGGTCTCTGGAAATGCAGATTCTGAATGTTATCTTTGCTCTTTAACTCTGTTTTCTTCACTTTTTTTAGATTCGTTAATTCAGAGAAATACCATATTCCTGCAAATGATACAGATATTTTTGAATTACTGTGGGGTTTTTATGAAGTATAAACCTTTTCCTCAACTTGAGTGCAGTAATGAAAAGACAGCAACCAAGACAGCTAACCAACAAAAAAAACATAACAGGGGGACTCTGTTATGTTCAGTGTTCACAGCAATGTAAAACAATCTCTCTTCAAAATGAGTGGGCACCAGCTCCTATAAGCTATTAACAGTGCAACTTTAACAAAACAATATTAAACATGACAAGAACTAATCTGAGAGCACCAGCAAAAGATGGCAGTCTGTCTGAGTTGTCCTCCCATTGAACTTAGACTGCTTAAGCAAACAAAAAATGTCATTAACTTACAGCTATGAGTGTGCCAATTTATTGTCAGAGGAAATACTTTGAGACTCCTGACATTTTTTTAGAGTATTAAAAAACTTGATAATCCGAAGTTAAGTTCTCACATGTATTTTGATGTCTGTTTTCTGGGAAAGGGTGCCCATTCTAAGTATTCCCTGTTCTGGTAATCAGAAGGATCTGTTTGAGTTTAATCTTATTTCTTTGAGTTCAGTGCTCCCTGATTTCTGTGGAGGAGAGTTGGATGTGTCTTAAAACTAACATCTGTGTTTTTATTATAAACATTTCTTATGTACATGTGATTACTTGGATCAATACTGAAACTGATATGTTGTCAGCTGTGAAGCCACTTAGCTGGAAGTTTCCCCTGAATAAGAGTCTATAGAACTTTTCAGCACTTTCAGCAGAGATCTGAATGCTGACCAGCATGACAGCAACGATGAAAACTGAACTTGAGGCTTGAAAATGTTTGCTCTTCCCCAACTCCCCTAAGATCTGCAGAGGTGTGTTGTCAAAGCTTCTTGCCACCCAATTCAGATAAACTGATTGGGTGATAAACTGATAAAACTAACCCATGCCCCTTTGCTGAACAGGGCATGGGTTAGGTGCTGAAATTCACTGGGATGAATCCTGCTAAAGGACACCTAACCTGGGGGATACTGAACCTGCACAATCGCTTGGTCCAACCCTTAAATGAGCCACTAATACACAGTTAATTTCAGCCACTTCCAGTGGGAAGTTTGTGTGCTAGCAACACCATTTCAGCTTGGTGGAGGTGTTTTGTCTTTCCTCACCAGGATTTGGCAGTGATTCTAAAGCATGTCCATGTCCATTCCAGCCCTGAGCCCATAATGAATGTCTCAGAGTGCCAGACTGCAGTCCAAATAGGGGTTTCATATTTGCCTTCATGCTAGTCTAAACCTTTAGCTCATGTGCTTGCCACCAGAGCTGCTGACAGAATTTTTTATGAAGGAAGGAAACAAAACCAAATGATATTTAGACTATTTGATTCTGGAATAGAAATGTAGTAATTTTGGAAGATGCAAGTACGAATCCAGGCATTATTTTAATGACCTAGTCCATTAGTGAGCCTCTCAATTAGCAAAAATAACCTTGCTTATGTGAATAGTCAGTACTCTAAATACATGTTTTGGCTTACTGGGCCACTTGAGGCACTTGGCATATAACACTTTAAGTATGTTGTTTTGGACCCGTGACAATTCCTCCTGCAGCCCAAAAGAAAGATGCACTTAGATGAAACGTTGGCAAAGGACCAACTCCTACAAAGAAATGGCAATTTCTTGTCAAAGACACAACACAGCTCTATTCTCATTTCCTGGTAAATGAAAGTGTTCTTGCTGTGACCTGTAAACATATTACACACTCTCCTTCAATTTTCTTGGTTGCAAGACTGACCCTTGCTTGATAAAACTGCTTAATTATGGCAGCGTGACAGGAGCATGGCAGTGGTCCTCACATTCCCATTGCCCCCAAACATGTGCAGATGCCAGTGAGAGTAACTAGTCTGGGATTTATTCTACAGCAACAGCTATTTTCCTCCCTTTTATTTTTCAAACTGCTTTCTTTTTCTTGTCTTACTTTTTAATAAAATTTCTGTGCTTTCTCACTGTGTCATGCAATGTATTTTGCCTCTAGACAAGAATAAAGTGAGAAGGGAAGCAGAAAAAAGAACAGTAGATGCTCCATGGTATTGCATAGTCTATGTACACTGGTCTTGTTTACAAACCTCTGTCAAGTGATGTTCCTGTGCCCCAGAGGTAGAGGGAGAAACATTTCCCATTTAGCTTTGTGACTGCCAGCCACAAAGCTTTATTGTTTTTGACTCTCCAACTCTTGGTGTTGTAAGTGTCGTGAAAGGAATTCTTCTAGCCCTTGACTTTACTTTTCTTGGTCTGAATCAGGCTAACTATTTTTGGGTTTAGTACAGATCCACCATCTTGTCCCAGCGAAGGATAAGGGCATCAGTCTGAGGACAGCTTGCTTTAGTTTAAATACATTTTGCTCTACAGTATTTCCTGGTTTATCTAATATACTCAAAAGAAATATAATTCTCACACACAAAAGCCTTTCATATAATGTAGGTGGTGTCAGATTAATTTATACTTTCCTGAAGGCTTTTTTCCACTGTGGCAAAGAAGTAAAAAAGGTGAAAACAAACATCAGAGTAATTGTAGTGCAGCACAACCTTGCTGAATAAATGTGGTTTTTTAGTGAACTGGTCACAGATGCACCAGCATGAACACCTTTTTCTGAGGTGACATTCAGAAGCCTACTGAATATAGAGAAGGACCATACATTAATATGCTGATTCCACTCAAATTAGGGCTCCTTGGTGCCTAAATTTATTTCATATCTGAGTTGCATGGAAATAGGAATTATAGTGAGAGGTAATCTCAATGGAAATATATATAGTCTATGAAGCAGCCAGGGGGTTTTCAGAGCAATGCAAGAAAAGGGCTGTTGGTGAAGGCCCAGTGTAAGAAAAGGCCTTTAGATGAAGGTCTGTGTTTTGCTAAAAAAGGTGTTTATTTTGTATTGTGGTTTAACAAGAAAATTCATGAAGAGGTGAGGGCTTCTATGACCATTTAAATGTGTGTATGCTGGCAACCTTCCATAAAGAAGAGAAATTAAATTAGATAGTACATTAACAAGCTGTAAAATGTAAGAGTCATTCCTATAAAATAAAAAATGAGACTGTTCTCTCACTTCTCTAAATCACTCTTTCTTGTAAATCCTTAAAGGTTTTGCAAATTAGTACAGTGTAAGTTGTCCTCATTTTATAGGCCTTTGTATTTTGTTTGTTTGCTTATTTATTTTTATGTTGGGTTTTTTTGGCAGGCTCTCACAGCAAGTCAAAATAAGAGCTGGAAATCAAAGACAGATTTCTTAAGTAAGGCCAGATGTTACGGCTACAACAGCACACAATTTATAAGAAAAAATTAACTGTTCTAAACTTTAATGTTCTTATTTCCTGAAACACTGATCTAAAGCCATGATTTTTGATGGAAATATAATTTGATAGGAGTACCTGGATCATAATCTAAAATAGCAGTGGTTTGTTTCTGAGCTCACGTTGCCTTGGAAATGCTCTTGTAAGTGTTCAACTATTCAGATCTGGACATGTGTTATGCCTTAAACAGACTTCACTCTCAGGAACAGTCTTGTCTCAAGAGGAATGAGCAGTGCACCTCCAGGAAGAAGGATTAGTAATGTCTCCACATGTTATTTCTGATCAAGGATTTTTCTGTGATGGGAAACTTTGTTGGTCCTCAATGTTTGCATAAGAACTAGAAGAATGGCAAAGAGCAGAAATGCACCAGCGATTTTGTATTCCAAACTCAAAAAAGTCTTATCTGAAAAATTACAGAATGTGCTGAAAAGGAAAATCCGACATACATAATAGGAAAAGACATCTAATTCAACAGGTAGTATTTCAATTTTCTGCTTTTCAAGCATATCTTGTGGGAATATAAGTTTCTTCAAACCACATGAGTAAAATTTTGGGAAAGCATTAGAGATTGCCAGTACATCTACAGTTTACTCTGTATCCCACATCACTGGCTGAATTTAGGGATGCCACTTATGAAGGTGTTTATGCATACATAGAAGGTCCCTTCCAACTCAGGCTATTCAATGATTCTGGGATTCTATATACATTTTTTATTCCACATATGCAGAAGTAAACTTAGGTCATAATGATGTGAGACTTTTCTTCAAAAAACAATGTTTGCAAAGAGACAGTGTAAGGAGTGACATTCTAAATATTTTATTTATCTTAATTTCTAAGATATTTAATAAAAATACTCAAGATATTTTTAAAAATTTGTTATGCCTTGGCATTTTCATGCAGACTCCCACAGAAATCAGCAGCAACTCGTTTGTAAGGAGAAATACTGTCAGAGTGACTCTGTTTGTGTGGTATATACACCCCAGTAGGTGTGAACAGAAATTGTCTCTTCCTGTAGAGCTGTATTATGAAGTATGAATGGCTGGTGAGTCCAAGGAAGAGCCTAAAGACCTAATCTTAATTATACTTAAACTGAAATCTTTATCAGGTTTCAGAGTTTTTCTGAGTCATCCCGGAATCCTCACGCAGCTGTAGGGGCTGATAGTGATATAAGCACCACACCTGGATTTTGACCCCAAGACTTGGGTGATATGTATTCGATGTGCCATCCTCTTTTTTTTTTCCCCCCTCTGTGATATGCAAAAGCAAATAAATTAGACTTTCAGGATTCTGCTTAATGGATCCAATTTGGAACACTACCAGATTCTGTTTCCTTCAAACATTAAACTCTGCTGTGGTCCTAAAAAGAGACTACAAAATTTTTGGGCCAACTTAGGTTTGTTTTTTTCGTTTGCATATTGTTCCTCTAAGTTCTCGTTTGTAAAAAACATCAAAATATAGCTTCTGATGCAAACTCCACTTCCCAATGATGGAGCAACTGTCTGTGCTTCTTAATATTAGAACAATGAGACATAATTCAAGATGACAATTTTAAGACATATGTACAGATATTTTATTTTGCTGCCTCCAGCCCAGCTCTGAAAATCTGCAGCATGTGCTGTCAGGCCTGGTGATTAAACATTTCTGACATCCCTGCTCTTAACCATATTCATCACGATAGCAATGCTTAATCAAGGCAAAGGTATGATTGGCTGAACATATTTCAATGTTTAAGGCTTTTTTTTATTTAAGAAAAGTGTGTTCAAAATGAAAGTTTTTACATGTGCACATGCACATGTGTGCATGTATGAGAAAAAGAGAAAAAGGTGAGCTACTGTGCAAGTATTTTTTATGGAGTAAATCCATTGATTATGCATATCACATATCCTCCCTTTAAATTGCAAATCCTAAAATCAGAAATCTGGGTGGGATTAAGCTGAAAAAAAGAACAGATGGGACTGTTGATGTGACTGCCAGAGGCTTGGGCAGAAGGCAATGAAAAATAATTCTATTTTTCCCCTAAATTGAGAAAGCTAAACTGGTGATCAGTGGTAGATTTTGGGCAGATGGGATGACTTGGAGAAAATGGTTGGCAGGCTTAGTCACAAGATAATGAGAGCAAGATGAGGAGTTTTAGGGTGCATCAGGGGATCTTGAACTTCAGACCATGTAGCAGTGTTTGTTTCACGGAGGCAAAATACATGTAGGAGAGCCTTTACCTACAATATGTGATAATCATTCCAGTTCTGTTTATCACACAGCACATGTAATGCCCTGAATACACCTCAGTAAATAAGTATGTTGGCATCCAGAATTGGAATCGTTTTTGCATATATGTCACTCTGAATATTTTTACTACTATTATCAGTATAATAAGCTAATGTTTTTTTCCTTTCCCTCACTCCACTTTGCACTTAAACCTTCTTCCAGCCCTTCCGTTTTACCCAGCTGCTCACTCTCTCAATTTCTTTACTATGAAATATCCACCCTTAATTTGCAAACACTCAAATAGGACCAATATCTCATTGTGTTGGGAAAGAAGCAGAAAGGTGAAGTTAAACTGCTTCTTCTCAATGATAAACAAAAAGTACCAGCATTTACTACAGTAATGATAGCAAATATTAGCATCTATCTTGAAAAATATATCATTTACTTATGTGTGATGGGCTAAAATAAATCTTAAATAATGGATATTCTACTGAGTACTTTTCCAGAACTTTCTATTCTTTCTATGTCAGATATTCAGATTAAAGACCACTGTAGAGATAATTTATTTTGCTTTATTTTAGTATCTCTTATTGCAAGGAATACATATTTTATAAACAAGGAAAAAGGACTCAATTTATAGCACATATGGAAGGATTATTTAAATATGAAAGACAGAAAGGATGATTAAATCTCAGCTATTCAAATTTCATTATTTGTTTTGCAGGGAATCTGTTTCATGTTGAAAAATGATAGCAACAAAAGCGTTGGAGTTGTAATATAACTCATGGTACAATCAGTAGTTTGTCGTGTTTGAATGTCACCATACCTTTAAATATTGGCAAAAGACCTCAGTAGATAGACTACAGTGCCAATGAAAAGTGATTTTTTTCCCCACTGCTTTCTCCATAGTCTGTAGCAATTCTACCAGTCAAATCTAATCACCTTTTACAAAGAAATCTTAGTATTCCTGAAAGAATACCTTTCAGACTTGCTCTGCAGCACTTGAAGGACAAGCTGACTTCTTTTAACCAATGAATGGAACAGCCTTGCATATAAGTAATCTTAAAATTTTAAAGTACTCGTTGGAAAAAGTAATTGTTGTTCCAGATTGTCTCACCTATAAATTGGAGCTCATTAAGAAGATCTGTAGGATCAGGGGAGCTTTGAATCTCACTCTCTGAGTGTTCCAAGCTGTGCAGGGCAAGGGGAGATTCAGCAACTTCTGGAGTGGGACCTGGGCAGTCTGTCCTGGTCAGCAGGTTTGGTATATGTTGTAGCACATGGTGGTACGTACACACTTCTACACAGACAATTCCTTTTATCCATTATGCCACTCTGCTGGTCCTTTTTTTAATTTCAGGTTTCCTTCTGAAGTCAGACCATGAATCTGGATCTGCTCATCAGCCCAGAAACAGCCACAGACTGAGTCGTAACCGCATGGTCCTGCATGTTACTGCTCAAGCCCAAGACTTAAATAAGTGCAAAGCTGCACAAACTGGACATAATGTGAATTTCAGCACCCATCTTCTGTGGAAACCCAGCTCTCCTCACAATTGCATCTGATTTCCCTGCCAATTTAAGTGTGTGAAAACTCTACAAGCTGACATAGTCAAGCAGCCAGCTGAGACATCACCTACCATGTTTCAGGTACTGTACAAATGTTGTTTACACCCGAGAACTTTGTAGGACTCATTTAATACTAGTGCTGCTGGAGTTCAGTGACAAAACTTTGTCAGCTGGTGTGACAGTTTAATGAAGATAAAGAGGACTTTAAAAGCTTATGCTACAAAAGAACGTCCTATTTGGGGAAAATAATGAATGGATATCTTGCTTGGCTAGGAAACAGAGAAAAGATGAATCACTTCTCACTGCTGCAGCATGTCACAATGGCATTTTGGCCAAACTTTCTTTGAAGGATGTCCTCATGAAACAAAACTTTTATTCTGCTATTCAGAGCAACAGGAAACATCTGGAACAGTGATAAGAAGTTTGAAATTTGGAGCGTTCAGATAGAATATTTAAATCCATAAAAAGCATCTAAATAGTGACTTGATTATTTTGATTTTTCAGATGAAGTAATTATCAGAGGTCCTTATTTTGTCAGACTTTGTGGGAAAGAGGGCAAAAGCCAAGCAAACAAATCATATACATATATTTAGTTAATGAGAAAAGAGCAAAAGATTTTAGCATCCTGATATCCTTTTTTAGTAGTGAAACAGGTACTTATTGTTCAGTATCACACAATCTGAGCCATATAAGCTGTTTGTTCGTGTCATACAAAATGTGAGGTGCAGCCTCACTCTCCGAAACTCCATTTCTTTTTTTTTTTTTTCATTTTCTGAAAGAAGTCACCTGGAAAATGTTCTATTCCTTTATAATCAACCAACAGCTCTCACCATTTCACTCTCTGATAGAGACCTGGGTGTTATCTTCACATGGGGCTTTAGCACAGCTCTCACTTGCATCTCATGGCATTATCAGGACAGATATTGTGCTTCACCACTGAGTTCAGGCACTGCTCACACAGATCAGCGCTGCACCAGCACTTGTGTTTGAGCTGGCATCCTGCATGTGGATTTATAAGATTTCTATAAGAGCCGACAGGAATATGTAGGGTTGGGATTACCTGATTGCCTACTATGTTAATATTCATTCATCATTCTGGTTACTTAAGACTGTTTTTTTTAAGTCTTGAAAACTTTATACATGTTAATGAGAAATACAGTGTAACCTTGGATCCCAAATCTTAACTCTGAGTAAAAGAATAATTTCCTTCCTTGAACCACAAAACACATTTTTGGAAGTCACAGAGGTGAGCTAAGCTTATTACAAAACCACACCAAAAAGTAGTATTTGTCTTTACATTATGTTTCAGGTAAATATTTATATGTTTTTCAGAGGTATGTGCCCTCAAATTTCTACTATATTCCCTTATGAAAAACTCACCAGGAAAACAATGACATATTAACAGAATCACCTACCATGAGGTTTCCTGAAAATCAGCCTTCAGTTTGGAAAGGCACATTGCTTGTGGACCTTGGAGACATTTAAAAATGTTGGTCTTTGGTCAAATGGAATTGTGTTCTCTGCATTTCATTTGTTATGAAAGTATTCATAGAACATGTAACAGTTTTCTTCTATAGTAATAAAGTGCTTATATTCATGTCTTTTTTTAAATTAAACCTTTTATTAAACCTTTAGACTTTTTGAAAGAGTTATAAGTAACACGTGATAATAGAAATTACGTAGAAATCCCAAACCAAATTGATATCTACAGCATCTGCAATGCTGCCAATATTGCACCATTTTTGTATAAATCATAGAATCACTGAATGTTCTGAGTTGGAAAAGAGCCACAAGGATCATCACGCCCAGCCTTTGGCCCTGCACAGCACCATCCCCAAGAACCCCTTGTGCCTGAGAGCATTGTCCAAACTCTCCTTGAACTCTGTCATTCTTGGTGCTGTGGCCGTTGCCCTGGGGAGCTGTTCCAGTTCCCAAACACCCTCCGGGGGGAAGAATCTTTTTCTAATATTGAACCTAAACCTCCCCTGACACAACTTCGGGCCATTTGCTTGGGCCCTGTCACTGTCACCACACAGAAGAGATCAGTGCCTGTCCCTCCTCTTCCCCTCATTAGGAAGTTATAACTGCAGTGAGGTCTCCCCTCAATTGCAGAAAGAACTCCCCTCTCCTCCAGGCTGAACACACAAAGTGCCCTCAGCCACTCCTCACACAGCTTCCCCTCGAAGCCCTTCGCCCTCCTTGTGGCTCTCGTTTGGAGGCTTTCTAATGGCTTAATGTCTTTCTTTTCCTGTGGCACCCCAAACTGCCCCCAACACTGGAGGTGGGGCCGACCCAGGTCAGAGCAGACTGGGACAATCCCCTCCCTTGCCCGGCTGGCGATGCTGTGCCTGATGCCCCCAGGAAAGGGATGTCCCTCCTGGCTGCCAGGGCACTGCTGGCTCGTGTTCAACTTGCCAAAAACCAGGACGCCCATGTCTTTTTACACAGTGCTGATCTCCAGCCTCACATTCCCCAAAAAGTTTGGAGAATGAAGGCATCAATCCTGCTACTGCTCACATGTTAAGTGAGCACTCTACCATTTGAGATAATTCCCCTTCACATGTGGAGCATTTTCATGTAAAAATATAAATCATATTGTTACTATAACTGAGTCTTCATCTATTATGCAAGTCTCAGAGAAATAAATAGCACAAACATCCCATTCATCAGGAATAGATGAATATTTTGTTCACAAAATGATGATACATAGTAAAAAGATGTGCAATGGTAGCTACAGCAAAACCAGATTACTGAACAAAACGATTATAACATCTGTAACTGTATTTCTTTTTAGTGATGTTCTTTATAACACTCTGATTCCCAACCCAAAACATATTTATTATAATGGGACGTCATCAAGTTATGAATAGGATTCACATTCAGTATTTTACCTGCTACTGTGCTACATTGCTGTTAGTGAACATCACCTCTCTATGCTTTCATCACGATGCTATGATGCTGAAAAACAGTTTCAGACATATTATACACTTTGCCTCTTGTTCTTACTCATCATTAGAAAAATGTTGCTAATATTTTGCTAGTCATCATTTCGAATTTCAGCTTTTCGATCCCACCTTTGGTACTGGAATGTCTTCTCAACTGTGTGTCTACTAGTTGGTGAAGAAAAGTGTAGTTTGCATCACACTTGTACTTTGAGAACGGGATTAGCATTCTCCCTTATAATTTTGCTAAACTAGAATTGATGTGAGCTTTAAGAGAGATCACAAAGATCTTGTCACACTTCATGAAAAAAAGAAAAAAAAGCTAGATTTCCTTTTTCTGTTCATTTGTATGTTTTTACTCTTTGTATCAGTTTGGATTATGCCACATTGTCCCAGTCACATAGAAAGACAGCATTTTTCTCAGTTGTCTATAAAAACACAGCAGAGACTTGCTGTCCAGTCTGTTTCCAGTCTAGTCTTGGAATACATTGATATGTTGTCTAATATATCTGTACTCATGTAGCCCTTAGTCCATTAACAGGAACCATTAAATTTTTTCAGGAAGGAAATCTCTGATTTTCCTGCAACGTTGTTTTTTTTTGGTTGTTTTTTATTTTTAATACATCTGATTCTCAGAGTGGTTGTGGAGTGAAAAGTGAAAAGTGGCAGGATCTGCTACTTCCATTTAATTCCCCACAGTATTTATATTCAGTCCTCAGATAATTACTTCCATGGTCCTATCTTTCCAGGCAAATTGACAAACTCTGTGCAAGGTTTCATTCTTGATTTTCTGGTTATTTTCTTTTTTATCTGTATAAAGACTACCATCAAAGGAACTCCCAAGCTGAATTCACATCACCTAACTTTTGGCAGATTCAAGCCTTGCACATGTTGGCTACTTTGCCTGGCTCCCTCAAGCTAGCCAGTGGATGAAAATAGGTGACTTTGGGACATGAATCCTTTTATCCTAAACTGGATTTCTGAAGTTACTTTTCCCTTTATTGCATTAATATTTTTGATGAACATTTATACTGGACACAAATTTTTACCAGTCTGTGTATGAGTGGAATAAATCCCACCTTGGAAGCTAAACTGATATTTAAGAAAATGCAATCTCTCATGCATATGATATCTTAAATAGCATTGCTAATGTGCTCTGTTGATCTGAGTCGTGCTACCCTGACCACAATTAATGACACATGGCTGACTTGCCCTCCCATCACCTAAATAAGTTACAGATAAATCTGTTAACCTGTATTTCTGAGAAACTGCTTCATAGAATTCTTGTACCAATTTTACTAAGTTCTGAATAAAAAATCTGGGCTGAGCCTTATGGTTTTGTTTTACACATGCAAACTTCCCAGTCTTAAAACATCAATTCAAAAATCACTGAGCTCTAAATACTGCTAAATTAATCAGAACATAAAATTGAATAAATATTGGCTCACAAAGAGACAGATGCTCGTTTGCCAGATAATGTCCTTCATGAAAAGATGAATTAATGCATGTTTCTTCCTTCTAAAATTATTCTTATGTTCTTTATCTTTCTTGCAGGTACCATTAACTTTAATTAAGGGAATTCTAAGAGCAAAAAGCAAGATGAAGGCCACAATGCTAATGTGCTATTGCTGTCATCAAAACCAATGTATAGACCTAGCTGGGTATGCCTTTTGGCCAGGAGAAATAATCAATGTTTCTGGTCAGATATATTTTTTATTTGAAGAGAAAAATAATTTAGAATATACTGACAGGTATAATGGAATGTGGCTGGTCTAGAGCCAGCCCTTGCATTTTAGCAGGAGCTACCATTCAGAAGCTTGAAACAGAACAGATTTATCAAAGTCCACAACCAATGACAGGGTGGAATTTGGATTCATATTCTCTGTCTCAATCTGCTCAGTGCTTGCCAAAGATATGCCAGACAGTGGAGAATGACTGGGAATCATTAACTGCTCAAAAAGTATACAATAGATTATCCTGTAGTTATTACTGATTTTGAAAATCTTGCTGGAGTTGAAGAACATGCTTTTAAAAAGACCAAACAGCACATTCGGGGAAAGAGCCTCTTAGCATAAAATGAGAAACTCAACAAAAAAACCAAAAAAAAAAACCAAAAAACAAAAAAAAGTTTGCAAAGAAATGGATGTATTTTACAGACTAGCTCAGATCTTCAGCTCCAAAGCACTCTGAAGTCAGCAGAACTGTATCTATTTGTCCCAGTTTGTGCCTCTGATCCAATCTTCCCTTGGAGAGCATGGGGATAGCACAGGCAGTGTTGTTGAGATCAGCAGCACTTCTGCACATCTAAGCAGCACGTCGGCGGAGCCTCCCGGAAAGTTGCATGAGCACAATTAACAGATTGGGCTGGAAAATCACACTGTTTGTGCGATAAGTGCCCCTTCGCAGGGTGCAAGTTGTTCCACATCTCCAGACTGTTTTGCTGCTTTTTTCCTTTGCACAGGGAGAATCTTCCACAGTGTGTGACTTAGTGGCAAACTGCCACTGCCAAATGCACGCAGCTATTTAATGTCTTGCTGCTGAGATTTGGGATTTCTTGATGTTCATCTCAAATGTAAAATATATCTGAATCATAATCTCTGAGAGGTTAAAGATTTCAGCAGGGGGAAAAAATGGTATTTTGTCATCCTGTCATCTGAAATAGTTTTATATTTCACACTACAAAGTAAAAATATAAAGGGATCATCACCTAGGTGATAAACTGCCAGTTTCCAGACAAACATTTTAACTGATTTACACCTGTTTTCCTCTAGG